>JAXQQM020070169.1:0-108967 GCA_034641835.2 Pinus albicaulis
TATTAACAGCTTTCATCATTGGCTGGTAATCAGACGATGTTCTTGCATGTTCGACATCAGCTCACATACTCACATGCTCGAACTTGTACTTGTTTGGGTCGAGATGGAGCGCAAGACCCTGTATTGTGTCTGTTGTAATCCAGGCTGCGATTGTGGATTATTATCATTATGTACATGACTCACTGATTGGATGGCTGCGACCATACCTGAGTCTATTTGTCTGATCTTAGTTGGATGGCTGCGCCCATACCCTGGATCCGGATTATAGCATACTCTGTTCGGATGGCTGCGTCCATACCATATATATACATCATGTACTTAAGATATCAGTTGTATCTGTCTGTGCAGGTTTTCCGACGGCGGGCCTTCAGTTGGACATGTTCTCGTAAAGCATTTCACCCCTCTCTCTCTGGGGCCTCATGCTTTAGGGGGCATCTGTTACACAGTAATTTGTCACCGTCCCTACCATTCCCCGTCCCGCACAATGGAGGACCCATTATGTGACCTGTGAACACTGTCATGCCTTGAAAACATCATCAATGCATCCCTTTGAGTATGAGCTTCACTTTCCCTTGAGACATCTCCTTGCAAAACTCATGAAAAACAGCTCTTTTTGCATTGGCGCGGGTAGACAGTTCAGTGCTCGCGCCAATCAGGGAAATCCTGTAAAGAGGTCGCGCCACTCGGCGCTCTGTCATAGAGAAGAAATCGCGCCACCCATTTTAGGGACTGTTTTTTTAAATATGGATGGCGGAAGTTGAGTTCAAACAAACTCACAACCATTGCCTATCTTGAGTTGGGAGGTTTGGCTGCGGGAGTTCTATGGAAGGGAATTGGTTTTGCCACCTCCCATGGAACCTTCCTTGTTGATAGGGCCAATCCCATAATAATAGGGATCTCAACTCCCTCCTTCCCCATCTATAAAAGCTTGCTCAAATCCATGGCAAGCTAGTCTTGAAGTGCTGAAGCTTTGCATCTCCCTATTCCCAAGTGCCTTTGTGCTGTAAAGAATCATTTCTTTCCCTTAAGGCCCATTCAAGCGAGGAGACCATTGTTACGAGACTCTGGAGAGGTTTTCCCTTTCCTCGGCGAGCTTTGCGAGACGTGGACGACCGGAGACCCATTCGAAGGAAGCTGCGACGTCAGAACTTGGTTGTAACTTCTATTCGTTTATTACTTAATAGATGACTATGATTATGGTTCCACTCCGTTTTCCATCATGTTAATGCGAGTAATATCTTTTCTGACCGATGTTTAGTTACGTATGTTGGTTCCTATGCTTGTATCTGTTCGTTTCTTCTATGTGCAGGTGTTCATCCGCGGAGATCGTGGGAGAATTGTGATCTGCCAGGGCTGAAGGACGGGGACACTTCTTCTTCAGATCATAGCGTTGGAATCCAGGTAGGCTTCTAATCCAAGTCTTTCATTCGTAATTAGGAGCTTGCGTCATAGCATTGTTTGTTTGTTGCTAGACCCCTGCTGGGCTAGTAGGGATCGCCTCTGTCCGCAGAGGGGATTTACCTCCTCAACAATGGGGGATACATCAAGGCCCTCCTACAATGGGTCACTTCCTGTCGACATCAACTCATTATCCAAGAAGTTGACTTAGGCACTCCTTTTGATTCAATGGAGCTTGCATCCATCAATGGAAATCTTCCTTGCTTTCGACAATAGGTTTACATCAATGGCCTTTGACCGACATATTCTGTGTGGTGCTCGACTTCAACTCATTCATTTACACCATACAAATGTATTGTAGTACCTTGAGAGCCATCGACATCATCAGCAGTTTCTCTCGCATCTCTTAATGACTTATCTCATTGGACAATAATCATATGGTGTTTACCATGTTTAAACTCATCTCATTGATTCACATGGTTATAATTGTACATTGGATGATCGTGTGAGCGATATATAAGACCTCAGATCTAGTTTCATCCATTCGGGCTGCGATTTTGGGATTAATACAAGATTACAAAGTATGATGGCTATGATCATACAAATAATCATCTAGTCATGGGTCCACCCTTTGTAATCATTGGACGTGTATTTTGATCATTATACATGTAATGTTAGCTTATATGTTGAGCATAGGTATGCCTCCCTGAGCAAAGATATCAATATGTAAATGTATTGTAACATATGGTGATCTCGAACAATTCTTCTCGATCCAGACTTGTCACAAAGTAAAGCAGTTATGTCATTAGTCGCTGACTCTGAATTTGGGCTTTAGGGGGCAGTCTGTTATAGGCCATTTTGTCACATATGGTCAATAGGCATGTTAACTAGATCAATCAACATCCATCTGCACTTTTTCATCATCCTTGCATAAAACCTTAAGGATGCCTCTCCCTAATCCCTGATTTTTTGGCCTAACTGCTTCATTTCCATGATTTTAATGCCCAACGCACCCTGCTGCCTTAGGAGACTGCATTCAAAGCAAGTTGCTCCACTCCACACCTACACTGATCATCAAAAAGTTGCCCTCCTTGGGGTGCACTGATTCTAGAAATTTGGGAAAAGCAAAATGAATCTCGAAGCTTCCTCTTCCAGAAGAGTCTAAGAGTTGTTCCAACCATTTACCTTGGGTAAGAAATTTGAATCCTATCTCATCCTACCATTGATATTTTACCCCTTATCCCTTGAGCTCATCCTCCCATCAAGAGTGGATCTTAAGCCTAGATTGGTAACTGGATAAAAATTCTAACTTACTGATGAGCCTCTAAATTAGACATAAATTAAGGCCTATCTAACATTTCTTAGGCACATAAAGACTATATTAAATCTATCCTTCTACACTCAATAATTATTTAGAAGGTTTAGAGATAATTGCATATTTGTGCCTAATATTATTTATTTTTGAAGAATATTATGAGAATATTGGACAGATTATGAAGATTTGGAGAAGGAGATAATTTATGGACTTGCTCCCTACTACAGGAGGATCAAGGTTTGAGAATAAATAACAAAATATCATGGAATTATTAAGATATTTTGGAACTCCAATGATTGAGAGAATCTAGGAATGTGTTCCTTGTTATTTAATGCAAACTCCTAGTGCTGGGAACTAGATCCACTATTTGAGGTATTTTAGAGGGGAAAGCTTCCTCCTTTCAAGGAGAATGCTTCCCCATCGATTTGTATAAGTACTAATTCGAATTGGCCTCTAGGGGCATGCATTTTTTAGTCTTCTTGTGGATAAAACTTGTTGTTTAGTAGCTCGATATTCATTTCTTGCAGGGATGTACTTGGATTGATTCAAATAATGAAGATCGGTGCCATTTTTAGCTTCTAAGACTTGGTTTCTTCCATAGGACTCTCAGTCTCCTTGGGCTTGGCCATCTGAGGAGCCTCAAAGCCCTCTTACACAATTTCTTTATGTTCTTTTCATTTCTTATTCACATGCATCTCTTATTCTTGTTTTGCTTATTTCTGTATTTAGTATTAATGATTTTCTTATAGTAGGATTGAGTTGAATCATTGAAGTGAGTTCTTTTTCAGGTTATTTATAGATGCACATGAATGATTCATGCTTAGAATAACTTTGGAAGGTCATCTTCATCATTTAACTACTTGGATTTGGTTACTAGTTCACGAATATAGGATTTCTGGAAATGCCTTATAGCGAAATAATAGTGATTTTCTAATATTTTTTAGAATGGGTTAATGAGATTTGTAATGTCCCCTAATAATTATAAAATAATAAATAATATATAAATAATATAATATAATTAAATAAATAAGTAAATAAATAATAAATCAAGAGAATAATAAAAATAATAAATAAAACAATAAACAATAACTGGAGTTCTAAATAAAATAATAAATAATAAACTGGAGCCTTAAAAACTGTAAACAATAAGTAAAGTTAAGAGTGATTTAAGAAAGAGTTAATTAACAAAAGTAAAAAGGAATAGATTAACAAAAAGTTAAACTAAGAAACTATAAAAATTAGTAAAGTTAACAAAAAGTAAATAAAACTAAGAGAAACACTAAATTAAGTAAAGCTAACAAAAAGTAAGTTAAAATAAGAGAACGCTAAAACTTAAGTTGCATGTTGACACAGTGAATGTGTGCATGTGGTTCCCATTCCATTGTTTGGTCTATTTAATATACATTGAGGAAGATTCAAAGATCATTCTTTCATCCCTTCTCTAGAGAGAAAGGTATGGTGAGACAAAGGATATGCTGGCAGTAGTATGTTGATTGAGGGCTCGAGGGTGGCTAGCTGTGGAAAGATTACATACAGCTGAGCCTACAGTTGGGTGGAGAGTTGTCCCCAAAACTTTGTTTCGGTCAGCAGGATTCAAATAGCGTTCAACTTTAGAGTCTCAAGTAAGGAATATCGCCATTATAGGTAAGTCATCTTGCTCATGTTTCTGAAAATTATATGATGATTAGTTAAACTGTTTTTGGGGTGACCATTAATTGTTTATTTCATATAATTAATTGCATGTTAATTTTGGGGTTGTTACATATGGTATCAGAGCGGGTTTCAACTTTAGGGACCTCTAGGTAAAAGTTAATTGATCCTGATACAAATCATTTCAAGGAACTGTGATAGAGTATGGTTATGCCGAATTAAGAGGTAATTAATCCACGAGTTCCTATATGACGGGGATGAATAGAAGCAAAATTTTTAAGTAACAACAACATTCCCAATTTTCAACAACTTTGTGCAAATAAGAGAGAAGAACAGGAAACCACATTCACTAGGGGTAAGAATTCAAAGCTAATATGATCATAATTACTCTAAATTCAAAAGGTGAGGAAGTTCGAACTTTGAAGTTAGTATATATATGGAATTTTAAGAAACTATATCGAAAGATTTTTTCTCTAGTATGAGAAAGCGAAGGGGTGACAAGCTTCCTCAGTGATATTGATGAATGGATTATATAGTATGAATGATGACTAAGAACGAATAGTGAACATCATATGAATTTTCCCTTTTATATTAAGGTTCAAGATAAGGAATGGTGAACTAAAAACACTCACAACTAGCTAAGAAAAGACAAGGGAAATTGTTTACAAATTATGTTATCAAAATAAAAATGAGGAAATTGACCATGTGAATTAATGAGATTAGGTGGCATCGAGATTGGAACTCGATAAGATAAGGAAATATTTTAAGATGAACAAATACAATTATGCAAGTGATAGATAAATCACTATGGGATAGCAAGCCCTCATGTAGGTGGAATAAGCATAACGTAAGACTTAAATAAGGGTGACCTCGTGTAAATGTGTCATTTGGATAAGCACAATATGTATATAACATAGATCCTAGAGGGATGTTGAATAATATTAATTCATAGTTAGTATGCATTATTTATATAAGTAAGTGAAATTAAATCATGATAAGAATGCTTATAGTGAATTGTTGTTCTATATTTGATAAGTATTGAGATGATTCTCATATTAATGATGTGATGGTATGTGGTAAATGGATATAGTTCTGATGAGAGGTGGATGATGCATATGTGGTGCTTATTTAATTATTTGTTATGATAATGATGTTGTATGCTGATGATGGATAAGATATGCAGAGGGATCATAATGTTATGGTATGGTGTATATTGGCATTTTGTTCATGTGATGTCATGATTCATATATGTTGACGATGTGAAGCATGTGGAAATGATACAGATTTTGTGACATTCAGGAGCATGCAGTTCTCTACTATTTGGAATGTGGTTATTAATAATGATGTTATATTATCATGATGAGATGCAAGAGTTGGCATATGAATTATTTTCTATGATGTTATGATTATAACTAATGCATTGGATGCATCTTGAGATGTGGTGATTGGCAGGAAATCCACAAATGGGCCGAGAGGGCCGGTTTATTTGATGATCTCGTGGGAGCCCATAACTACGAGGGAGAATAAGTAACATCATATGGGTTGGGGACAAACTCAATCAACACTACATATGCCATTGTTTCCTTTGTCTTATATAGCTCTTAAAGGGTTGTGGGACCATCTTGAGGAGGCCAGGGGCTTGATATTATAGGCCAAGTGCCTGGTATTGGATGAGGATGCCAAAGTCTAGAAGTGGGTGTAAGACTTCGATGCCTAGGGTTGTGCACCTTAGTGAGCTGTGGAGGGAGTGGGCCAGCCTTGCGAGATGCCCAGAGTAACTGAGTACTGGGACTGGATGCCTGCCTTGGGGTAGATGAGGTCTGAGCTAGGCGCGAGCCTTGGGGCCAGCCTTGGCTATGGATAGACAGGGGAGGTTTATGCCTAGTTCCGAAAGTGGGAAAAAGGACAGAAATTCCTTGAGATTTCTGGGGTGCTATGAAGAACTTTCGATGCTTTCTACTTATACTAGTTCAACAAAGGGTGTTGGTCACACATGAAGTAATAAATAATATAATATCATTAAATACTTAACTTCGGGATGAAGTTCCTTGAAGAGGGGGGAGTATGTAATGTCCCCTAATAATTATAAAATAAAAAATAATATATAAATAATATAATATAATTAAAAAAATAATAAGTCAAGAGAATAATAAAAATAATAAATAAAACATTAAACAATAACTAGAGTTCTAAATAAAATAGTAAATAATAAACTGGAGTCCTAAAATAGTAAACAAATAAGTAAAGTTAAGAGTTAATTAACAAAAGTAAAAATGAATAAATTAACAAAGAGTTAGACTAAGAAACTATAAAAAGTAGTAAAGTTAACAAAAAGAAAATAAAACTAAGAGAAACACTAAATTAAGTAAAGCTAACAAAAAGCAGGTTAAACTAAGAGAACACTAAAACTTAAGTTGCATGTTGACACAATGAATGTGTGCATGTGGTTCCCATTCCATTGTTTGATCTATTTAATAGACATTGAGGAAGATTCGAAGATCATTCTTCATCCATTCTCTGGAGAGAAAGGTATGGTGAGGCAAAGGATACCCTGGCAGTAGTAAGTTGATTGAGGGCTTGGGGGTGGTTAGCTGTGAAAAGATTACATATAGCTGAGCCTACGGTTGGGTGGAGAGTTGTCCCCAAAACTTTGTTGCGGTTAGCAGGATTCAGATAGCATTCAAATTTGGAGTCTCAAGTAAGGAATATCGCCATTACAGGTAGGTCTTCTTGCTCATGTTTCTGAAAATTCTATGATGATTAGTTAAACAATTTTTGGGGTGATCATTAATTGTTTATTTCATATAATTATTTGCATGTTAAATTTGGGGTTGTTAAAAGATTCATTTGATTTTATTCCACTTGTATTAGGTCATAAAAATTCTCAATTTAATAACAAAATTTACCCCATTTCATTTGCACTTGATTAGGTTAGGCATTTTATAGGTTAACTAGCTCACTAATTTTTGAATTTCTAGTTTTTAGAGTAGTAATTTTCTGTTATTTTTTAGCACGTGTGAACATAGGTATTTTGGAGTGATTCCACTTGGAATGGAGACCTAAGACATCCTAATTAATAAAAAAAATTGTCCCATCCCATTTTCATTTGATTTATTTAGTGAGTAGGTGAGTTATCTCCAAAATATAAGTTCTTATAGCAAAAACAGAACTTCCTGTAGCACTCTTGTAACACATGTAATTTTGACCAAATTTGCTCCCAAAACTCGGTTTTTGTCTCTTAGGCTTGAAGCATGACCCATAGGATCTTAATTCGTGATTAAGGAAGAATAAACACCACTTAGGACATGCATTTTTACAAAGTAGCCTAGGCCTATTTATTTGAATTAAGCTCTTAGGATTTCAATTACAAATTGTTGTTCTTGCCTAGGATTAATTTCTTTTCAAAGAAACACTTCCATTTCTACAGTTAGTTTAGGATTTGATTTCATGATATTCACTCCATTACATCAGGCCAACAAAAGAAGGACACATTGTATGCTACACATATATTGTCAATACCTCTTAAGTTTGTACGAACCCCGAGTTGATAATTAAAGTTGGTAACCTTGGGAGTTGCAACATTCTTGTTGCAATACTATTGTCTAGGTAAATCCTCTCTACGGAAAAATATGATCCCTATATCCCTAGGGTGGTTCTAGCTACAAAGGGCACAAACAAATATCTACTTTCCTAGATTACAATTGAAACACGGAACGAAGAAGATGGCCTACCTCGACCTGATGCTATGATGTTGCTCCTTGTTGAAGCCTTAGTCTTTCGCTCTTTCAAGCTCCATCTTCACTTCTACCAACGTTCGACTACCTGCATCAATGAACAAAACACAACGAGAAACGTAAAGGTGCAACAAGCATATATCAAAATTAATCTATTCTAACTAATCAAGGAGTACTAGATGTCTTATCACAATCACAGACAAAAATGGAAAGAAAATACCAGTTGCATTACATTACTAATAAAAAAATGGAGTTACAACCTACACCTTGATGTCGGAGTTCTCCTTCGATGGGTCCAAATCTGAGCACGTATCCAGCACACTCTTTTTCCAACTCAATACAGGAAGGCTAAGGGTCTCGAATCTCTCCTTCTATGCCTAATAAAATCTTCAAATCCTTCTTTGATGTTCTTCTCTTCTATTCTGTTCTAGCTAGCAGAGGCATTGGAAGGTGATCAATTTATATTGATGAAAAAGGGAGCATGGATCCACTTAAGATGGGAGAAAGGCTTTATCTCCTTAGATGGTTCCTCTTTTGTAGGAACAAGAGACCCAAAGGAGGAAGCTATGCTATATCTTGATCAGCAAACATCCAACTCTATGTTCTCGAAGCTTCGAGGCCACGAAACTTTGTTTCCTTTTTTAAAAAGCTTCCAAAAGTAGATCGACACAGCTATGGTGTCCATACCAGCGCCAATCGACACTGATAGCAAGCTAAGGATTTTCCATAAGCACTGGTGAGACACTGAAGGGTCATGCCGCTCCAAAAAAGTGGGTTTTTAGGGAGCTTTTCAGAAATGACTAAAAGAGGAGTTGATCTCCAGATTGTATGGGATTCAAAGGCATGTTTTCCATGATGGGAAAAGTACACGAGGACGACTGTAGGAGTTCTCCAAGATCTGGGAACAGTGAGTACAGGGACAGTGACAAAATTTTGTGTAATAGATGCCCCCTAAATCATGAAGGTAAAACAAGAGTGAGGGTTGAAATGCTTTACGACTACGTGCCAGGACCAGGACGCCGACGTCGGAAAAACTTCAAATCAAGTACATATATACATAACTAAAATATCTGATATAAATACATGAGAATAAGATATGGACAAAGCCATCCGTAAACATGTAATGTACATGGATCCATGGTATGGTCACAACCATCCAGAATAAGAAGGATCACAAATGTGGACTCGCAGTATGGTTACATCCATACATCGAAAAAGAGTCATGTATACAATTGTGAATAATTCATATCGCCTCGCAGCTTGAAATTGATAAAAAAAAATCCCAGGGTCTTGCACTCCGTCATGACCCAATCAAGTACAAATTCGAGCATGCGAATAAATAAGTTGAAGTCGAACATGCAATAAAATCGCCTAATTCTTAATCAATGATGTAAATTGTTAACATGCGCGAGAGGAACCCCCAATAATGACAATTATCCTCAAGGTACCAACACTACAAATCATGAGATGTGAATAAGGAACTGAAGTCAAACATTCGTGAGACCACTCGATCGAAGGGCAAGGATGAGAACCTGTCATCGAATGTGAAGAACTTGCCATTAGTGAATGCAAGCTCTAAGGTACCGAAAGGGAGTCTTTAGATCAACTTCTTGGATATGAGCTGAAGTCGATAGGAAGTGACCCATTGAAGGAGGGTCATGATGTGTCCCACATAATCGACACATAACAAAGGAAACAAGATGGTTGTGAATCAAGACTGGAACAAAGAATCAGGTAATGAATGAACTACAGAAGGGACTGCTCTTGAACATATCAGCGACGCGACTCCGGAGTTTGGCAGTATTTGATATAATAATAGGATCAAAGGTCATGGTGACGTGCCAGGGACCAGATGAGAGGCAAAAATGGATAACCCAAAGCGAGGAAGGCAAGTGACAAAGTGAGGATGACCCAAACCTGACACGAAATAGAGTATGTATTCAAGAGCGAAATACTACCGACACAACTGATAAATACTTTCATTTCCCCCCACCATTTCTGGTGAGTACCCCAATTTTTTTTTTTAATACAAGCTTGAAGGAGATAACATATGCTTGTCATATAAGTTTGTCCTTCGAACAAATCTATCCTAGTACATTTTATGAGCCCTAGAAAGGAGGAACTCGGTATCGTCATGGTGATGAGTCCAATGTCGTTAAATTTTAACGAGTCTGACAAAGGTAAATCTCAACGCATTTTCATTTTCAAAGAGTTTGAAAAGAGGCTGAAAAGAAAAATCCATGGGGCCTTTTTCATAGATAGTCCCTCGAATCTGAAAAGGTAGAAAACAAAGTTCGAGAGAACCTCTTAGTTGTGATTGACTAAGGTATTCCTTTTTCGTAAATAGGTTATCCCAACCCAAAAAGGGGTAAACGTATACTGGGTAAACGATGTTTCGTTTACTTTAACGAGTTCAAAACGACAAATGCTCGACAATATTTTCATATTTCGAGAGCCATAAAAGAGCTTAAAGATGACTTCAAGGAGGTGACTTTTTCATTTGTTTTTACCGACTCTGAAAAAAAGTAATAAATAAAACTTGTCCTCACATCACTTGTCAAAATTTTACCCTGTTGTTGCACAAAAGTGAACATACTATCTGTTTCCAAGGAAATATAATTAAAACATTGACAAAAACACTAACAATGAATTAAATAGTTATGAAAATAAAAAAGTAAAAACATTTTTTACTTTTTTCTTTCACAAGCTATTGGAGGATTTTTTTACCTTGTTTTTACCTTGATCTTCAGGAGCCGAATGCGGCTGATCCAGGAAGCCATCCGTTGAATCGTATGTGCCAGGTAAGAGATATGCCTGTTTTCTTCGATTTCATACCCCTTTTCAACAATTTTAATGGTTTATTTGAATTCTAGGGAAGAGTTTTTAAACATGTTTTCGCCGGGGATCAGCGTGAGTACCGTCTTAGGGCTCGCGCCAAACGCGGAGAGTAAGAAAAACAAGAAATATTTCCCAAAAAAACCATTGAATATGGATTTTTAAGCTCGAATATTTAAGAATGGGCTGAATAATTACTATTGGTAGGAAAAATTTAACAATCAAAATGGATATTGAATGGAGGGAGAGAGAGCATGAGGCAGAGGGTAGATAGGCCATGGAAGATATAGATCATCTGGTTGCCTTGAGGAATTGTGGGCTCCTCGACTTCTTCCTAACCCCAGGCTTAAGATATCATCCTGATTTGTTACAATATTTGATAAGTACATGGGACGTTGGTAGTGAAAGGTTCAGAATCATTGAGCAATATCTAGAGATCAATATATTTGATAGCAGGAAGTCGAATTCTAGGTGAGAGCATGGACACATTGATAGGGAGACACTGCCCAGAATAAAACAAGTCTTCAAGCGACAAGGTTGACATACGGACAATAAATGACCTGCCTTTAAAGGTAGTTTTGCATACCATAACACGTGATGCTGGGGCACAAGCTCCACATGAAGCTACCAAGTCTTAGCTTCAGACTTCCATAGACTGCATGGCACCCACCATATTCAACTAGTCAGAAGCAGTTTAGCCAACATGAAGAAAAAACTCACTAAATGCAAGAAAAATCACCCTAAACACTTCGAGCATGGTTCGATTCTAGCAGCATTCTTCTTGGAACGAGTACCATTGTTTCAATTTCAATGGGTGGAAGTGGCTGTGCTAGCACCACGAGATCCTCATATGATTCAATGGAGTGAGTTAATGCCTGGCTCAGGAGGTAGTCAACATATGTCATACAATCCAGCTTTCTTTGTATGGTTGAGGCATCAACTCATTGTGGTGGAAGATTGGCCATATTTTGGGACCGATTTCAGAGGTGACCTAGATCTTCCTCTTCCAGAAGGCGATCATTGGGATGATGGAGG
Organism: Pinus albicaulis; assembly: GCA_034641835.2. Classification (NCBI taxonomy): domain Eukaryota; kingdom Viridiplantae; phylum Streptophyta; class Pinopsida; order Pinales; family Pinaceae; genus Pinus; species Pinus albicaulis. The sequence continues at coordinate 11,968 of JAXQQM020070169.1, forward strand.
TAAAAATTGTTTTTTTGTTAAGTTTTGCATGTTTATATTTTCTTTTGGTATACATGTTCTAATGTTTAAAATTATATACTGCAGAAATTGGAACAAAAAGAGTTGTTGGGCTGTCCCCCATAGCGATAAGAGTGATGAGGTAGTTTGAGGCTGTTCCTTATGAGGAAGGAGTGGATAATGAAGAGGAAATAGCCTGGAATCTGGATCAACAGGCCAGAGGGATTCCGAAATATACACACATCCATGATATCCCTCATCGTCACCAGAGTCACACTGTGAGGGTCTCAGACTGTATTCATCGTCTGTTGACTCGAGTTATCAGAGCAGTGACTTGTTATCATGAGAATCATGCTGAATAGTCTACTTTAGCTTTATTTATGCAGTTATTGTTTTTTGGGACTTGCGAGTCACTTATGTACTAGAACACATATGTATTTTTTGGACCATGATGTACTGAAAAACTTGGCAAACATTATATATATATATATATATATATATATAGACATAGACATAGATATATATGTTATATTTTCATGTTTAATGTGTGATGTGATGATGATCATGGTTTTACAAATTTCGCAAATGTCTATCTAGAACATAATTAGCCAATGAATTTGTTAATTTATTCATTCGTCTTGGAATATTATGATACGTAATATAATCTAAATTTATTTCTAAGAGACGAACATGTAGATACATTCTCAAAATTTGAGGATTTCTGACGGAATATTTCCCATTGAGTTGAAGGACAACAAGCTGTGAATCAAGGTTTACAACCAGTTCCCTAATGCCAAAAGTAATAGCTTCTGACAGAAGTTCAATGACTGCACTATACTCTGCAATATTGTTGGTGGTACGACCTAAACATATACCTTGTAGATCCACTAACTCACCATTAGGGTCATATATTGCCCATGCTGCGGAGGATAGGTTTTGGGTGCTACAACAAGCACCATTAGCAAAACTGACATAAGGAGTTAAAGACATTTGCAAACCAAGTAAAACAAGATAATCAAGAAAATTGCTCGCAAAAGCACACCAAACCAAACTGTACAAAAATTAAAACATACTAATGTACAAAAGTAATTATACGAAAGAAATTACGCATAATATTTTTTGAGGTAAAGCCCATTCCGAGGCTTATCGAGAGGGTTTCCTTCATAGTCAATTAACTCATAGGCCCCTTTTTACAAAACATGTTTGACAATGTATGGCCCATGCCACATGGGTTCGAATTTCCCTGCCCCCAGTTTATTGTGAGCTTGGTCATATAGACGAACCAAGTCTCCTTCAGAGAAGGCATGCAAAGAAATAGTCTGATCGAAATGGGCTTTGACTCGTTTCTTCTGGGCTTTAGTAACTAAAGCGGCCAAGTGACGAGTTTCGTCAAGCCTTTCCAGATATAGAAGACATTCCTCTTCTGGTGAGGTATTTAGGATTAATTCAACAACTATCTCGAGTGAAGGGATTTCACATCTAATCGGTAAAGTTGCTTCCATACCATATACTAACTGAAAAGGGGTAAATTAGATATCATTTTTGACCAAGGTTCGGTAATCCCAAAGAGCTGAAAAAGAGCATGAGATGACAGTTTGACTTGTGCATCCCAATGATGTGTTGAAGCATGGTAACTAAAACTTTGTTGATCGCTTCAACTTGGCCATTGGCATGAGGGTAATCTGTATTCAAGCTGTCGTGTCGCAGATCCAACTGTGTGGTCAACTCAGTTATCATGTAATGGTAGAAATGGGAGCCATGGTCGGTGATGATGGCTTTAGGAACTCCAAAACGGGCTATAACGTGATTGAATAGAAATTGAGCTGCAATTTTACCATCGGTGGCATATGTGGGCATCGCCTCGGCCCATTTGGTAAAGTAATCAACGACAACGAAAATATAGCCATGCCCCCCGGCCAAGCGAGGGTGACATTTCATAAAATCAATGCCCCATTTAGTGAAAGGGTCGACGGTAACAATTGGGTTTAAGGGTGTGGGTGGGGCACACATTTCCTATTGATAAATTTGGCAGGCATGACATTTACAGATGACAATAATACAATCATTGAAGATGGAAGGCCAGAAATACCCAATGCGAAGGATCTTCTGAGCAGTGGCATATAGAGACATATGACAACTACATTCCCATAGAGGTAATCATTGAGTACTCTCTTAGCCACTTCGAGAGTTAAACATCGACGAAGAATCAATTCATCGTTGACGCGGTACAAATTATTTCCTATGATGCGATAAGGTTGAGAGTGATGTCGAATGCGTAAATGATCAAATTTAGTCAACTCAGATCGAAAATTTCAAGTTTGGAGATACGCGATGATATCACCGTACTAAGGGTCGATAGTGCTAATAAGAAAGAGAGTATCATCTGGGATTTTCTTGTCAAAAATGAAAGAGACAGAGGTAGAGGGAAGGGAGCATATTAACTCAGCAAAGACAAGTGATTTTTTAGATTTGGCAGCAGTAAATTCCAAATCGAATTCTTGTAGGATGAAAATCCATTTAGAATACTTGCCCCATAGTAATTGATGGTTCAAAATGTAGGTCATGAGATTGCAATCAGAGATCACTATAGTCATGCGAAGTAAAATGTAATTCCGAAAATGTTGGACAATGTGAACCGCAGCTAAAGCTAATTTGTTGACATGGGCATATCGAGTCTCAGTATCCATGAGATTATGACAGAGGTAGTAAACAACATGTTCAGTGCCATCATCATCATCTTGGACCAGTACCATACCAATAGTACTAGAAGCAGCTGCTAAGTACAAGAAATAATCATGATGATAATTCGGGAGATGCAGTAAAGGAGCTTTGAAAGAACAATATTTAAGGCATCATAGGACTTTTGAGCGACCTCATCCCATAGAAACGAGATCCCTTTCTTAAGCAACTGTGTAAAACCTTTAGCTAGCTCAGCGTAGTTAGGTACAAAATGACGAAGGAAATTGGCTTTCCCTTGTAACCTTTGCAGCTGATGTAAGGAGGAAGGAGGGGGTAAGTTAACAATAGCCTTTACTTTCAGAGGATCAAGACAGATGCCATTCTTTGAGACTATAAACCCCATGATTTTGTCAGATTCAACACAAAAGACACATTTATGTGGATTGAGTCAGATATTATAGTGTCTACAATGGAGAAAATTTTCTCAAAGGTGAGAAATATGGTCACGACGCTGAGCTAAATGGGCAGTTAAATCATCCAGATAAGGTTGAATGATGTGATTGATATCATGAAAGGCATATGATGTTGCTTGTTGAAAAGTGGCACTGACATTTTTTAAGCCAAAAGGGAGCTTCTTGTAGGCAAAAGTTCCCCATGGACAGATAAAAACAACCTTATGTTGATCAGCTGACAGAATATTAATCTAGTTATACCCAGAAAAACCATCCATAAAATAAAAGATCTAATTCCTAGCGCATTCATCAGAGATTTGGTCAATGAAAGGAGTGGAATAGTTATCTTTAGGTCAGGCACGATTGATGTTGCGATAATCAACACAGACGCGGATAGTACCTTGATTTTTAGTTATAGGGACGATATTAGAAACCCAATCTATTAAAGGGATTAGATATATGAATCCAACCTCGAGAAGCTTTGCAACTTCTCCCTTTATTGTGGCTGCCTTTCCAGGATGCACGGGGGCGGAGTCATTGACGGACAGGCTTCGTATGGGGATAAGAGGGTATCTCATGCACCACTATAATAGGATCAATGCCGGGCATTTCTTCATACGACCACGCAAAGACATCACATAACTCTTGAAAAATACTAGTGTAAAGCTTGATCTCATCTAGAGAGCAAGTTAGCCCGATATGGATGTTCTCTGGTTTGGCAAAAATGTTGATAGGCTTCGTAGCAGTGATGTTTCCCATGTTTCCTTAAGAAAAGACCTCATACGTTAAGACAAGTGTCTGAAGTGGACAGGTCGAAGCATGGGAAGCAAAGTTTTCAAGACACGAAGAAATTGCTCCAAAACTTGGAAGAAACAAATAACGATGATGGTATCGTCCCAGGGTGTTTCCTCAAGAGACACAGTTCCAACGATACTTTCGTCAATGAGAAACGTCTCATTCAAGGGATTAGAAGAATCTGAAGAACCAAGCCAAGGAGATTGAGAATAGGCATCTAAGTGCATACTAGGAGTAGTATGGTCACAAGTGAGGGTCGAAGCAGACACAATTTCATAATATTTGAGTTCGACAGGGCTTAACGACATAACATCACCGAAGGAATCAACTTGATCGGGAGAAGGAATGATCCAAGGATCAGACGAAGTAGAGATCATGTTGATCAGGATGATGTTCAATAGTGGGAGAGGAAAAAGACCCATCAAGGCAGAATCTTTAAAAATTCATGCCCCCACACTCTCAAATGGTACAATGGTATACTCCACATATGACATGTTTCCTTCCGAGGAAGAAGCAAAAAAGGACAATTGGTTGACAATGACGATATTCCCTTGATGTGGGAAATGAAGGACATGAAACAGAGTGGACACCAAACAAAGCATGGACTGGATCCAACTGCGAATGAGTAGAAGATTGTAATTCAGTTTAGCGTCAACAACCTCTACTTCGATATTAATCGTTTTTCCTTCCAAAGTGATAGGAAGGTTAGGGAGAATACCGAAAAGACGAGAATCTCTACCATCGAAAGCCTCCAAGGTGTTCGGGGATTGGATAAGAGTCAGAGAGCCGATGGTTTTCCAACAAGATTGGCAAACATGATGCAGGTGGATGCACCCGCATCCACGATTGTCTTTCCATTAATGATGACTTGAATGAGGAAATCAAGCTGACGGGGAAGGTGCAGAATGTGGTTTTCTAGATCTAAAGTGATGAGGTTTGAATCAGTCGAATAAATTCCTCCAATCATGGATAGTAGCGATTTTTGTTGCAAAGGAAATATTTGAATAACCTCTAATGCATACATAGCGGAAGGTGCTTGAGACAAATCCTCAACGATGTTGTAATGTTGAGCAGCTTAGGAATTCGGGTTATAAGAGGATTTTCAAAGCACACCTTTAGAAGGTGGTCAGATGACGGGATAGCGACTAGGTCTTTCGATATGAAGAGGACTCTAAGTGGGTGAAGTAGAAGGAGAAGGAGCATCGAAAATTTATTTCTCCACCGACTAACGAGGATGAGTGGAATAATCTTTGGATCTGATGGCCACAAAAATGGGTGTTGTTCCACTCATCATAAACACTTGCGAACCTGATGAGCAGGAAGATGGGGGTTGGTCGACCATCTGAGTTTGCTGAGATCGAAATGGTTCTTTGAGGATAGTCGAAGTTCCTTGAGTACATTTGAGTAAACGACTAACTGTAGCCCGTTGGGAGCATTCTTTAGTGTAGTGTTCATCGTCACATATTAGGCAAGGGTACTTAGGCTTATGCTTAGCTCCATCATCATTATTAGGCTTGGGAGAATCATGTTTCGAGGCATCAGATTTGGATTTTCCTTTTCCTTTTTCTTTTACCTTTGGAAATTTTGTCTGCCATGGTAGACTAGACGACATTAACCTCTGCATTTTTACCAGGATTCGAAGGATTCTGTAGGACAAAATCGGATGAGGAAATGGATTTTTTCTTAGTAGAATCAGAGGAAGACTTTCTAGAAGTATGGGTAACTGACCCAATGACACCGTTGATAGGTGGTGTCGTCGGAGCTTTCGAAGTTTCAGGATTGGTAGAAGCGCGCGGAGCATCAGGCAAGAGATCATACAACGTGCCAGACTGGGAATAAACCAGATCAAGATATTGTGCACGAGCAACGACTTGTTCTTCCATGACACATTCCCCAATAGAAACATCCTTGGTGATCTCATTGACAAAGGATTTGGTGAAACATTCAGTCAAGAGTTGGTCAGGAATTTCGAATTTGATCAAACGATGTCACTGTCTCCATTCATGGATGTGATCGAATATGTTCATAACAGTATCATGTTTCAAGGGCGTGAGGAGGTGAGTTATTGTTTCATAGTGAACAGGTAACTAGAAGTGCATGAGTAAATCCATAACCAGAGAATTGAAATCTTGGAAAATTCCACAAGGAAGCTCGATGCGCCACTTTGCAGCGACACCAGTCAAAGTTCTTTGGAAAAGACGCAGATGGACGGAGTCATCAACCCAGGATTTAGATGAACACCAGAGATGGTATGTCATCACGTGTGCCTAGGGGTATTCTCCAGAATTCCCTTCGAATTTAGGGCAATCACTTGGGATCTTAGTAGGAACAGGAACCCAATATGGATTATGGAGAATCAGATCATTAGTAAATCTCGATACATCGGGTAGTTACAATGTTGCCAGAAAAGGAAATTGCGAATTAAAAGGAATAATCGGCCTTTGGTAAAGGCCCATTTGTGGATTCCAACCAGGTTGGGAGAAATAATTCCCCCACGGGTTGGTCTAGAGGGATTTTTACCATAAGGATTGAAACCTTGGGGATTTTGACCATATCCTGGTTGTGGACCAAAAAAAGGATATTGACCTGTAGCAGGCCAATGAGGTCCAGGCTAAGTATAACTCATAGACGCAGCAAATGGATTTTGTTTTTGTTGAAATTTTTGCAACATAGTACCTTGAGGTTGACCTTGTGAACTCAAAAGGTGACCTTGTGAACCCAAAGGTTGACCTTGAAGCTGTTGAGGATTGGGCATCATGGTACCTTGAGGCTGTTGAGGTTGGTTAGGTTGGCCCTGTTGGGGTTCCCATGTTTTGGCCAGATTGGCAAGACCAAAAGATGAGACAACATCAGAACCACTTTCAGACCTTAGGATCTAGCCCTCCTGGGTCTAGAGAGGGATCTCTCTAGTTTGAGCCAAGGTTTGAGGCTCAAATGTTATGATTTTAGGCTAGTTATAGGCACAGGTTTGTTTGTTTGATTGTTTGTTTGGTTGCTGGTTATCAGGAAAGAAGGGTTCAATGTAAGACCAGGATGAGAAAAGAGGGATAAGGCAGAGATGAAATATTCCAGAAGATATTCAAAACCATTGGGCGATGGAGTCAGGAAAGGATGTTCTTGCTAATCAATAGGCAGGCTTTCAATTGGGCTAGTCATAGAAAACTTAGGATATTTAAGATGATTATGTGATATGGAAAAGTAAGAGGATGAGATACACAGATTTCGAGCACAAATTTAGAGAATAAGAGATCGCATACATCCTAGAGATTCTCATGACAGGGCTAACACTAATCCCCAGTGTTCCCAAATATTCCAACTAAATCTATAACAAGAAGCATCTAAGAAGTAAATTCATTTAATTCATACATCATAGAGCAGGCAATAACATCCACTACACTGGTTAAACCAACTGAAATCACTTCTCAGATAATACATTTAGAAGAGAAACATAAATGGCAAGGAGAGCAGGAACATAGGGTACCTAACAAGGGTAAATCCTATGTCAAACTTCTGATGCAAGCCAGTAGAAACGAAATGAAATGAATGTAAACACAGAGATAGGAAAACATCACCGCTGCTTCAGATCAGGATCCAAAGAAATGTGCTTGTCATATTAAATAACAATACCAATCAAGTACAATATTGCCAATAGCTGAATACTCAGTCTGAAAACATATCCTTCAACCTATCTTACAATCTTTACACAGAGACTGAGTCTCAAAGAAACTACTTGCAGTTCTCTAATAACTGATCAACAACCTTTACAATATTTTCTCATGGATTTTATAACAGCAAGTGAACTGAGGTGGTAGGTGAGAACTAAATGAAACATTAAATGCAGAAAAGGGAGAGAGGGCCAAAACCCACTCTGTTTTAACTCTCTGCATTTATCTTTGGTATGGCTTAGGTGTTTTGACTGCAGTACTGTGTGGTACATTTGATGAAATAACAAAGGAAAAGTAAGAAAAAGTGTGGTCTGCGCTACTTGTGTAACAAATGCTTTCTAACCATGTAGGACTGTTGTTGGGGTAGGAAACTTCAGGAACACGATGTATAATAAAAACTGCATGGGCACTTTGTCCTCTGATGAAGAAAAACATCCTGCTGTTGTAGAAAACCCTGGTGGTACGGTTTCCCGTGCATTAAACTTCTGATTAATCTTTGGGGTTTTCAATCTGGTACCTTGCCTCTGAAAAACTGGATTAATCCTTTAAATCTCCCGTTTAATGCTTTAACTCTTCGATTTCCTTGTTGATTTCTCTTTGCCGCTCCCACAGTTACCTTCTGGCCGTGAAATCTGTGCTTTTAATGGCTCCGGAGGAGAGTGACAGAAATTTTACCCTGTCCTTTGATTACAATCACGTCAAACACTTCCCATGGCCTTTTCTTCATTAAATGTATCTCTGTACATGACCTGTTCCGTAATTTCTGCCACTGTGACAGAGATAACGAGCCATGGCGGTTTTTCCCGCTTGAAACCCTGCAAAACAGCAAACTTGTCAAGAAATCCATGGACGGGAATGATGGAGGCAATACAAGGATGAAAATCACAGAGAAATGGCGAAAAGCTCGTGGAGGTTGCGTCTGTGAGCAAATACGAACAGTGCCTTAAAAACAAGAAATTTTTACAAATATATGCGATGCATGGGATGATGTACGACGGGTGCATGTGGGGGTGACGTGGCAGAGCGGGAAATGCATGGACAGACGTCGAAGCAGACAATTTAACGTAAAAACCATGAAATTTGGCCTTGGAATGGATATATGTCACGGGGGTGGACGAATGTATGGAGGAGACACGTGGACGAATTACGGAATAGTCAACAGCGGGGGAAATTGAATGTGGACCGTCCGATCGTGACGGAGATCAACGGCGGTGGATGCGTCGGAGGGCAACGGATGGCGGGCCATACCTTGGGTTATCGCGTGTGCATCTAGGTTAACCACCGCGCATCTTCGGCGAGCGATAGTCATCGAATGGCCCGCCCCAGATCGGATGGTCCACGACAATATCGTTGGGCATCCGTGTCCGAACAATAATGCGTGATGGACTACGTTAACGCGCGGGGACAGCGGTTTTGAAATCGTACAGGAGGACGGGTGTCAATTGCTGTATGGAATCGCTGGCCGACGAGGGAAAACTGCCTACCACCCAAAGGCGGTGCGATAGAAACCACCGGGTTTATGAACAGTGTATGGGGACCACCGGCGCAGGTAGGCTCTGAACCGTTAGATTTGCGCGTAAATGAACGGCGATGGCGCGATCAGGAGTTATAACGGGGAGGACCCCGGGCGCTGCAGAGTTGACGATCGTCGTCCAATCTACCAAGATCAATGGTCGAAACTACGCCCGATGAACGTATGAGATAGGCGCTCTTTGGGTTGGAAAGTGGTTCTGGCGGCCGGTTGCGTGGAGGAAAAAGGTGTGGGGGCTAGCAGAAGAGGGGCTAGGCCTGTTATAATGTGGAAAATGGGTTTTTAAGCCATTTTAATGCTTTTTTGAAGCCTCTAAAGGGTAACGATAGGGAGATAAAGGGTGAAATAGGCCAAACAAGGGGCATGGGCAGAATTTGAAGGGGATTTTGGGAGATTTTAGAGGGTTGACAGGGGAAGATGAGGGCAACAAGGGAAACTTGACAAAGGGGGGCAAAGGGGAAAAAATGAAGGCTCTTAGGAACATAGTTTTTCACAATCAGAGAGGCTTCTTGTATGGAAATCAACAGAGGGGGTTACATCACAGGGAAAAGGCACAGAAGACTTCAAGGATGATGTGTCTCCAGGGGAGATGCATTCATTGAAGTCTCAGAAACATTTTAGCCCCCTACTTTGCTTGTCAAAAATTTATAGGGGGGCTAACAGTGGCTCCAAATGGGGATGGCTTCTTCTTGAAGGAGTCAAGAATTCAGAGAATAGATCTTTGGAGTAGGCTAGAAGCCTGGCTGCTTGGCACATCCCCTTTTTCTTTGATAAGCTGCCATAATATGAAAACATTACATCAGCAGAAACTTACTCCAACAAACTACCTACCCATACTACAATCCTAGCATTTTTTCTTCTTCCAGGGTGCATTTGAGCTAGCAGACCCTTTACATCTTTTTATTTTTGCAAACAGAAAATAAACCTATTCTAAATCTACCCTTATTGCTCCATGAGACCAGATTAGATTGTTGGTCTCATAGGTTTCTCTACCTAATCTAATATCTGCTGGGATTAAACTGTCCAACAGATTTCTTCTCTACATTCTACAACAGATATTGAAAAACAATCAAGCCAGGATTAGACTGTCTGACTTGCTGTGGGTCCAAGGCATAAAGAAAATTGCACATGGAAAAAATTTGTAGAAAACTGAAAACAAAACTGTGAAGGCTTGAGATCTGAAACTTGAAACATCCTTCTTTCCCTTTGTGACTCAAGATTTGAGCATGTTAGAGTCACTTCTTTTTTCATCTCAGCTCTGGTTTTAGGCATGTTAGAGCTGGTTCTTCTTTCTTCTTTGCTGGCCCAAATTTCGAGCATGTTAGGACCAGCTGCTTTACTTGCTTTGGCTCAGGTTTTGAGCTTATTAGAGCCAATCTTTTGCACATCAGAGGTTCATGTTTTAGGCATGTCTGAACCTCTCACTATCTTCTGTTTTTTTTTTTTTGAAAATTTTTTCTTTTTCTTGAAAATAAAAAGCTGCAATGGTATGTACAATGGAAATGAAACTGGAAATTGTGAATTAGCAGAAGTAGTGTTTGAGCATCCTTCCATTGACAGGACCCCCAAACAGCTCTGTACCATCTAGTTCGTGCAAGAAGAAAGCTTTTGGACCCACAGTGGCCTGGATGAGGTATGGACCTTGCCACAAACTATCAAATTTGTTGTGCTTTCCTTTATCCTCTCTTCTCGAATCCCACTTCAACACCTTATCTCCCACTTTGAAATCAGCAGCTTTGGTTCTTTTGTCAAACAATTTCTTTATATTCTCCTGAACTTTTACTGCTCTGTTGTAGACCTCTTCCCTTGTTTTCTAGAGATGGATTGTCTGATTTATTCTCCTCACCATGCTGTCTTCTTCTGTTTGGATCTCTTTGATCAGTTTGATCACTGGTATCCCAAGGCTGGTAGGAAAAACTGCTTCTGTTCCATAGACAAGTTGAAAAGGTGACATGCCAATGGAATTCTTTGTTGTAAGCCTGTCAGCGCACAAAGCATGTACTAGCTTGTTATGCCATGCTTTTTTGTTCTCTTCCAACAGCTTCTTGATGATGATCACCAGGCTCTTGTTTGATGATTCAGCTAATCCATTACCTTGAGGGTAATAGGCAGTTGAATGACCAAGTGCTATTTGGTAACTGTGACAAAAATCAACCATCTTTTTGGACCCGAAAGCAGTAGCATTATCAGTGATTATTTTCCTTGGGCAACCAAACCGAGAGAGGATGTGACTTTCTAGGAAACTAATGATGACTGAATCTATGGCATTCCTAGTGGGCACGACCTCTATCCACTTAGTGAAATAATCTGTGGCTGTTAGGGTCCATTTGTGTTGAGCAAAAGAAGCAGGATGAATTTCCCCTATGAAATCTAAGCCCCATTGCAGAAAGGGACCTTCAACAGTGATGGGTTGTAGGGGCAAAGGGAGGAGTTTTCTTTTGCCCTCAAAGATCTGACATTTGTGGTAAGAAAATATCATTTTATGGACATCACTGAAGAGTGTGGGCCAATAGTAGCCAGCTCTGAGTATTTTGTTTGCAGTGGCTTTCCAACTCAGGTGGCCTCCACATTCTCCAGCGTGGAATTCTTGTTTAACCCTCTCTGCCTCATTTTCAGGCAAACATTTAAGCAATAGGCCATTAGGATTCTTCCAGTATAAGTTTTCATTCAAAACGCAGTAATTTCTGGCTTTAAGCTTTAAGAATCTGGCCTTGGTCTTTGATAATCCGGGAGGGGCATTGAGGTGTGTAAGCACATGCAGAATGTTGGAATACCAAGGAGAGCTCTGAAATTTTTCCTCAACAGTGAGATCAGGCAATTATTGTTACTCATCCAAGGTACTTATCATGTTAATGTCTAGGGCTTGTAGGTTTGATTCAGCCATTAGCTTAGCTAAGCCCTGACCTTTAATCAGTTTGGTGGGTTTTATCTCAAGGTCATATTCTAAGATCACAGCTATCCATTTTCCCCTTTTCCCATATGGTTTTTGGGACAGTATATCTTTGACTATGATGTTGGGCACATAAGCTACAGTGTGAGAATGCAATATGTACACCCTGAAGTCTTTCAAGGCCTTAACCAGAGCATAGGCCTGTTTCTCCATGATGTTGTATTTCAAGGGTGCATCTCTGAGTGCTCTACTAAAGAAGGCAATTGGCTGTTCCATTCCCTCCGTGTTTTTCTGCAGCAAAACTGCAGCCACTGTGTGCTCAGAGGCAAATGAAAAAATCGGGAAATATTTGGAGAAATCTGGGCTAATTAGGACGGGATCTTGGGTAAGTGCAAGTTTTACTGATTTGAAAGATTGCTTAGCTCCTACAGTCCATTTAACTCCTGCACCTTTCTTCAGCATGTTAGTCATGTTCCTAAGGTGTTCATCTAGATTTGGAATAAACCTCCTAAGGAAGTTAACCTTCCCATTGAAAGACTGTAATTCCTTGATGTTTCTGGGGTGTGTGATCTGTAGTATTCCATCAACTCACTGTGGGTCTATCCTGATTCCCTTCTCGGATATAATGTGGCCAAGGAGTTTACCCTCCTGTAGCCCAAAGAAAGTCTTTTTGGGATTCAAAGACAGACCAAACCTTCGACATTTTTCAAATACTTTTCTCAGATGTTTCAGGTGTTATTCTTCGGTCTTGGAAAAGACAGTTATGTCATCCAAGTAGATAACAATGAAGAGCCCTATCTCATATGAAAATGCTATGTCCATCGCTCTTTGGAAGGTGGCTCTAGCGTTCATCAATCCAAAAGGCATCTTCACATACATAAAGGTACCCCATGGAGTGGTAAAGGCTGTCTTGAGTTGGTCTTTTGGGATTACTAAGACTTGGTTATATCCGGAGAAACCATCTAGCAGGGAAATCCTCTTAGAACCTACTACATTCTGAAGAATATGTTCCATTTTAGGCAAAGGGTAATTGTCTTTGAGTGAGGCTCTATTAAGATTCCTAAAGTCTATACACAATTTGATTTCCCCTGTTTTCTTCCTCACAACCACTAAGTTTGATACCCACTCAGAGAACCTCACGGGCACAATTATACCTGCTTCATACATCTTCTTGATCTCTTTCTCTACTGCAGGCAATTGTTTAAGATTGATTCTACGAAGTTTTTGCCTAAAGGGCTTCTGATTTTCTTTCAAGGGTATCTTATGCTGAATGATATTTGTGTCATAGGCCTTTAAGTCCTCATAGCTCCATGCAAACACATCAATGAATTCCTTGAAAAGGTCAATGTATTTATTCTTCATGTCTGTAGGTAAAGACTTAGCTAGTTTAATCATTTTGGGCTTATCTTCAGTGCCTATGTTGCATTCTTCCACATCAGAGTTTGCATGTTCTATAGTGGGATTTTTTGCCACATCATCAAAGTCAAAAAGGTCCTCTAAGGTTGCCAGGCCTCTGGGTATATTCTTATCTTTGGCCTGCAACACCTCTACCTCTTCACTATCTACATTTTCACATTTGCGGTCTGGATTTCCAGTCTGTTCATCTAAAGAATTTATTTCTATGTTACAGGGTGTTCCTTCCTCATCTGAGGATTCTTCACTTAGGCGACTACTGTCAGATTTGGAGTCTAAATCAGAAAATTCAAACTCGTTTCTGCCTACTAGAAAATCTTTGATCTATTTATCACCTTCAAAAACCTGCCAATATTTTTTGTTATCCGGCAAAGTAGGTCTAAATTTGGTCTGAATGATGATCTGTTGGTCTCTGGGAGTCTTGGGGTAGGAACTGGCTAGGCAAGCTAATCCATTTGCAATGACATTTTGACTCCTAGGAACAAACACTAATTTGTATTCAACAAACGTCTTCAGTAGATCCATGGTGTCATTCCTATATGCTCTCAGCCTAGGATGTTTCGCTGTGTATTCCCCGTTTACCTGTTTTATCACCAGCTCAAAATCTCCCTGCACAGCTATCTTACGGGCTCCTAATTTCATCAACAGATTTAGAACCAGGATCAGAGCCTCGTATTCAACGACGTTATTCGTGCATTTGAAATGCAGACTACAGGCGTGGCTCTCAGCATAGTCGTTTTCTGTATTGTGTAACCATACCCCCGCTCCGGTAGTTCTCTTGGTGCATGACCCATCAAAGTTCATCACCCACAGAGGTTCACTCTTGGTTGCGGTGTTATTCTTTTCCCTGTGGCTGGTTTCGCCATTATGTTGCGTTATAGGGTCTATATTGGGCTGTGGATCGCTTTGTTCCTTGTGAAATGTATGAGTCTCAGGGATCTAGCCAGATGGCTGTTTACGCTCTGTTTCTTGTTCACTCGGGGTTAGGTCTCCACCGCATATCCTACAGGTTTCGTTGCGATTTTCTTCTTCGTTGTCCTCTAAATCCAGAGCAGCCATTATGTTAAAATCAATAGCTTCTGCCTCTCCGTTTGTATCTCTGTTTTGGGACCCTGAATCTTCTAAGGATTCATCATTACAAAAGATGAAGGAGTCAAGGTCTGTATGTACAGAATAAACAGGTGAAGTTTCTGGTTTTTTGGGGCTACTGACTAGGAATTTCATCTGTGTCTCCCTATATAGTTTTCTAAGTTGGCCAAAGATTGGGATTGTGGCATATGAGCCATCCATCTGCATCGTACCCTGCAGCTTGGCTCTCCATGATCTTGATACTAGCATGCCATACTTGGGTGGCACATCTGCCACCACAACATCCATGACCATGCATTTAGCTGGGATTTGAGTTAAGCTCACACACAAGTCTTTGATCAGGCCTAGGCATTTTACTCTGCTAGAGTCGAAAGAGTATAAATCTTTGTAGGGTCTGGTTATCTCTAGACCTAGTCTTTCCATAACTACCTTAGGCATTAGGTTGTGAGATGCCCCAGAATCATGCATTGCATTGTGTAGGATTTTGTCATGAATGTTGAGACTGATATAGAAAGGTGGAACTACCCCCTCCTGAAACTTCCCCTCTATCTTAGGACCAAACAAGAGGGCAGGCTGATCATCATTCAAATTGACTGAGTCACCATTCTCACCTAAGTTCAAAGCTCTCAAAATCTGGCCTTTATATACATCCTGAGTGGCCAGCTCAGAAAGTGGTACAGAGATTTTAATTCTTGCAATCTCACTTTCCAAATTGAAAGGGGACTGACTCTTTGGCATACTCATCTCTGTTTTATTTGCCACTATCTTAGTGGCTAAGTCAGTGTGCTGACTCTCATTATGTACAGTGTTTGTGACAGTTTTATTAGGAGCACTAACTGCAGTGCTAGTGCTGCTAGCTGGTTTACCTTGTGCATTAATGTTTTGGTTGTCTTTCTCTCTATTCTTTCCAGAACTCTCAACTGCTGATTTGCTACTTTCAGCAGTTGTTTTAGAAGTTTTCTCAAGCCTCTTTTTGATGGTAGTCTCAGAAGCTTTGGGTTTGGCAGTTTCTTGACTCTTTTTGCTTCTAAGCTCATACTGTTCTCTGACCTGCATCATGGCATTTTCAAATCCTAATCTGTAATCTTTCGATTCCAACCATTCCTCCTCCCAACCAGAGGGTGAGGGCTGATCTTCTTCTGAGTAACATTTATGGATTGAATCTTCTGTTTCAAACATGTTTATTGTGTTTCCCTCAGACTCTTCTATGATTCCCTCATCTTCATCAAGAAAATTATCTTAGAATGGGGGGATAACTTGTTGATCTGATTCTCTTTGTCTGTTGGGAGTGTTATTGTTTCTTCTAAAGTTTTGGTTATGGTTTTGGTTTCTATTCTGGTTACTGACTGTGACAACCATTTTTTCCATCATTTGTTGTAACCTTTCCACATTTTTAGACAACTTATCATAATTTTGGTCAGATGTGGAAGCTACATTGTCATCTCTGTATGTTACCCTTCTCTCAGATTTCAGTCTTGCTCTTTTTTCAATCAGATTGGCTTCTATATTCACTGCTCCTTTCTGCATGTCCTCCAATGTGTTGTATTCCTTATCTCTAAGCTCATAGGCCATATCAACATCAAAACCTTCAGGTTATTTTTCTAGGGCCATGCCTTGTGGAGGTTTCATATGTGGAGGGAGAGCATTATAAATGTTGTTGAACCTTGTTGTGTAATCGTGGACACTCTCTCCTGCGTTTCTTTTAAGGGTCATGTATTCTGCTAGGAGTTGGCGAGGATTTTCCCTAGTTTCCCATTTGTTTATGAAAGTCTGATACAAGCCCGGAAGATCATTGATGCTACCTGGAGGCAGGCCTTTAAACCATTTCTTCACATCACCCCCTAGGCTCTGGGCGAAAATTCTCATTTTGACTGTATCATTATCGATTTCCATGTAGTCAAAAGAATCCTCCATCTTATCTACATGTTGTTGGGCTATGATGGACTCCTTTGCAGTGAAGTGTGGAATCTTAGACTGATAATCATTCGGTAAGGGTACTAGAGGCTGAGGTAAAACCAGAGGTGCATACCAAGCTGCCATAATGATATTTTGATGAGCTAGAGGGGCTTGGGCAATAGGTATATGGATGACAGGGATGTTATGACCAGCAGAGGACTGATGAGCAGATCTAGGGTGACTGAGCCCCAAGTTTTGTATGAAGTGTATATCAGGAGGTGTAGAGGGAGGGGTCTGTCTATTCCCAAGGTGTCTACCACTTTGCTGTGGTGAATCAGGAAGCTCAGGGTCTGGCTGGTCTAAGCTATTGAATGACCTAGTTCTAGATAAGTTTTTAGGTAGGTCTAGGTCAAGGTGAAAGTGTGATAGAGCTGTAATATCTTCTGGTGCAGAATTAGGTCTATGGATGTGTTGGGAAATAGTTGGTCTTTTAGGTGTATGAGTTCCCTTGAGGATGCTCTCAGGATTGTCAACTATTTCAGGTGGGTCTGGGTTAGGGTAAGCTCTTGTATGAATGGTTCTAGAAGCCAAAATGTTGTTTCTGACCAAGCAACTTAACCCTACTTGTTACTTCTACTGTGGTTGATGTTGTTAAGGAGGCTGGTCTTCCAATGAAGTCTAATGTGAACTAGGATAGTCAGCAGGCCTACTGATCACCAGTGGAGTCTTTGAAATGTTTATGGAACATTGGAGTCGCCAGGTGGAGGGTTTAGGAAGTTTTTGGGAGGGTACACTGTCCACCTCAGTGCTCTTGAGATGTCCCTTTTCGAGGATATCTTTAAACACAGCAAACTCTAACCAGATATTGACTGGGAGGGAATTTACCAGATATGTCACCTTTGAAAGAGTGTGAGATCCGGAGGCTACCTGGCCCTTTCCAGACTCTGTCCAAGAGTATGGGAAAACACAACAAATGGTGTAGAGGTTGATTTGTGAATAGGAGTATTTAACTGCCAACCTAACCAGAGATTGTAGATCTTTTGAATGCTTAAGAATGTTTAAGGTGTAATGCACTCAGTTCCCAAGCGGAGTCGCCATTATGTTGGGGTTCCCATGTTTTGGCCAGATTTGCAAGACCAAAAGATGAGACAACATCAGAACCACTTTCAGACCTCAGGATCTAGCCCTCCTGGGTCCAGAGAGGGATCTATCTACTTTGAGCAAAGGTTTATATCTACGAGGCTCAAATGTTATGGTTTTAGGCTAGTTATAGGCACAAGGTTTGTTTGTTGATTGTTTGTTTTGGTTGCTGGTTATCAGGAAAAAAGGGTTCAATGTAAGACCAGGATGAGCAAAGAGGGATAAGGCAGAGGTGAAACATTCCAGGAAATACTCAAAACCATTGGGCAATGGAGTCAGGAAAGGATTTTCTTGCTACTCAATAGGCAAGCTTTCAATTGGGCTAGTCATCTGAAACTTAGGATCTTTCAAGATGATTATGTGATATGGAAAGAAGGAGAGGAGGAGATAACACAGATTTCAGAGCACAAAGTTATAGATCAGCAGGTCGTACAAGGATCCTAGTGGATAGGGCTAACTCTAATCCCTAGTGTTCCCAAATATTCCAACTAAATCTGTAACAAGAAGCATCTAAGAACTGAATTCATTTAATTCATACATCAGAGAGTAGGCAATAACATCCACTACACTAGTTAAACCAACTGAAATCATTTCTCAGATAGCACATTCAGAAGAGAAACATAAATGGCAAGGAGAGCAACAACATAGGGTACCTAACAAGGGTAAGTCCTATTCCAAATTTCTGATGCAAGCCAGTAGAAACGAAATGAAATTAATGTAAACACAGAGATAGGAAAACATCACCACTACTTCGGATCAGGATCCAAAGAAATGTGCTTGTCATATTAAGTAACAATACCAATCAAGTAAAATATTGCCAATAGCTGAATACTCAGTCTAAAAACATATCCATGAACCAATCTTACAATCTTTACACAGAGACTGAGTTTCAAAAGCAACTGCTTGTTGTTCTCTGATAACTGATCAACAACCTTTAAAATATTTTCTCATGGATTTTATAACAACGGATGAACTGAGGAGGTAGGTGAGAACTAAATGAAACATTAAACGCAGAAAAGGGAGAGAGGGCCGAAACCCACTCTGTTTTAACTCTCTTCATTTATCTCTGGTATGGCTTAGGTGTTTTGACTGCAGTACTGTGTGGTACATTTGGTGAAATAAAAAAGGAAAAATAAGAAACAGTGAGGTTTGCCCTATTTGTGCAACAAATGCTTCTGATCATGTAGGACTTCTGTTGGGGTAGGAAACTTCAGGAATATGATGTATAATAAAAACTGCATGGGCACTTTGTCCTATGATGAAGAAAAACATCCTGCTGTTGTAGAAAACCCTGGTGGTATGGTTTCCTGTGCATTAAACTTCTGATTGATCTTCAGGGCTTTCAATCTGGTACCTTGCCTCTGAAAAACTGGATTAATCCTTTAAAATCTCTCGTTTAATGCTTTAACTCTTTGATTTCCTTGTTGATTTCTCTTTGCCGCTCCCACAGTTACCTTCTGGCTGTGAACTCTGTGCTTTTAATGGCTCCGGAGGAGAGTGACAGAATTTGACCCTGTCCTTTGATTACAATCACGTCAAACACTTCCCTAGGCCTTTTATTCATTAAATGTATCTCTGTACGTGACCTGTTCTGCAATTTCTTCCACTGTGACAAAGATAACGAGCCATGGTGGTTTTCCCCACTTGAAACCATGCAAAACAACAAAATTCTCAAGAAATCCATGGACGGGAATGATGGAGGCAGTGTGGATGGTGGAAATGGCCGTGCAGATGATGCAATGGAGGAAAAATCGCAGAGAAATGGCGAAAAATGCTTTGGTGGAGGTTGGCAGTCTACGGAGAAAAATATGAATGAAAAACCTTAAAAAAACACAAAATTTTCACAAATATATGCGATGCATGTGATGACGTATGACGGGTGCACGTGGGGGTGACGCGGCAGAGTGGGAACTGCATGGACAGACGTCAGAACAGAAAATTTAACGTAAAAACAATAGAAATTGGCCTTGGAATGGATATATGTCACGGGGGTGGATGAATGTACGGAGGAGACACGTGAACGAATGACGTGGAGGACCGGGTGATGGCGGAATAGTCAATAGCGGGGGCAATTGAATGTGGACCATCCGATCGTGACGGAGATCAACAGTGGTGGATGCGTCGGTGGGCGACAGATGGCGGGCCATACCCTGGGTTATCGCGTGTGCATCTGGGTTAACTACCGCGCATCGTCGGTGAGTGATGGTCGTTGAATGGCCCACCTCAGATCGGACGGTCCACGGAAATATCGCTGGGCATCCGTGTCCGAACAATAATGTGCGATGGACGACGTTAATGTGTGGGGACAACGATTTTGAAAACGTACAGGAGGACGCATGTCGATTGCTGTATGGAATCGCTGGCCGACGAGGGAAAACCACCTACCGCCCAAAGGCGGTGAGATAGAAACCACCAGGTTTATGAACAGTGTATGAGGACCACCGGCACGGGCGCATTGCAGACCGTCAGATCTGCGTGTGAATGGACGACGATGGCGCGGTCAGGAGTTATAACGGGGAAACACGGAAGGTTGCGGGGTCAACGATCACCATTCGATCAATAAGATCAACGGTCGATGTTGCACCCGATATACATTGGAGATAGGCACTTTTCAGTGCTAGCGGGTGGTTCCGGCGCTGGGTCACTTGGAGGAAAAGGTGTGGGGGCTAGCAGAAGAGGGGCTAGGCCTATTATAATGTGGAAAATGGGTTTTTAAGCCAATTTAATGCATTTTGAAGCCTCTAAAGGGTAACGATAGGGAGATAAAGGGTGAAATAGGCCAAACAAGGGGCATGGGCAGAATTTGAAGGGGATTTAGGGAATGATTTAGGGGAGGAAGGGGGACTTTGAAAAAGGGAAAAAGGGATGAAGAGGGATATTTTGTAGGGGTATAAGGGGTAAATGAAGGCTTTTGGGAGCACAAGTTTCCGCAATCAAAGGGTCTTTTATAATGGAAATCAACAGAGGGGATTACCAAAGGAAAAGGCCCAGGAGACTTCAAGGATGATGTGTCTCAGGGGAGATGCATTCATTGAAGTCTTAGAAACATTTTAGCCCCCTACTTTTCCTGTCAAAATTTTACAGGGGGGCTAACAGTGGCTCCACATGGGGATGGCTTCTTCTTGAAGGAGTCAAGAATTCAAAGGATAAATCTTTGGAGTAGGCCAGGTGCCTACTGCTTTACACATCCCTTCTTTCTTTGATAAGCTGCCACAATATGAAGACATTACATCAGCAGAAAAAATTTCCTCAACATTCTACCTACCCATACTACAATCCTAGCATTTTTTCTTATTCTAGGGTGCATTTGAGCTAGCAGACCCTTTACACCTTTTTATTTTTGCAAACAGAAAATAAACCTATTCTAAATCTACCCTTATTGCTCCATGAGACCAGATTAAATTGTTGGTCTCAAGTGTTTCTCTACCTAATCTAATATCTTCTGGGATTAAACTGTCCAGCAGATCTCTTCTCTACATTCTAAAACAGAAATTGAAAAACAGCCAAGCTAGGATTAGACTGTCTGACTTGCTGTGGACCATGGCGTAAAAACAGTTGCACATGGACGGCAACTTGCAGAAAACTGGAAACAAAACTGTGAAGGCTTGGGATCTGAACTTGAAACATCCTTCCTTCCTTCTTGTGACTCAAGTTTTGAGCATGTTAGAGTCACCTCCTTTCCTTCATTTCAGCTCTGGTTTTGGGCATGTTAGAGCTGATTCTTCTTTTTCCTTTGCTGGTCTAGATTTTTGGCATGTTAGGACCAGCTGTTTTACTTTCTTTGGCTCAGGTTTTGAGTTTATTAGAGCCACTCTTTTGCATATCAGAGGTCCATGTTTTCAGCATGTCTGAACCTCTCTTTTTCCTCTATTTTTTGAAACATTTTTATTTTTCTTGAAAATAAAAACTGCAATGGTATGTACAATGGAAATGGAAAATGGAAACTTTAAATTAGTAGAAGTAATGTTTGAGCATCCTACCATTGACAGGACCCCCAAACAGTTCAGTGCCAGCCAATTATTGTAAGAAGAAAGCATTGGGACCCACAGTGGTCTGGATGAGGTATGGACCTTGCCACAAACTGTCAAATTTGTTGTTCTTTCCTTTATCCTCTCTTCTTGAATCCCACTTCAACACCTTATCTCCAACTTTGAAATCAGTAACTTTGGTTCTTTTGTCAAAAAATTTCTTTATATTCTCTTGAACTTTCACTGCTCTGTTGTAGACCTCTCCCCTTGTTTGTTGAAGATGAATTGTTTGATTTATTCTCCTCACCATGCTGTCTTCTTCTGTTTGGATCTCCTGGATCAGTTTGATCACTGGTATCCCAAGGCTGGTAGGGAATACTGCTTCTATTCCATAGACAAGCTGAAATGGTGACATGCCAATGGACTTCTTGGTTGTAAGCCTGTCAGGCCACAAGCATGTACTAGCTTGTTATGCCATGATTTTTTGTTCTCTTCCAATAGTTTTTTGATGATGATCACCAGGCTCTTGTTTGATGATTCAGCTAATACATTACCTTGAGGGTAATAGGCAGTTGAATGACCAAGTGCTATTTTGTACCTGTGACAAAAATCAACCATTTTTTTGGATCCGAAAGCAGTAGCATTATCAGTGATTATTTTTCTTGGGCAGCCAAACCGATAGAGGATGTGACTTTCTAGGAAACTAATGATGACTGAATCTGTGGCATTCTGAGTGGGCACGGCCTCTATCGACTTAGTGAAATAATCTGTGGCTGTTAGGATCCATTTTTACTGAACAGAAGAAGCAGGATGAATTTTCCCTATGAAATCTAGGCCCCATTACAAAAAGGGACCTTCAATAGTGATGGGTTGTAGGGGTAAAGGGAGGAGTTTTCTCTTATCCTCAAAGATTTGACATTTGTGGCAAGCAACTATCATTTTATGAACATCATTGAAGAGTGTGGGCCAATAATAGCCAGCTTTGAGTATTTTGTTTGTAGTGGATTTCCAACTCAGGTGGCCTCCACATTCTCCAGCATGGAATTCATGTTTAACCCTCTCTGCCTCATTTTCAGGCAAACATTTTAGCAATAGGCCATTAGGATTCTTCCAGTATAAGTTTTCATCTAAGATGCAGTAATTTCTGGCTTTTAGCTTTAAGAATCTGGCCTTGGTCTTCGATAGTTCGGGAGGGGCATTTAGGTGTGTAAGCACATACAGAATGTCGGAATACCAAGGAGAGCTCTGAAATTTTTCTTCAACAGTGAGATCAGGCAATTCTTGTTGCTCATCCAAGGTACTTATCATGTTAATGTCTAGGGCTTGTAGGTTTGTTTCAGCCATTAAATTAGCTAAGCCCTGACCTTTAATCAGTTTGGTGGGTTTTATCTCAAGGTCATACTCTACTGCTATCCATTTGCCCCTTTTCCCATCTGGGTCTTGGGACATTATATCTTTGACTATGATGTTGGGCACATAAGCTACAGTGTGGGAATGAAATATGTATACCCTGAAGTCTTTCAAGGCCTTAATCAGAGCATAGGCATGTTTCTCCATGATATTGTATTTCAAGGGTGCATCTATAAGTGCTTTGCTAAAGAAGGCAATTGGATGTTCCATTCCCTCTGTGTTTTTCTGCAGCAAGACTGCAGCCACTGTATGCTCTGAGGCGAATGAAAATATCAGGAAATATTTGGAGAAATTTGGGTTGATTAGGACAGGAGCTTGGGTCAGTGCAAGTTTCACTGATTCAAAATATTTTTTAGATCCTACAGTCCATTTAACTCCTGCACCTTTCTTCAGCATGTTAGTTATGTTCCTAAGGTGTTCAGCCAGATTTGGAATAAACCTCCTAAGGAAGTTAATATTTCCAATGAAAGACTGTAATTCCTTGATGTTTCTGGGGTGTGTGATCTGTAGTATTCCCTCAACTCACTGTGGGTCTATACTGATTCCCTTCTCAGATATAATGTGGCCAAGGAGTTTACCCTCCTGTAGCCCAAAGACAGTATTTTTGGGATTCAAAGACAGACAAAACCTTCAACATTTTTGAAATACTTTTCTCATATGTTTCAGATGTTCTTCTTCGGTCTTGGAAAAGACTGTTATGTCATCTAAGTAGATAACAATAAAGTTCCCTATTTCATCTGAAAATTCTATGTCCATCGCTCTTTGGAAGGTAGCTCTAGCATTCATCAATCCAAAAGGCATCTTCACATACATGAAGGTACCCCATGGAGTGGTAAAGGATGTCTTGAGTTGGTCTTCTGGGATTACTAAGACTTGGTTATATTCGGGGAAACCATCTAGTAGGGAAATCCTCCTAGAACCTACTACCTTTTGAAGAATATGTTCCATTTTAGGCAAAGGGTAATTGTCCTTAAGTGAGGCTCTATTAAGATTCCTGAAGTCTATGCACAATCTGATTTCTCCTGTTTTCTTCCTCACAGCCACTAAGTTTGATACCCAATCAGATAATCTCATCGGAACAATTATACCTGCTTCATACATTTTCTTAATCTCCTTCTCTACTGTAGGCAATTGTTTGGGATTGATTCTGCAAATTTTTTGCCTAAAGGGCTTCTGAGTTTCTTTCAAGGGTATCTTATGCTCAATGATATTTGTTTCATAGGCCTTTAACTCTTCATAGCTCCATGCAAACACATCAATGAATTCCTTGAAAAGTTCAATGTATCTCTTCTTCATGTCTTCAGGTAAAGACTTAGCCAGTTTAATCGTTTTGGGCTTATCTTCAGTGCCTAAGTTGCATTCTTCCACATCAGAGTCTGCATGTTCTATAGTGGGCCTTTTTTGCACATCATCAAAGTCAAAGAGGTCCTCTAAGGGTGCCAGGCCTCTGGGTATATTCTTATCTTTGGCCTGCAACACCTCTACCTCGTCACTATCTGCATTTTCACATTTGTGATCTGGATTTCCAGTCTGTTCATATAAAGAGTTTATTTCTACATTACAGGGTGTTTCTTCCTCATCTGAGGACTCATCACTTAGGCAACTATGGTCAGATTTAGAGTCTGAATCATAAAACTCAAACTCGTTTCTGCCTACCAGAAAATCTTCGATTTGTTTGTCACCTTCAAAAACCTGCCAATATTTTTCGTTGTCTGGCACAACAGTTCTGAATTTGGTTTGAATGATGATCTATTGGTCGCTGGGAGTCTTGGGGTAGGAACTGGCTAGGCAAGCTAATCCATTTGCAATGACATTTTGACTCCTAGGAATGAACACTAATTTGTATTCAACAAACGTTTTCAGAAGATCCATGGTGTCATTCCTATATGCTCTTAGCCTAGGATGTTTCACTGTGTATTCCCTGTTTACCTGTTTAATAATCAGCTCAGAGTCTCCACGCACATTAATCCTATGGGTTCCTAATTTTCTAAACAAATTTAGACCCAGGATCAGAGCCTCGTATTTAGCGATGTTATTTGTTCATTTGAAGTGCAGGTTGCAGGCATGATTCTCTGCGTAACCATTCTCTGTGTTATGAATCCACACTCCTGCCCTAGCAGTTCTTCTGGTGCATGACCCATCGAAGTTCATTGCCCATAGGGGTTCATTTTCGTTTTCGTTATCACTCTTTTCCCTATAGCTAGTTTCGCCATTATGTTGCATTGTAGGGTCTATACTGGGCTGTGGGTTGCTTTGTTCCTCGTGAAATGTATGAGTTTCAGGGACCTGGTCGGATGGTTGTTTATGCTCTGATTCTTGTTCACTTGGGGTTAGGTCTCCACCGCATATCCTACAGGTTTCGTTGTGTCTTTCTTATTCAATGTCCTCTAAATCCAGAGAAGCCATTATGTTAAAATCCATGGTTTTTTCCTCTCCGTTTATATCTCTGTTTTGGGACTCTGACCCTTCTAAGGATTCATCAGTACAAAAGATGAAGGATTCAAGGTCTGTATGTACAGAATAGACAGGTGAATTTTCTGGTTTTTCGGGGCTACTGACTAGGAATTTCATATGTGTCTCCCTATACAGTTTTCTAAGTTGGCCAAAGATTAGGATTGTGGCATATGAGCCATCCATCTGCATTGTACCCTACAGCTTGGCTCCCCATGATCTTGATAGCAGCATGCCATACTTAGGTGGCACATCTGCCACCACAACATCCATGACCATGCATTTTGGTGGGATTTGAGTTAAGCTCACGCACAAGTCTTTGATCAGGCCTAGGCATTTTACTCTGCTAGAGTCGAAAGAGTATAAATCTTTGTAGGGCCTGGTTATCTCTAAACCTAGTCTTTCCATAACCACCTTAGGCATTAGGTTGTGGGATGCTCCAGAATCATGCATTGCATTGTGCAAGATCTTGTCATGAATGTTGAGACTGATATAGAAAGGTGGAATTACCCCCTTCTGAAACTTCCCCTCTATCTTAGGACCAAACAAGAGGGCAGGCTGATCATCATTCAAATTGACAGAGTCACCATTCTCACCTAAGTTCAAAGCTCTCAAAATTTGGCCTTTATATACATCCTGAGTGGCCAGCTCAGAAAGTGGGACAGAGATTCTAATTCTTGCAATCTCACTTTCCAAATTGAAAGGGGACTGACTCTTTGGCATACTCATCTCTGTTTTATTTGCCACTGTCTTAGTGGCTAAGTCAGTGTGTTGACTCTCATTATGTACAGTGTTTGTGACAGTTTTATCAGGAGCACTAACTGCAGTTCTAGTGCTGCTAGCTGGTTTACCTTGTGCATTAGTGTTTTGGTTGTCTTTTTCTCTATTCTTTCCAGAACTTTTAGCTGATGATTTGCTACTTTCAGCAGTTTCTTTAGAAGATTTCTCAGGTCTCTTTTTTATGGTAGTCTCAGAAGCTTTGGGTTTAGCAGTTTCTTGACTCTTTTTGCTTCTAAGTTCATACTGTTCTCTGACCTGCATCATGGCATTTTCAAACCCTAACCTGTAATCTTCAGATTCCAACCATTCCTCCTCCCAACCAAAGGGTGAAGGCTGGTCTTCTTCTGAATAACAGTTATGGATTGAATCTTTTGTTTCAAACATATTAATTGTGCTTCCCTCAGACTCTTCTATGACTCCCTCATCTTCATCAAGAAAATTCTCTTGGAATGGGGGAATAACTTGTTGATCTGATTCTCTTTGTCTGTTGGGAGTGTTATTGTTTCTCCTAAAGTTCTGGTTCTGGTTTTGGTTTCTATTCTGGTTACTAACTGTGACAACCATTTTTTCCATCATTTTTTGTAACCTTTTGACATTTTTGGACAGCTTATCATAATTTTGGTCAGATGTGGAAGCTACGTTATCATCTATATATGTTACCCTTCTCTCATATTTCAGTCTTGCTCTCTTTTCAATCAGATTGGCTTCTATATTCACTGCTCCTTTCTGCATGTCCTCCAATGTGTTGTATTCCTTATCCCTAAGCTCATAGGCCATGTCAGAATCAAAACCTTCAGTATATTTTGCTAGGGCCATGCCTTGTGGAGGTTTCATATGTGGAGGGAGAGCATTATAAATGCTGTTGAACCTTGTTGTGTAATCGTGAACACGCTCTCCTATGTTTCTTTTAAGGGTCATATATTCTGCTAGGAGCTGGCGAGGATTTGCCCTAGTTTCCCATTTGTTTATGAAAGTCTGATATAGAGCTGGGAGGTCGTTTATGCTACCTGGAGGTAGGCCCTTAAACCATTTCTTCACATCACCCCCTAAGCTTTGGGAAAATATTCTCATTTTGACTGTATCATCATCAATTTCCATGTAGTCAAAAGAATCTTCCATCTTATCTACATGTTGTTGGGCTGTGATGGACTCCTTTGCAGTGAAGTGTGGGATCTTAGATTGATAATCATTGGGTAAGGGTACTAGAGGCTGAGGTAAAACCAGAGGTGCATACCAGGCTGCCATGATGATGTTTTGATGGGATAAAGGAGCTTGGGCAGCAGGTATATGGATGAAAGGGATATTATGACCAGCAGAGGATTGATGAGCAGACCTAGGGTGACTGAGCCCCAAGTTTTGTACGAAGTGTAAATCAAGAGGTGTAGATGGAGGGGTTTGTCTATTCCCAAGGGGTCTACCACCTTGCTGTGGTGAATTAGGAATTTTAGGGTCTGGCTGGTCTAAGCTACTGAACGACCTAGTTCTAGATAAGTTATTAGGTAGGTCTAGGTCAAGGTGAAAGTGTGATAGAGCTGTAAGATCTTCTAGTGCAGAATTAGCTCTATGGATGTGTTTAGAAATAGTTGATATTTGAGGTATATGAGCTGCCTTGAGGATGCTCTCAGGATTATAAAATATTTCAGGTGGGTCCAGGTTAGGGTAAGCTCTTGTATGAATGGTTCTAGAAGCCAGAATGTTGTTTTCCTGCTCAAGCAGCCTAACCCTACTTGTTACTTCTACCACGGTTGATGTTGTTGTGGGGACTGGTCTCCCAGTGGAGTCTAATGTGAACCAAGATAATCAACAGGCCTACTGATCACCAGTGGAGTCTTTGAAACGTTTATAGAATTTTGGAGTCGCCAGGTGGAAAGGTTTAGGATGTTTTGGAGGGTACACTGTCCACCACAGTGCTTATGAGACGTCACTTTTCAAGGATATCTCCCAAACACAGCAAACTGTAACCAGAGATTGACTGGGAGGGCATTTACCAGATATGTCACCTCTGAAAGAGTGTGAGATCCGGAGGCTACCTGGCCCTTTCCAGACTCTGTCCAAGAGTATGGGAAAACACAACAAATGGTAGAGAGGTTGATGTGAGAATAAGACTGTTTAACTGCCAACCTAACTAGAGATCGTAGGTGTTTTGAGTGCCTAGGAATGTTTAATATGTAATGCATTCATTGCCCAGCGGAGTCGCCATTATGTTTGGGTTCCCATGTTTTGTCCATATTGGCAAGACCAAAAGATGAGACAACATCAGAACCACTTTAAGACCTCAGGATCTAGCCCTCCTGGGTCTAGAGAGGGATCTCTCTGATAAGAGCAAATTTTTATGTCTATGAAGCTCAAATTTTAAGATGTTAGGCTAGTTATAGGCATGGGTTTGTTTGTTTGATTGTTTGTTTTGGTTGCTGGTTGTCAGGAAAGAAGGGTTCAATGTAAGACCAAGATGAGCAAAGAGGGATAAGGCAGATGTGAAATATTCCAGGAAATACTCAAAACCATCGGGCAATGGAGTTAGGAAAGGATTTTCTTGCTACTCAATAGGAAGGCTTTCAATTGGGCTAGTCATCTGAAACTTATGATCTTTCAAGATGATTATGTGATATGGAAAGAAGGAGAGGAGGAGATGTGATGTGATTTGGGAATATGTAATCTCCACAAATCTCTCAATTAATCACTCCACAAATATTTTAAGAAATATATCACTCAAAATAAAATATTTACAAATGAGTCATTATTCCAAAAAAAAAAAAAATGAATTCAATTAAAAATCTTCACACAGTCCTAATGATAATCACTTTGTGTGAAACCAAATATGCTTCACAAGAAAAAGAGGCTCTAAACTTGCGTCAACTAAACATCAACTAGATATGAATGTAAACATTTTTCTAACTTATGCAAACCAAATACTTCACACATAATGCAATGTCACTTTTCAGATCTAAAGCTCAATATTCATTTGAAAGACCTGTGTATGTGTTTTCAATCTTAAAACTAAATCAACTCAAATTCCAATAAGACTACAAGTTCTGAAAAATGTTTTGACTATCACAAATCGACAATAAGGAAGAAGACAAGAAAAGGATATTGATTAAACACCCTGCAATCATAAGAGATTAAAATATGTTCAGATTGTGATACGTTATGAGAGCTATAATACATTAATTTTAAAATTATGTTACTTTATGAAATATTCGTGTACACCAATCCTTTTAGATTTGATTTGCACAAGAAGGATATTTCAACACACACACAGACACAGATATATATATATATATATATATATATATATATATATATAAGAGATTAAAATATTTTCAGATTGAGATACGTTATGAGAGCTATAATACATTAATTTTAAAATTATGTTACCTTATGAAATATTCGTGTACACCAATCCTTTTAGACTTGATTTGCACAAGAAGGATAGTTCAACACACACACACACAGATATATATATATATATATATATATTTGTGTGTGTGTTAAGATATCATTGATATGAAACTCACAGATTTCAAGAATAATATGCTCTCTCTCCACATTAAATAATAAATTGATTCTTGAAACAAGGTTAGAGAAGCACCATGTCATCACAATAAATTTAACATGTGACACATCTAAATTCAAATGTGTGCTTCAAATATATGTGTGTGTGTGTGTTTGTGTGTGTGTGTGCGGGTGTGTGTGTGTGTATGTTAAAATATCACTGATATGAAACTCACAAATTTCAAGAACAATATAATCTGCCTCCACACAAAATAATAAACTGATCCTTGAAACAAGGTTACAGAAGCGCCATGTCATCACAATAAATTTCATTGGCCATACATTGAAATTCAAATGTGTGCTTCAAATCTAAAATCAAGAATCATATCCTTTCAAATGTGTGCTTCAAATCTAAAATCAAGAATCATATCCTTCCTTCTTGTAATAAAACATGCAAAAGAAATATCACGAGTTTCAATAAACAAACAAAATGTGCTTTATTCGCACACACATAAGAATAGATCAATTTGGAAAATAATGT
This sequence comes from Pinus albicaulis, assembly GCA_034641835.2. Lineage (NCBI taxonomy): Eukaryota > Viridiplantae > Streptophyta > Pinopsida > Pinales > Pinaceae > Pinus > Pinus albicaulis. The sequence continues at coordinate 42,157 of JAXQQM020070169.1, forward strand.
TATAGAAGCACTCTATAATCACAATGTCTTTGCAAGATGTACCTCATAAGTCAAAGAAACGCTTCAAATCTTGAAATCCAAGATCATATTCTTCTTATAATAAACTATAAAAAATAAGCTCACAGAACATAACATTCAATGGATTATTAACGAGATATGTATCGGTGTGTGATTTCTATAGCTCGTTTGTGACATTAAAAGAGGTTATCCATTATAATTTTAATATTCATATTTCCTAGAGATATATACACACAATTTAGGCATCTAATAAAAATATTGTACTAAGAAATAGAGTATGCACCACCATCCACTTTTGGCACACACAACTTCTTAGATATGAAAGCAACAAGGTAAATTAGCAACAACACTTGATATATCAATCATTAAACAATTATATCTACAAACTATAGGAATAAATGAGAAAAAAGGATGGGTAATGGGTTGAGTTGGCAGGCCCAACCAACCAAGGAGGAAAATCATAGAGTTAATGAAATAAAATTATGATGAAGTGTGAAACTTGGCATAGCCTTCATATATTAAAAAGATGTCAGCATTTACATATTGTGAGAGAGATCAAAATCCAATGACAATATGGAGTGAATCAAGGATCTAAAACAGTAGCATAATTTTACAATTGAATTGTTATCCTGGCCATGAGCCATGTATAGGATTTTATAATATTTACAGTACATGAATGAGATAGAGCTATCCAAAATAGTTGTGGGAAAAAATATGCATAAATCATAACCGTCCACGTAGGAAAATAAATTTGGTTGCACCCACGAACTAATCTTGGAAGACTGCAGATCTGCGGTTGAAGGACTCAAAGATTAACTCCTCAAATCTCAGCTATGTACTAACTAAAGCCCCAATAGAGCACACTTTTACCTAAACCTATCAATGATTCGATAGAGTGTACAAGGAAACTACTTGTCACAATTCCACGTGGTTGTCTTCATTATCAAAAAATTCACACATACTCACGTTGTTTGATTGGAGGATCCCATGGAGGGTGCAAGACCTGCATAACCATCATTAAGAACTTTCACAAATAATAATAAATGCCTAGAAATTCACATGAAAAAAGGAGTTATGGAATAATTAAATATTTACTTATAAATTTTTAATGAAATGTCTATTAGGCACATTCTTCCATTGTTACACCAAAAATGGGTATCAGGATATGGAATAGGGGGCTTAAAAAGGGTATTATAGCAATGAGAAACTTGTCATTTCTTAGACCTAACTTTTCCCCAACTCAATTCGTTTGTGTGTAATCATAGAAACAAAATTCCTGCTAAGATGCATTGTAGTCACTCCCATACAAAACTTTAGCAAAACTGAAGCTTCCCTCTTCTCACTACCTGATATGAATACTGATTTTTGTCTTAGTGGCTTGCATCTCTTTCAAATTCCTCTTTAGTTTTCTATTGCAATCATGTACATATAAAATGTGCACACGCCATATCCTGAACAATATAAAAATATTTTTGTTTTCTTCCCTCAGTTTCTCCAGTTCTTCTTGCAACTTCTCATTCCTTGCCTTCATTATCAGATTCTGTGATTTCAGATCTTAGTCAAGGATTTAAGTTCTTTGAACCTTTTCTTCAATTTTATAATATTCTTCTCATCATTGGCCTTCTCTTGTAAAATTCAGTTGGAATTCGTCCATGAGATTTTCTTGAGGGTCTTAAATCATGGTTATGTGGACTTATAGATGTAACGACCCCCTACACTATAGATTTCTTCCCATTTCCAACCCTCGACTTCTTTCGTAGGGTGGAGAATATATCGCTAGTCTCATTTTTATTTTTATCAACCTCATGTGTCTCCTTCATGCAATCCACGTTATCTGGAGGGTTTTGTTCTTCAATAGAAATTGGGATTCTTTAGACATAAAGGTTTCATATTCAGGGTCTAACCCACCATTAGATAAGGAAATTTTAGGTGCCTCAATTTGTATAGGGGATTTTGACTGAGAGGGATAATGTTTTCCTCTTTCATACTTCTTGTCACCTTCTCAGCTACCACAAGTGTTGGTGATTCCACTATTATATTCTTGCCCAATCCTTTCTTGTTTAAACTTGAAACCCTTCCTTTTTCATTTTTAAAACCAAGTCCTTTTTTTTGTGCAAGCTTCAACCTAAGACCTTTTTGCTTAGTTATAGAGGCTCCGACTTGTTGTTCGTTTGGATTTTCCTTAAGGTTTATGTTAGGGCCCTATATTACTAGTGTAGTCCCTTATTGTTGTTAGTGTAGCCCACTTATTGTTATTGTCGTACCCATGTAGTCCCAATATTGTTTTTATTGTGCCCTTACATTATTATTTTTAGGTCGGCTAGGATTATATTGTGACCCCATGGACTCCTATATATAGAAATGATGTTTTTTCATTTGTGTCATCCAAGAATTGTTCATTTATGGAATGTAAAGGAAGCTTCCCCCTCGAAGTGGCTGATTTCTAAGGCATTGATCTCTCTTTTATTCTATTTTGGGAGTTGGTTTCATAACATTTAGTATCAGAGCTTTGAATTCTAGGGTTTCACTGCTTCAAAAAGATCATTGTGGCATTTTCACTATAATTTATTTTCTACGAAGGTTTAGAAGCTTTAAAAAAAACCTTTTGTGTTGAAATACGAGGAACTTCGTGGAAAATTTTCAGATCTCAGTTCGCAATATTTTCAGAGATATGATCTAATGTATTTTAGGGTTTTTATAGGCTCCCGAATTTCATCTCAAAGAGGTGACCTTGGGAAACTTGTAATAAATCTCTCTCCGAGCATCGGATTGCAATTATGTAAAAAGTGGCCAAAATTATACTGATGGTAATTTCCTGTGTATCAATTTCAGAGATGAAGGAGTAAACAATGACATGTGGCACGTCAAACAATTTCCCTCTGTTGGGGTTCCCATGTTTTGGCCAGATTGGCAAGACCAAAAGATGAGACAACATCAAAACCACTTTCGGACCTTAGGATCTAGCCCTCTTGGGTCCAGAGAGGGATCTCTATGATTTGAGCAAAGCTTTATGTCTATGAAGCTCAAAGTTTAAGATGTTAGGCTAGTTATAGGCACAGGTTTGTTTGTTTGATTGTTTGTTTTGGTTGCTGGTTGTCAGGAAATAAGGGTTCAATGTAAGACCAGGCTGAGCAAATAGGGATAAGGTAGAGGTGAAATATTCCAGGAAATACTCAAAACCATTGGGAAATGGATTCAGGAAAGGATTTGCTTGCTACTCAATAGGCAAGCTTTCAATTGGGCTAGTCATCTGAAACTTAGGATCTTTCAAGATGATTATGTGATATGGAAAGAAGGAGAGGAGGAGATAACACAGATTTCAGAGCACAAAGTTATAGATCAGTAGGTCATACAAGGATCCTAGTGTACAGGGCTAACTCTAATCCCTAGTGTTCCCAAATCTTCCAACTAAATCTATAACAAGAAGCATCTAAGAGCTGAATTCATTTAATTCATACATCAAAGAGTAGGAAATAACATCCACTACACTGGTTAAACCAACTGAAATCATTTCTCAGATAACACATTCAGAAGAGAAACATAAATGGCAAGGAGAGCAGCAACATAGGGTACCTAACAAGGGTAAGTCCTATGCCAAATTTCTGATGCAAGCCAGTAGAAATGAAATGAAATGAATGTAAACACAGAGATAGGAAAACATCACCGCTGCTTCAGATCAGGATCCAAAGAAATGTGCTTGTCATATTAAGTAACAATACCAATCAAGTACAATATTGCTAATAGCTTAATACTCAGTCTGAAAACATATCCATGAACCAATCTTACAATATTTACATAGAGACTGAGTCTCAAAAGCAACCGCTTGCTGTTCTCTGATAACTGATCAACAACCTTTACAATATTTTCTCATGGATTTTATAACAGCAGATGAACTGAAGAGGTAGGTGAGAAATAAATGAAACATTAAACGTAGAAAAGGGAGAGAGTGCCGAAACCCACTCTGTTTTAACTCTCTGCATTTATCTCTGGTATGGCTTAGGTGTTTTGACTGCAGTACTGTATGGTGCATTTGGTGAAATAACAAAGGAAAAATAAGAAACAGTGAGGTATGCCCTACTTGTGCAACAAATGCTTCTAATCATGTAGGACTACTGTTGGGGTAGGAAACTTTAGGAACACGATGTATAATAAAAACTGCATGGGCTCTTTGTCCTCTGATGAAGAAAAACATCCTGCTACTGTAGAAAACCCTGGTGGTACGGTTTCCCGTGCATTAAACTTCTGATTGATCTTTGGGGTTTTCAATCTGGTACCTTGCCTTTGAAAAACTGGATTAATCCTTTAAAATCTCCCGTTTAATGCTTTAACTCTTCGATTTCCTTGTTGATTTCTCTTTGCCGCTCCCAGAGTTACCTTCTGGCCATGAACTCTGTGCTTTTAATGGCTTCGGAGGAGAGTGACAGAATTTGACCCTGTCCTTTGATTACAACCACGTCAAACACTTCCCTGGGCCTTTTCTTCATTAAATGTATATTTGTACATGACCTATTCTGCAATTTCTGCCACTGTGATAGAGATAACGAGCCATGGTGGTTTTCCCCGCTTGAAACCCTGCAAAACAACAAACTTGTCAAGAAATCCACGGACAGGAATGATGGAGGTAGTGTGGATGGTGGAAATGGCCGTACAGATGATGCAATGGAGGAAAAATCGCAGAGAAATGGTGAAAAATGCTCTGGTGGATGTTGGTAGTCTGTGGAGCAAAATATGAATGAAAAACCTTAAAAAACACAAAATTTTCACAAATATATGCGATGCATGGGATGACGTACGACGGGTGCACGTGGGGGTGACGTGGCAGAGCGGGAACTGCATGGACAGACGTCGGAGCAGAAAATTTAACGTAAAAAAAATAGAATTTGGCCTTGTAATGGATATATGTCACGGGGGTGGATGAATGTATGGAGGAGACACGTGAACGAATGACGTGGAGGACCGGGCGATGGCGGAATAGTCAACAGCAGGGGCAATTGAATGTAGAATGTCCGATCGTGACGGAGGTCAACGGCGGTGGATGCATCAGAGGGAGACAGATGGCGGGCCATACCCTGGGTTATCGCGTGTGCATCTGGGTTAACTACCGCGCATCTTCGGCGAGCGATGGTCGTTGGATGGCCCGCCTCAGATCGGACTATCCACGGCAATATCGCTGGGCATCCATGTCCGAACAATAATGCGCGATGGACGACGTTAACACGCGGGGATGAAGGTTTTGAAAATGTATAGGAGGACACGTGTCGATTGCTGTATGGAATCGCTGGCCGACGAGGGAAAATCGCCTACCGCCCAAAGGCGGTGCGATAGAAACCACCGGGTTTATGAACAGTGTATGGGGACCATCGGCGCGGGCGCATTGCAGACCGTCAGATCTGCGTGTGAATGGACGGCAATGGCGTGGTCAGGAGTTATAATGGGGAAACACGGAAGGTTTCGGGGTCAACGATCACTATCCGATCAATAAGATCAACGGTCGATGTTGCACCCGATATACATTGGACATAGACGCTTTTCAGTGCTAGCGGGTGGTTTCGGCATTGGGTCACTTGGAGGAAAAGGTGTGGGGGCTAGCAGAAGAGGGGCTACGCCTATTATAATGTGGAAAATGGATTTTTAAGCCAATTTAATGCATTTTGAAGCCTCTAAAGGGTAACGATAGGGAGATAAAGGGTGAAATGGGCCAAACAAGGGGCATGGGCAGAATTTGAAGGGGATTTAGGGAATGATTTAGGGGAGGAAGGGGGACTTTGACAAAGGGAAAAAGGGATGAAGAGGGATATTTTGCAGGGGTATAAGGGGTAAATGAAGGCTTTTGGGAGCACAAGTTTCTGCAATCAGAGGGTCTTTTATAATGGAAATCAACAGAGGGGATTATCAAAGGAAAAGGCCCAGGAGACTTCAAGGATGATGTGTCTCAGGGGAGATGCATTCATTGAAGTCTCAAAAAAATTTTAGCCCCCTAATTTTCCTATCAAAATTTTACAGGGGGGCTAACTCCCTCTACTGAACTAGTCCATAATTAGGTCATTGTGGGAGATTGAGCATAACCTTGTCTTGAAGAATCCAAATCAAGTCTAACATGTGGCATTGGAAAGACGATTCAGAGGGATGATAAATGACTGAAGATAAAATATTTGGGATATGAAATTAAAGAGATACATGAATTTCAATATCAAGCTCCTCAAAATAAATAAAAAAGTGTTTATTATTTTTAAAAATTGCATAAGTCTTGTTTGAAAAATCAGTTTGAAGTGATTCCAAGGGAATATTGAATCATAGATATCGGTATTGGGTTCTAAAATTCCCCATAAAAATAATTCAACACCCATTAATCCCTCAAAAGTCTCTACTATGACTCATGAAGAGGAAAAAATGCATCATGATATATGAAAATACAAGAACAAGTGAAAAACATTTCTCTCTCGCAAAAAGTAACAAAAAATGAAATTGAAGATAAGATGGATGGTTCGAAGAAAGGCATGGAATCTAATATGGATGGTTTGAAGAAAGGTATGGAAGAGAAGATGGATGGTTTGAAGAATGGCATGGAAGCTAATATGGATGGTGTGGAAGCTAAGATGGATAGTATAGAAGGCAACATGGATGGTTTGAAGAAAGGCATGGAAGCTAAGATGGATGGTTTGAAGAAAGGCATGGAAGCTAATATGGATGGTTTGAAGAATGGCATAGAGGATAATATGGATGGCATGGAAGATAAGATGGATGGTATATAAGGCAACATGGAAGATTTGAAGAAAGACATGGAAGGATTGAAAGAAGGTTTGGCAAAGTTGCTACAAGAAAAGCTTCCTAATGGAGAAAAGGTAGTAGAGGAAATTAATGATGAGAAAAAAAAATTGTTAATCATGATTTCATAGACTCTAATTTTGTATTTAAGACCCACCATATTCGAAAGATGGATATAAGGAAGTTTGATGTCAAGGATCCAATAACTTGGATACCACAAATGGAGCAATACTTTGAGCTCCATAATATGCAAAACACACAAAAGGTACTGTAATATTTCAAATCTGGAATAGCTAGCAAGGCATGACTGGAAAATGCATTTTTCAATAATGGCTGCTACAGGAATTGAAACCAAGACCTAGATTCCTTATATCAATGTATCTAAGTCTGAAATCAAAGAGGAGGCTCCAAATAAATCCTTATAATTGGGTTAAACAAATCTCCCACACTTAGATGTCCTCAAAAAGTGCCCGAAGAGGGGACTGCAACAATACTTGAGCAAGGATTGAATACACAACATTATTTTAATGAGCCATGACACATGAAGATGCAAATAGATGATCAATGTATAATGTAGCATCAAGAGAGTACAATGCTTTCAGGAATCACTCACTTAAGCTAGGCAATGAAAGCCTCAATAAGACATGTACACCAAGTGTGACAAAACACTGCTACATAAATATGCCCTAGCTATGATTGCATAGTTTATATGGAGACACTGCAACATACAAAATGAAAATGTAATGATATGAAAATATCAGCTCAATAAATGAGGGGGAGCAAGCTCTCAACCCCTGAAAACACTAATACAACACTAATACACAATCCTTAGAAGGATTGGCTGCAATACATGTATAAATGGAAAATCTGCCAAAATGCTAGAGTTGCTGGGCAGCAGCTGCAACTCAGAAAATAGAAATGGATGAAGATAGCTGAAGATTTTGCATATGGTGCGTAGATCTCATCCAATGGATATTTTAGGTGAAAGGTTGATCCAATCCCTGAAGACCTTACCCTCCAAAATAGTGATGCAACCCCCACTGCAAATGTGCTCAGAAATAACACAGTCAAGGAGCTAGACTGCGCTGTAGGAGATAGATAATGCTTGGCTTGGTGCCAAAGATGTGAAATCAGCTCAAAAAAATCCTTCACTAACCTCCCGAAGGAATGGGAGCTCCCTCCTCTGAAATATGAGCCAAGGAAAGGTGTTGTGGAACCCTCCACTGCAACACCCAACAACACTATGTTATACTTCAGCAGAAATAACGCAGTGACTAATGGAAGTGGCTTTGGCCTTGAGCCAAGATGTGGAGAAAATGAAGTGAAATTCTTCAAGAGGCCTCTCAAGAAGGATAAGAATTCCTAAACAAGAATCCCTCGTGCTAAACAGCACTGCCACTCAGTTGAATAGCCGGAGAATGCAAATAGTCTTCAGACAAAAATAAATATGCTCAAAGATGTCTCACTATGGCTGCCTCTTCCTCCTTTTATGCAAGTGAATGTCTCTTTTCCCTGGACCCCACACATTAGGGTTTCTTCCACAAATAATATTCCTCCCTCTCAAACTGTGCTATATTCTCATGCAAGCTACACCTCTTAGGCAGCGCTGTTGACTTGGTCAAACTTGACCTTGTTTTCATGTAATTTCCCCTTTTCACATTGGAAGGTGAAAAATAAAGCTGCTCCATAGATCCCTTTCACACTATGTGGGATTTTATTCCTATTCATGGGCCTTTTACCCACTTTATTCATCTCCTAGATGATATAAGAAAAAACTAATATTCCAATTTGCTGCATGCAAATTTTGGAATATTACAAGTACGCATTGCAACTTTATATTTAGAGAAAAATCAATTTTTATGGTATCGATGGCTTTGTTCTCGTAAACCACTGGTCACTTGGTCAAATTTTACAGAGGAAATGATAGCACATTATGATAATACATAAAGCAACACTTGCTTTAGCCAATTGATAAATCTCAAACAACAGGGTCCAATGATGGAGCACATTGAGGACTTCCAAAAGTTGAATATAAGGGTAAATAATATTCCAGAGGAATATAGGATTGATGTCTTAATAGGTACTCTAAAGGATAACATATAACATGAGTTTCTCTTTTGGGAACCTGATACATTGGAGTAGACATTCAGGTTTGCAAGAAAAATTGAAAGAAAAATTATCGCGACAAGGAAACCTATCACTCACAACTATGAATATGGAAGTGTTGCTACTCCTAGACTTCCACAACCTACAAGGTTGACACCACAAAAATTGGAAGAAAAAAGAGAAAAATGGATTTTTTATAGTTGTGATAGAAAATACACTAAAGGTCATAAGTGTGTCAAGAAGAAATTATTTTACATAGATTGTGAAGAGGAGGATGAAAAGGAAAAAAAAAATCAAAAGAAGAGGATATACACCAAGAACCAACCCTAGGGGAAGAAGAAATGAATCCGACCATATCTTGTAATGCATTGGCAGGAATTACCACTCCTCAAACTCTCAAGATAGAAGGAAATATCAAGAATAAAAATATAATAGTGCTTATTTATTCAGGTAGTACCCATAATTTTATTCATTGTAAGGTAGCCAAGGAATTGAATTTCTTCTTATACCCAGCACCAGAGTGTCAAGTGATGGTGGAAAATGGAGGAACTATAAATTGCTATGGAAGTTCCATAATATAAAGATAACCATGGGGGAATATGTATTGAATATTCCAATTATTTCCATTCCAATGGGTGGTTTTGATGTTGTACTAGGAGTACAATGGTTATAATCTTTGGGGATGGTAGATTTTAATTTTTAAGAACCTTTCTTGAAATTTTTTTCAGAGGAAAGGAAGTTGAATTACGGGGAATAGTAGGAAATCTTGGAAATATAATAAGCTCTAATTCCATGAAAAATCTTATGAAGAAATAAAAACGAGGTGCCATTGTGTAATATTCCTTTTCAAGAATTTCAACAATATCTCCAATGAGGATGCTGTATAAGGAAACCAGTGCAAGAATAACACAGTCTAGGGCTTGGATCCTCTAAAATATGTTGTATGTAGCTTAAATATGGAATGGAATTAGAAAGAAATAAATCTAGCTACAATAAACATATCTCCTCAACTCAAATATGCTAAAAGGCATCATAACCCCAGTACATCATAAAATAGAAATGTCGGAGGTAGAAACAATGTTATTGTTATTATGTAAACTATATAAATAGATGGAATAACATATATCTAGAGCTTTCATTCATTATAAGATCATAAATGAGATTATTGACCTCTTTTACAAACACATTGGAACTCCCTGGCAAGGGTTTCCGGCAAAATAGCAGCACAAGATACATCACTGTAGGAAATAACACTGTACCCAGCAACTCTGTATTGAGAAATATCTGATATTCTCAAAGAGGGATACATAATACAAAAATAGGCTCAAGGCCTCCCAAAATAGAACTCCTAGAGTGGAAATCATCTCCTCCTCTTCTGAAATAAGCTCAAATGGATAGATACAACCCCAGCTATTACATCTACTGCACAAATAACGCACTCACTGGGAGTGACTGAGCTGTCAAGGTTAGAGGATGGATTCCTCAAGATATCTAATGAGAATGGAACTCAAGACCTCCCCCCTAGATCTCCCAATCAACTACAACAATAATGGAACTAGAATTCCTGCATGAGAACTCTTGCACTAAACAGTGTTGCAACTCCGGCTAAACAACTAAAGCTTGGAATCAGTCATAAGACTGAAACAAGAAGTATGAATGAATGAATCCCCTTGCTTCTATCCCTTCCTTTTTATCCTAAGTGAGCTTCTCCATCTCGGGCCCCACACATTGGTGATGTAGCTTCCTTGAGAAGTTTCCTCCTTCAAAACTGCGCTGCCCTAGTGGCTTTCCCTCCCTTGTGACAGCGCTAGTTGACTTGGTAAACTATAGCTATCTCCTTTATTTTTCTCCTCTTCACACTCAAGAGGCTTTATTTTATCCTCCTACCTCAATCCCTTTTCACATTGGGATATATTTTATTGTGTTTCTTACCTCTTATTTAAAAAATGGAGTAATTATAATGTTCCAAGTAGCAATGGCTAATTGGGAACATTACAGTCCTCCCCGATCAAAAGTTTCTTGCCCACAAGCAACAGTAAAGAAGGATGCTGCAAGATATTCTCCGCCTCCCAAGTGGCACCCTCATCTAGTAGATTTCTCCATCGAATCATATATTCTTTGATGACTCTGTTTCTTAACTTCTTCTCCCTTGTGTCTAAGATTTCTTCTGGCTGCAAGATCAAATGACCCTCATCATCAATAGGAGGAAGTTCCAAGTTGGCAACTACATTCCTCCCAATCGCCTTCTTGAGGCAAGATACATGGAAGATATTGTGGATCTTTCTCCCCTTAGGAAGCTATAGCTCATAAGATACCTTACCGACACATCTGTTCACCTTGTATGGCCCATAGAAAAGTGGTTTGAGCTTCTAATCTCCCTTCACCTTCAGTGTGGATTGTTTGTAAGGCTGAAGGTGTAGGTAGACAAGATCCCCCACCTCAAACTGTCTCTCTATCCGACCACGGTCTGCATACATATTCTGCTGGTTCTGAGCAGTGGAAATGTTATCTTTGAGGGCCCTGAGTATGTCCTGGTTCTCTTAAATCCAATCCCTTTCCCTTGGAGCTTTACTTGCCCCAAACATAACATCGGAAAATGAAAGTGCCTCATATCCATACAAGGCTTGGAATGGAGTCATGCCAATAGATATATGGTGAGTAGTGTTGTAACAATACTCTCCCAAGTGGAGCCACCGCAACCAAGCTTTCTGCTGCCCAGCCACATAGTTCCTCAAGTAGCCTTCTAGCCACTTGTTCACTATCTTAGTTTTCCCATCAATTTGGGGGTTATAGCTGGTGCTGGGGGTCAAATCAGTTCCCACTAATCGGAAAATTTCCTGCCAAAATCCACCCATGAAGCGGTTATCCCGATCACTCACTATGGTCCTAGGGAGACCATGGAGTCTAAATACATCTTTGAAGAAGAGCTCAGCTACCTGTGAAGCAGTATAATGTGTAGAGATGGCAAAGAAATGAGAATAATTTTTTAGTCTGTCAACAAAAACAAATATATATTCTTTACCCTGCACTATCGGTAAGCCAGTGATGAAGTCCATAGAGATACTTTCCTGCTTCCCATCTGAAATAGGTAGTGACTGTAACAACCCAGCAGGATAAGAGTGCTCTCCCTTATTCTATTGGAAAGTGGTGCATTTATTGACATGCCAGAGCACATCCTCCTTGAGACCCTTCCATGAGAATCTGTCCCTGATAGATCTGTAAGTTTTTGTGAAACCTTGATGCTCGAAAAGTGGGCAATCATGTGAGGCCACTAAGATCTTCTCCTTCAGCTTAGAATTCTTAGCCAAGTAGATCCGATCCTTGTAATAGATAACCTCATCCATCACTCTAAATCTCTCATTCTATACCACCCCATCAAGTATCCTGCATGCAAATTCATCTTTGGAGTACTCAACTAAAAGTTGAGCCTTCCAATTTTCATCCATGCCCCTCAAGGATAGTGCTGTAGGCCTCCCAGAAAGTGCATCAGCTACTTAGAAAACATAAAAGATTCACTGATAATTGCAGTCATAGAAGAGGGAACAACTAAAAACATCTATGATCACAACTATAAAGACCTTTAAAACAATTGTTCAAGCAAGGACAAAGGGCATGATCAAAACAGACCTCCTTGGCTAACTATGAACTATGGTACTTCAAAGGGATATTTCAAAAATAGTTTTCAAGTGGTAGCATACAAGCAGGGAAAACCATAAATCATGCTAAAACCAACTATTTGAACTATTAGAGAAATGAACAAGCATGAGGACTAAAGAGAGATATTAAAGACTCTAAAATACCTCAGCAGAAGAAAAAATAAAACAGTGAAGGATAAACAGGTCTAAGGTGCTTCTAGGAGTCATTTATTAGCCTAAGCTTTTCATCCTACTGTAGTAAGAAATTATGGAACAAAATGAAAACAGGAGAAAGCATTAAACAGTTTAGAATACTTCACCAACAACCAAGCTCATGGATCCAATGATAGAGCCTTCTCAAGAACAAGCATGCAACAACATCATCAGGCTTCCAAGACTTCAATTTCTTCCTCAACTTCAGATAGACTATGTATTATTTCAGAGATTTTCAGTATTACAACTAGTGAACAATCAACCCACATCTCATCTTATTCAGAAGTATTTATAGAAGAAATGAGGAGGTGGAAGAGTTTTAGGATTGAAGTGTAATAAATTATACACTAAATGCAACTCCTAGCCTTGAAAACCATGCAAGGCATAAGGCAGGAATGCATCGAATTACAACTCTGTTTTATTTACTCTGTTTATGCTTTTTAAGGCTCAATGGGTAAAAAAATTGACTTTAAGGCACTTTCTTATCTTTTTCAATAACTTCTACTGACATTTGTGATATTTTTTTTTCTTGTAATAACCATTCAGCTGTCTTTGGCCTTAATGTTTCTGACTGAGATTTGATCTGGGTATTCCTTTGAGGCAGAGAGCTGCAAGGTGGCAATATAGTAGCTGGGGAATCAATTAGCCCCTTTAATATGGCTCTGAGGTGTTCTGGATCTAATCCTCTGTTTCCTAAACACAGTGGTTTATATTCAAATCGGTGTTTAGGCTTGATTAGACCATATCTTCATTTTTGACACTGATATGCTTTCATAACTGATGCTGACTGTGTTTTGCTGTTTTGCAGGTGCACAAAGGGTTTTACTGGAGTTTTTGCTCAGAAAACCGACAATCATGATTTATCATCTCCCTAAAAATGTTTGATTATCACTTTGAAACCCTTTAATATGTATCAAAAGGCCGCAAGGATCATCATCCTTGGCCAATAACAGTGTAATCATCTGTGGGAGGATCCAAATTTAACTTCATTAAAACCTGTATTAAAACACACAAACATTATTTAAATCTTGTGAATTCATGGTTTAAACTGCTTAGGAGGGTTGGTGGAAGCGTTTCGGAGCGATGTGAAGGAAAAAGGTGGATGCAGTGGAAAAAGGAGGAAAAACCTGGCAGAGCAACTAACCAGGTATAAATGGGAGTTTGGGCATGATATTGAATAAGGGTCGTTGGATTAGATCAAAGAACGGAGATCTACGGTTGAGATGATTCAATGAGGTCGTTTGGAGGAACGATGGAGGGCAGACAAATTGGTGGTAAGGCTAAATCAGGACCGTCCGATCTCAGAGATTGAGGACTAGGATCTAATCCAGAGTTACATTGTGGAGGGAGGAGTGGTATAGAAGAAAATCGGTAGTGGTTTTCGCTCAGCTCTGAGGCGGTTTTAGATTTTGGCCCAAAAAACACGATATAGGTTTGCGTTTAACACGTGTCTTTTCAAAACTTCTTATATCGCGTAATTTTTTGGTGTTAACGTTCGAGAGAAAAAATTATGCGATATGTATTTTGAGCCTTTGGATGATGGGTAGAAGATCCAACGATGCAGGTTGAGCACGACGGATGAAAAGTTGCGGGGTGAAAAGGTATACGGGTTCCCGGTGATGTCAGCAAAAATTGGCGCATAGTGGAGGGTGAAATAGGCTATTCGATCGTTGAATTCCTTTGATAAATAGTTATAATGGAAAAAGGAGCAGAAATGAAAGAAAATGAAAAGGGCAGAAAAATGGGGCCTGATGACCTTAGATCTTCGAAGATCAATGGCCAGGATTCACTTTTAAAACCTTCTGTCGAGAAACAAAAATATATAGGAATGGTAAGGTTTCAAAGGAAATGGCGGAGAAACAAGGGGAAGAGGGGGGCCCACCTTTTGTATAAGGGTAGAAGGAAGGAGGAATGTGGGCCATCGGATCTGGAGGATTGACAGTGGAGATCTGAGATGGTGGAAAAAGAGAAGGGTGAGGTTAAAACATTGGAAGCATTGTGGACCGTTAGATCTAAGAGAAATCAACGGTCAGGATTCAATCGGCAGGTTGATGTCGAAGGAATCATGAGATAAATGAGCACGATGAGATGAAGCGCGGACCGTCGGATTTGGTAGAATGAACGGTCAGGATTTGATCGCATCAGAGAAAAGGAAGAGATCCAAAACACTAAGTCTTTTGATTTTGTGATGCGCGATTAAGCGCTTACCGTTGGATCAGATTCAGAGATCAACAGTGGAGATTTAATCGACGGGCGTTATGGTAATGGGTTATGATGGAGCACGATTAAATCTCGATCGTTGGTTCTTGTGGGTTCAACGGCTGAGTTTCAATCGTAGGACCGCATTGGCGGAGGCTGAGGGAAAAGTGGAAAGGGAAATTCGTGATGTGATGAGTTGAGCCCAGATTTATTTCAAATTATTCCATCGGGTTTATGAAATAACAAAGGAAAGTTGGGTTTTTACGAAAATACAAAGGAAAATGGGGTTCGGGAAAGAGTTTTTAAGAATTTTAGCACCCGATTGCGAGGATTATTAGGTTGTATGAAATGAATGAAGTGATGAGGGGTTTTTTTAAAAGAAAGAGGCTTATCGCAATCGGAGTTTTCAAAATAAAAGGTAAACAAGGAGAATAGAAGACCCCGATTGCGATTGCACGATGGGGGTTAACTCCAGGTTATAGCTCCGGGTCTTATGTGGGGAAAAGGAGCTGGGGATAAAGCCGAAGGAGCTTAAAGCCTTAATGCAAAAAGACTGTTTTTTAGGATTTTTTAAGGATTTTCAAAGGATTTTGGGGGTTCTGATAAGAGTAAAAAGGGGTTTTAAACCTTATAAAGGGATTTTACAAGGCTTTAAAGGGAAAATCGAAGGAATGAGAGGCAAATGAAAGGGTTTATGGATGAAGTGAAGAAGGAAAATGGAGAAGTGAAAATGAGGGAAAGTGAGGCCTTTAAGCAGTTTTTCTCTTAGTAAATAGCAAATTTTTCAGGTTTATGAGGGCAACAGAAGTGAAGATTAACTAAAAGATTAGTTATCTTCATAAAAAATTTAATGATGATAGGTTTTCAAAGGGAATTATCTCTTGAAGTTTTGAAGAACAAAATTAGCCACTTCTTGGTATAACAGAATTTATTAGTGGCTAATAGTGGCTCCACTTGGGGAAGACAGATGGTTCTTTAGGTGTCTAGAACCTCAGTTGCAAATCTCTGGCTTTCTTTAAACCAATGCCTTAATCCATTGGCAGCAACCTTTCTTTTTCATCATCTCTGCAGCAATTTAAAACAATGGAATTCTGTCAAAACAATATGTATACCTACCCATTCCTAATGATCCTAACATTTTTTCTTCTTTTTCAGAGTGCATTTAGACTGGAAAAATCTCTTCAAAAACATTTTATTCTTTTGAAAAACAAAAAACTAATCTAAGTCTAATCTTATTTCTCCATGAACTTAGTTTAAACAGTTGAATTCATAAGCTTCTCTACCTAATTATTGTCTGTCGGGATTAGACTGTCTGACAGACTTTTATTCTCTAAATTCAAAAACAAAAATTTAAAAGCAGACAAGCTAGGATTGAAAATTCTAACTTGTTTCTAATCTATGGCATAAAAACAAGCTGCACATAGATTATTATTTGCAGAAAATTTTAAAACAAAATAAGAAGGCTTAAGATCTGAAAATTAAAAACATCCTTCATTATCTTCTTCAGCTCTGATTTTGAATTTATTTGAGCTGTGTTTTCTTTCTCATCTGGTTCAATTTTTGAGCGTATTAGAACCAGTTTGTTCTTATATCCTAATATACCTTACTGATAAGCCAAGATTATGCTATTTGACTGATCTAATTCACTAACCTATCAACAGTAAATTGAAAAGCTAATTAGTCATGATTAGGCTGTATGACTAACTAGAAGCATGTTTTTAGGAGTGGCATTTGAGCTTGCACACTTTCAGATTTTGCTTCTCTTTTTTGGTATGGGGTTGTACCTTTTTTGTTTTAATATCTGCCCTCTTTTCTATTTTCTATTGCTTTTGTATTTCTATTTTTCTAACTTTGAATGCAATGTTCAGACTATGATTTTTACAATGAAAAGTAAAAGGCTTTGAAACTCATGACTCTTTACAGAAGTAACGTTTGAGCATCCTGCCATTGACAGGACCTCCATACAGATCTTCTCCATTCAATTCTTTCAGGAAAAACACATTATGACCCCTCTCAGCATGAATAATATAGGGTCCTTTCCACAAGTTCTAAAACTTGCCATGTTTTCCCTTCTATTCCCTTCTTGAATCCCACTTAAGGACAACATTTCCAACTTGGAAATTGTTTGCCTTAGTCCTTTTATCAAAGAGTTTCTTGATATTTTCTTGGACTAACGGTGTTCTTTCATAGACTTCTTCTCTAGTCTGCTGTAAATGAATTGTTTGGTTGATTCTTCTCTGCATGTCATTCTCTTCAATCTACATTTCTTGGAGGAGTTTCATGACTGGAACTCCTAATGATGTTGGGAAGACTTGATCCATGCCATAAACCAACCGATAGAGGGACATATTTATTGATTTATTTGTAGTTAATCTATCAGCCCATAAGGCATGAACTAGCTTACTGTGCCATGATTTCTGATTCTTCTCCAACAACTTTTTAATGATATTGATGAGGCTTTTGTTGGAGGATTCAGCTAATCCATTTCCTTGGGGATAGTAGGCAGTAGAATGACCCAAGGTAATGTGGTATTTGTGAAAAAAATCAACCATTCGTTTAGATTTAAAGGCAACAACATTATCTGTTATGATTTTTCTAAGACAACCAAATATGGATGGGATATTTGTTTCAAGGAACTTGATAATGACAGAGTTAGTAGCATTCCTAGATGGTATTGCTTCTATCCACTTGGTAAAGTAGTCAGTGGCAGTGAGGATCCACTTATGTTGGGCTGATGAAGATGGGTAAATTTCCCCAATGAAATCCAAGCCCCATTGTTGAAAAGGTGCCTCAACACTGATAGGATGTAAAGGTAAGGGAAGGAGTTTTCTTTTGCCATAAAAAATTTGACACTTATGGAAAGACATGACCAACTTCTAAGTATCTGGGAAAAGGGTGGGCCAATAGTGACCAGATCTAAGAATTTTGTTTGCTATGGTCTTCCAGTAGAGGTGTCCTCCACATTCTCCTTCATGCAGCTCACGCATGATTTTTCGTGCATCATCTTCAAGTAAACATTTAAGCCAAAATTCCAACAGCATTTTTCCAATATACTACCCCATCTAAGATGCAATAACTCAAAGCTTTCTGTTTAAAAAATATAGCTTTATTTTTAGACAAAGAAGGAGGGGCATTTAAATACAAAAGCACATAAATGATGTCAGCATACCAAGGAGAATCCAAAAATGTTTCTTCAATGAAAGGAGCAATGGATTCTTCTATTTCTTCCAACACATCTACCATGTTCATATCTAGTGCTTGGAAGTTAGACTTAGCCATAAGTTTTGCTAATCCTTGCCCTTTAACTAGTTTGGTGGGCCTGATTTCTAAGTCATATTCAAGAATAGTTGCAATCCATTTTCCCCTTTTACCATCAAGGTCTTGACTTAGAATATCCTTGACAACAGTATGTGGAAAAAAAGCAATTATGTGAGAGTGTAAAATGTAGACTCTAAAGTCTTTTAGTGATTTCACTAATGCTAATGCTTGCTTCTCCATGATGTTATATTTGAGAGGAGCATCTCTTAAGGCCCTACTAAAAAAGGATATTGGTTGTTCTAGCCCCAAGTCATTCTTTTGTAGTAATACCACAACTATTTTATGTTCAGATGCAAAAGAAAAGATATAAAAGTCTTTGGTGAAATCTGGACTAATCAAGACTGGTGTTTGAGTGAGAGCTTGTTTAACTTGTTCAAATGATTGTTTAGCTTGTAAAGTCCATTTCACACCTACCTATTTCTTAAGCATGTTTGTCATTTTTTCTAATAGCTCAGCAAGGTTGGGGATAAACCTCCTCAAAAAATTAATCTTCCCAATGAAAGATTGTAATTATTTGAGGCTTCTTGGATGGCTGATTTGCAATATGCCATCTATCCTTTTAGTGTATATTTTGATTCCCTCTTCTGAAATTATATGACCAAGAAGTTTACCTTCTTGGAGACAAAAGAGTGTCTTCTTGGGATTCAACGATAAGCCAAATTTCCCACACTTCTCAAAAAAATTTCTCAAATGAATCAAATGTTCTTCATCAGTTTTTGAGAAAACAGTTATGTCATCAAGGTAAATGATTATAAAATAGCCAATATCTTCAGAGAAGGCTATGTCCATGGCCCTTTGGAAGGTGGCCCCCGCATTCATCAAACCAAATGGCATTTTGACATACATAAAGGTGCCCCAAGGTGTAGTAAAAGCAGTTTTGAGTTGATCACTTGGGAGCACTAACACTTGATTGTAGCCCGAGAACCCATCCAACAGTGATATTATTTTTGACCCAACTACCCTTTGAAGTATATGGTCCATCTTGGGCAAAGGGTGGTTTTCTTTTAGAGAGGCTCTATTTAAATTTCTAAAGTCAATGCAGAGGCTGATTTCCCTTGTCTTCTTCCTAACAGAAACTAAGTTTGACACCCATTCTGAATATCTAATGGGTACTATAATCCCAGCATTATGCATTTTTTCAATTTCTTTCTTAACTAAAGGCAATAAAACAGGGTTTATTCTCCTTAGTTTTTGTTTGAAAGGTTTTTTATTTCCTTAAGAGGAATTTTGTGCTGAATGATGCTGGTATCATAAGATTTAAAGTCTTTGTATCCCCAAGCAAACACATCCCTGAATTCTTTGGACAACTCTATGTATTGCAATTTTATGTGAGCTGGGAGAGTGCTGGATAGTTTAATCATCTTAGGTTTTGCTAGGCTACCTATGTTATGTTCTTCTACATTTGTTTCCACAGGCTCCATTCTTGGTTCTTTGCCTACATCATTAAAATCAAAAAGGTGTTCTGAAGGTGTGAGACCTCTTGGAATTGTATCACTTTTGCATTGTAAGACTTCCAAGTCTTTCTGGTCTACGTAGTCAATTAATTATTCTTCAAAAGGATTCTCATATTGATTTATATCAACAGAAGATGTCATTTCAATTTTTGGGATTTGTTTAATATACAAACAGTTTTCTTTATGGTTGGTTTCTAATGTTGGTATGTCAAAATCATTTCCGATTTTAGGAAATCATCTATGTGTTTGTCAGAGTCAAACACTTGCCAGTAATCCTCATTATCAGGCACACCAAGCTTTTTTTTTACCTTTACACTGAGCTATTCATTTATTTGAAGTATTTGGCAGTTGCTGGTATTGAAAGAAATTTCATTTGCTAGATTATTTTGTGCTCTTGGAATGAAACCAAGTTCATACTTTTCAAAGGTTTTTAATAAATCTAGGGCAACATTTCGATACTCTCTAAGTCTTGGGTTTCTAGCTGAGTATTCTCCTTTGATTTGTCTTATGATAAGTTCATAATCTCCTAAGATTGATATCCTTTGGGCTTCTAATTGTTTAAGCAATTGTAAGCCAAGGAGAAGTGCTTCATATTCAGCGATATTGTTTGTGCATGAAAAATCCAGTTTATATGAGAAACTCTTATTCGTATTTTGAATCCATGCACCTACCCCTGCACTTGTTTTATTACAAGATCTGTCAAAGTTTATTGTCCAAAGTATATCAGCCTCATTTTCATTCTCTTATTGCTGTTGATTTTCAATGTTTTGAATTTGATTTGGGGGAAGATTTGATTGTTCTAGTGAATTGATTTGCTCTTGGTTTTCTTTTTCTTGTTGAGTGATTTCATCTTCATTGTATAAGATGAAGGAATCTAAGCTTGACTGAATGGAATAAATTGGAGATTTTTTTGGTTTATCTATGTTTCTCACCATGTATTTCATGTGGGATTCCCTGTATAACCTTCTGTTTTGGTTAAAAACTAGGATGGTGGCATAAGACATGTCCATTTGAAGGCTTCCCTGAAGTTTGACTCCCCATGATCTTGAAAAAAGCATGCCATACTTTGGGGGAATGTCAGCTACAACTATGTCCATCACTAGACTCTTAGCAGGGATTTTAGATAAGTTAACACATAAATATTTGATTAAACCCAAGCATTTGACTCTACTTGAATCAAAGGAATACAAATCCTTGTATGGTTTAGTAATTTCTAAGCCTAAGCTTTCCATTACTACTTTGGGCATAAGATTATGTGAAGCTCCAGAGTCTAACATGGCATTGTGTAAAATTTTCTCATGTATATTCAAACTAACATAGAAGGGAGGGACAACTCCTTCTTGGTATTTTCCTTCAACTTCTAGACCAAACAACAACTCAGGATTTTCATCTGTCAAGTTTAAGGTATCAATATCACTTCCTAAGTTCAAAGATTTCAAAACTTGGTTTTTGTACACTTCTTGGGTTACTAGCTCAGCTAGAGGCATAGTAATTTTTATCTTTGCAATCTCTCCCTCAAGGTTGAAAGGAACAATTGATTTGGTCATATTTACATATGTCTTTTCAATTGAATTCCTTTCAGCAATTTTGATTTGCTAAAATTTGTTTGGACTGGTAATTGGGACAGTTTTATTAGGTCCACTAGTTGAAGTGCTAGGGATGCTTTTCTCAACATTGGGCTGGCTACTTTTCTTTTTGTTTGAATCTAGTTTCTTAGCCAAAATGTTGGGTTTGTCTGTTGTTTTCTTAGGCTGATTTTTTGCATTTTTCTTAACAACAGTGTTGGTGTTTTTTTCTTTTGAATTGTCTATGTTCCCTTTGCTTCTAAGATCATATTGTTTGTGAAACTCCATGATTGTGTTTTCAAACCCCAATCTATAATCATCAAAATCTTCATAGATGTTTTCATTTTGATCCGAGGAGAAGAAACCTTGTTCTTCTTCAGTGAGGAAAACATCATCCCCATTGTCTGATCCAATCAAGTTTACATGACCTTCTGCCAACCTTTAAATCTCCCTATCTTCCTCATATTGATCTATAGAGTTTTGTTGGAAGGGAGGTATAATCTGTTGGTCATTTTCTTTTTTCCTATCTTGATTGTTTTCTCTTCTATAATTCTGATTTCTATTATTCTATTCTGGTTGTTTTGAGGTTCTCTTGGTGGCACTCTATCATTCAGGCTGATCTTTTCAATCATCCTCTCCATTACCTTCACCTAGGTTGTCAATTTGGTGTCGGAAGTTGAGGTTGAGGGTACAATGTCATCTTTTATAGTTACCCTCTTCTTTGATCTCAACCTATTTCTTTCTCAATTATATTTCAGCTACACTCATAGCCCCTTGCATGTCTTCTAAAGTTAAGTAATCTCTCTCTATTAATTGATAGGCCATTTCGGCATAAAACCTTGAGGTATCTTACTAAGGCCATGCCTTGGGAGGTTTCATGTGAGGTACGAAGATCATTGTAAACAACTGTCAACCTAGTGGGTAGTCATGAACACTCTCCCTAGATTTCTTTGAGGATTGCTATATTCTGCTAATATTTGAAGGTTCTTTTTGGTTTTCCCATTTGTTTTATGAATGTTTGATGCAAAGAAGAGGAGATCATGGATCTTGTTATGAAATTAATTTTTAAAACCACTTCTTTACATCTCCTCCTAAACTTTGGGAAAATATTCTCATCTTAATGTTCTCTTCCTTCTATCTCCATGTAATCAAAAGCATCTTCCATCCTATCTACATGATGTTGAGCTGTTGTAGACTCTTTTCCAGTGAAATGAGGAATTTTGGATTGGTATCCATTTGGTAAGGGAAGTAGAGGTTGTGGTAACACTAATGGGGCATACCATGTTTCCATGGCTAGAAAGAAAGGTGGATTTACAAGAGTGAAAGTGGGCTGAAATGGAGTGTTTTGAATAGTGGTAGTATGGATTGGAGTGGAATAAACACTTGGGCCAACAAACTAGTTTTGAGCAGATTTGTTATGGAAAAGGCTAAAGTGGTGAAGAAGCTATGAATCAGGAGGAGTGGAAGGTGAGGCTTCTCTACTAAATCTCTGTTGCAAATCTGTAATGTCAAGATCAGTTTGGTTTAAAACACCTTGAGATCTAGTTCTAAAGATGTTCTTTTTACGATGTAAATCAAAGTGTGAATCCTCTAAGACAACAAGGTTTTCAGGGACAGATTTTGTTCTTAAGAGGCTCATATTAGCAACTGATTTTCCAGACTTAGAATTATGCCATAGAATTCTCTCTGGATTGTCAATTATTAAAGGAGGATTAGGGTTTGGATGAGATCTAGTGTTGATCCTATGTGAAGCCAGACTATTTTTCAAAAATGAGAGAGGTTAAAGTTTTTTAGGGACTGTTTTTTGGAATTTTTACCTCTCACAATGTTTTATATAGTATGGGGCTAGGCTTCTAAATTTCTTCAAGGCTTGTTAACAAAGTCCTAAAGAGATCTGAAGACCTAGATGAGTAATAGGCCTACTGGGGCTAGTGGAGTCGCCAGGTGGAAACTTTTTAGCTTCTATGAAGGTAAAATATTGGATGGTTCCACCACCATGTTTATTATGAAGCCAAACTGAAATGTTTTTTGGGGTTTTCTAAGTTTTTTTGGTCTTATAGGTTATGAGGGTGTCCTAAATCTGATTTAACACTTAGCTAAGGTGTTTAAAACATACAGAGTTCACTCTTATGGCTTGGTAACTGATTCCTTCAAGGTTTGATAAGGTTCTATGAGAATCCTAAGGGTTACTTAGTTTTTCACTGATTCAAATAAGTCCTATCATGATTACCATTATGCTTGGTAGTGCTTGAAGAAATTTACTTATGTTGTACTGGACAATGAGTATTTCGTTTTAAGGTTTTTACTCAGTGTCCCACCATGATCGCCATTATGTTTGGGTCCTATGTTTTGATAGTTTGGAAAATCAAAAGACAAGGCAACATCAGAACCAATCTTTAGAGTTCCAAGATCTAGTCCTCCTGTTCTCAGAGAGGGATCTCTCAAATTTTTTAGCAAAGGTTTATATTGTGTGCTTTGGGTATTTTTTTTAGACTAGTTATTAAGTGCAAGTGTTTGTTTGTTTCATTGGTTGAAGGACATAAGAAAACACGAAAGGTCTAGGAAAGATAGATAGAAAGGGGAAATGCTATATTCATTGGGTAATGGAGTCAACAAGAGGTTATAACAAACTAATCAATGGACATGGGATATCAAAGGGAAAATCTAACTTGGCCACAGGATCCTTTGGTTTTGTGAATGAGATGGACATCAATGATTTGGAAAGAGAGTTTGAATTCTCAACAAAGGGAATTTGAAAGCATAACTTGAACAATAAAGAGGTATTTGATAGACAGGGCTAACCATAAATTCTACAAACCACATTTTAAGCAAATAATGAATTCAAAACAACTTTTAAAATGAAATCTAAGATTCAGGAGCACATCCTATTTCCTCAAATATTTTATTTCAAATGACTTATAAAACATAAAATATTCACTGATAATTGCGGTCATAGAAGAGGAAACACCTAAATACATCTATGATCACAACTATAAATACCTTGAAAACAATTGTTCAAGAAAGGACAAAGGGCATGATCAAAACAGACCTCCTTGACTAACTTAAAACAATGGTACTTCAAAGGGAGACTTCAATAACAACTTTCAAGTGATAACAAACAAGCAGGGAAAACCATAAATCATGCTGAAACCAACTATTTGAACTATTATAGAAATAAACAAGCATGAGGACTAAAGAGAGAGATTGAAGACTCTAAAACACCTCAGCAGAAGAAAACATAAAACAGTGAAGGATGAACAGGTCTAAGGTGTTTCTAGGAGTCATTTCTTAGCCTAAAACTTTCATCCTACTGTAGTAAGAATTTATGGAACAAAATGAAAACAGGAGAAAACATAAAACAATTCAGAATACTTCACCAACAGCCAAGCTCATGGATCCAGTGATAGAGCCTTCTCAAGAACAAGCATGCAACAACATCATCTAGCTTCCAAGACTTCAATTTCTTTTTCAACTTCGGACAGACTATGTATTATTTCAGAGAGTTTCAGTATTACAACTAGTGAGCAATCAACTAACAACTCCTCATCTTCCTCAGAAGTATTTATAGAATAAATGAGGAGGTGGGAGCGTTTAGGATTGAAGTGTAATAAATTCTACACTAACTGCAACTCCAAGCCTTGAAAACCATGCAAGGCATAAGGCAGGAGAGCATTGAATTATGATTCTATTCTATTTACTCTGTTTCGGTCTTTTAGGTTCAATGGGAAAAAAGGATTGACTTCAAGGCCTGTTTATCTCTTTACAATAACTTCTCTGACAGTTTTAAAATATGTTCTTTCTTTGGTAATAACTGTTCAGGTGTCTTTATGCAAATATCTTCAAATTGGGAAATAAGTAGGCCTTCTTTTGATTGCTTTGATTCTATAGGTGGCTCTATCATAGCTGGAGAGGGTTAAATTCGCCTCTGAGGTGGCAGTGGAGGCTTTTCAGACTGTTAGATTTCTTTATTATATCCTAAAACACCTTTAATTTTCTTTGATCTCTGTTTTAGGTTTGATTAGGATTTATCTCCATCTACAGGTCTTCATGTTGTCTTTAACTATGGGGATTAGGCATTTTGATAGTTGAATTTATGCCTTGACCCCTCAAAACTTTGTTTAAAATCTTTAAACATGGTTTTCCACTTTGATTTTCTCCTTGGGCGCTGATACTCTTCGTCTGCGGCGTTTTTTGTGTTTTTGTTGCTGCGCAGGTGTGTATAGGGTTGCATAATATCATCAATGCTCATGAGGCACAGATGAAAAATGATTTGAAACCATGTGGAATGTTTTACTTTGTGAATAAAGGCCTGGGGGATCGTCATCCCCGACCTTTGAACTCTTTTTAAACAACTGAGAAACCTTTGAAACCTGCAAAATCATAGAAAAGTTATAAAAATCCTGCGGGGAAAAGGTTTAAACTGCTTTGGAGGTTTAGGTTAGAGTGTGGCCGTTGGATGAACAGAATCAACGGTCAAGGTTGCTTGCTGGGGGTCAAAAGGAGAGGTGGTTGGATAAATGGTAGTTGGATTAAGTCCGGGCCATTAGATCATATTGATCAATGGCCAAGATTAATCGGGTTTATATAATGCGGATGGGGAGAGTTATAATGAAAATGGGAGAAATTGTGATGAAATTGGGGCAAAACCTTTATCGGCAGCGAAAAAGGGCTTTAATGAAAATAGGGGCCGTGGAACGATCTGGGCCGTTGGATGAAAAGAACAAATGGCGGAGATTTTAAATGAGAAAATGTAATGTGATGGGGAAAGGTGGTTTAGCAGAAAACTAGGATGGTTTTCGAGCGGCGAAAAGGGGGAAAGGCGGTATTTCCTTTTGGAATGCGATATGTGTTATCTCTTGACACGTGGCTTTTTAAAACCACCTATGTCGCGTAAATTTAAAACATTAACTTCCGGACGCAAAATCATGCGAAACTGTGTGCTGGCCGTCAGATCTGGGGCGTGAGATCGGACGATTTTGAGGAGAGCGCGATGGAGGTAAGATGCATGGAGGAAAAGGTGGGTGGAATAAATACTGGTTTTAGATCCCGACCGTTGGATCTTAGGAATGGACGGTCGAGATCTAACAATGACGGAGGTAGGTCCCAAAGGAGTTGGGCCTATCGGGTTTAATAAGGACCGTGGGATTTGAATGATGGACGGTCCAGATGAATTCTCGGGGTAAAAGAAAGGAATATGAGACGAGGGTTGGACAGAGATCAGAGTTAATGTAGACCGTTGATCTGCAGAGATCAATGGTGGATCTTCACTGAAATATTTTACATAGTCGGGCTGTATGGAATAACAGAGGAAACAAGGTTTGATTTGGACAGTCAGATCTTGGTGAATGGACGACCCAGATCTTATCGCAGGACCACCAATCGGGGGAGGGCGGAGGAAAGCACAATGGATTTTTGCAATGCAATCACATACTGACTATTGGATCTGGGAGTCAAATCGACGGTCAAGAGTTGCCCGGAGGGACAAACGTGGAGAAATATGGGCAGAATTTTGATTAATCTGGGCCGTCGGTTCTTGTGGGTTCGACGGTCCAGATTGAATCGCAAGATTTATAATCGGCCGAGGAGAGAGGAATGGCACAAAGGATTTTTGCGATGTGATTGAATCAGAGCCGTTGATCTTAAAACCAGATCGACGGTCAGGAATTAACTGTGAAGGCCAAAGGCGGAAATGTGGGCTTTGGAATGGAGCGATTGGGACCGTCGGATATGAGCATGGTAGAGCAGATCGACAGTCGAGATCTAATCACATGGTTGCAATCAGAGGGAGGCAATAAACCATTTAAAATGTGTCCCATGAATAGTTGCGATGCGATGTGCCGACGATCGTCGATCGGTTTTAGATCAACGACTGACACTCGTCGAAACATAAAATGGTCGGGTTTATTTAAACATAAGGAAAGTTGGGTTTTTTATAAAATACAAAGGAAAGTTATGTTTCGGGAAGGGTTCTTTATGGTTTTTTAGCGCTCGATTGCAAGACTAAGGGTTATATGACGAAGGCGAAGGGATCGAGTGTTATAAAGAACAGGGGCCTAATCACATCGGAAAATTTGAAATCAAAAGAAAATAAAAGAAATGGAGAACCCGATTGCGATTGTGCGATTAGGCCTTAGCGCCTGGTCTTGGTGCTAGTTTTATGTGGAAGAAAGGAGCTGGGGCTAAAGCCAAAAGGCGCTTAAATCCTTAATGCAATAAGACTATTTTTTTAGGATTTTTTAAGGATTTTCAGAGGATTTTGGGGGTTCCGATGAGAGTAAAAAAGGGATTTCAAACCCTATAAAGGGATTTTACAAGGTTAAAAAAGGAAATTCAAAGGAATAAGAGAAAATGGAAGGGTTATGGATGAAGTGAAGAAGGAAAATGGAGAAGTGAAAATGAGGGAAAATGAGGCCTCTTGAGCAGTTTCTTCTCTTAGTAAACAACAGATTTTTTAGGCTTATAAGGGAAATAGCAGTGAAGATTAACTAAATAATTATTTATCTTCATAAAAACTTCAAGGATGATAGGTTCTCAAAGGGGAATTATCTCTTGGAGTTTTTGAAGAACAAAATTAGCCACTTTTTGGTATAATAGAATTTATCAGTGGCTAACAGTGGCTCCACTTGGGGAAGAAAGCTAGTTCTTTAGGTGTCTAGAACCTCAGCTGAAAATCTATGGCTTTCATTAAACCAGTGCCTTAAGCTGGTTTCTTTTTGATGATCTCTGCAGCAGTTTAGAACAATGGAATTTTGTCAAAACAAAAAGTCTACCTACCCATTCCTAATGATCCTAACATTTTTTCTTCTTTTCAGAGTGCATTTAGACTGGAAAACTCTCTTCAAAAACATTTTATTCTTTTGAAAAGAAAAAAACTAATCTAAGTCTAATCTTATTTCTTCATGAACTCAGTTTTAACAGTTGAGTTCATAATCTTCTCTACCTAACTAATATATGTCAGGATTAGACTGTCTGATAGACTTTTATTCTCTAAATTCAAAAGCCGAAATTTAAAAGCAAACAAGCTAGGATTGAACAGTATAACTTGTTGCTGATCTATGGCATAAAAACAAGCTGCACATAGACTAAAATTGGCAGAAAATTTTAAAACAAAATGTGAAGGCTTAAGATCTGAAAATTAAAACTTCCTTCTCTTTTTCTTCAGCTCTGATTTTGAATTTATTTTGAGTTGTCTTCTCTCTTCCCTGGTTCAAGTTTTGAGATTTTTAGAACCAATTTTTCATCAATCTCATAGGTTCATATTTTGAGCTTGTTTGAACCTTTGTATTTCTATCCTAATCTACCTTACTGATAAGCCAATATTGAGCTATTTGGAAAATCTAGTTCACTAACCTATCAGCAGTAAATTGAAAAACTAGTCATTCATGATTAAGCTGTATGACTAACTAGTCAGACTTTATTTCTCTTTTTGGTATGGAGTTGTACCTTTCTTGTTTTACAATCTGCCCTCTTTTTTCTTTTATATTGTTTTTGGATTTTTATTTTTCTAACTTTGAATGCAATGTTTAACAATGATATTTACAATGGAAAATAAAATGCTTTGAAACTCATAACTCTTGGCAGAAGTAATGCTTGAGCATCCTTCCATTGACAGGACCTCCATACAGATCTTCTCCATTCAATTCTTTCAAAAAAAATGCATTGTGACCCCTCTCAACATGAATAATATAGGGTCCTTTCCACAAGTTCTCAAACTTGCCATGCTTTCCCATCTCTTCTCTTCTCGAATCCCATTTAAGAACAACATTTCCAACTTTGAAATTATTTTCCTTAGTCCTTTTATCAAATAGCTTCTTTATATTTTCTTGGACTAACTGTGTTCTTTCATAGACTTCCTCTTTAGTCTGTTGTAAATGGATTGTTTGGTTGATTCTCCTCTACATATCATTTTCTTCAATCTGCACTTCTTGAAGGAGTTTCATGACTGGAACTCCTAATGAGGTGGGCAAGACTGCATCCATGCCATAAACCAGCTAATAAGGGGACATATTTATTGACTTTTTGGTAGTTAATCTATCAGCCCATAAGGCATGAACCAGCTTACTGTGCCATGATTTATGATTCTTCTCCAACAGATTTTTGATGATATTGATGAGGCTTTTATTAGAGGATTCAACTAATCCATTTCCTTGGGGATAGTGGGCAGTAGAATGGCCCAAGGTAATGTGGTATTTGTGACAAAAATCAACCATTTTCTTGGATTTAAAGGCAGCAACATTATCAGTTATGATTTTTCTAGGACAACCAAATCTGGATAGGATATTTGTTTCAAGGAACTTGATAATGACAGAGTCATTGGCATTCCTAGAGGGTATAGCTTATATCTACTTGGTAAAGAATTCAGTGGCAGTGAGGATCCACTTATGTTGGGCTAATGAAGATGGGTGAATTTCCCCAATGAAGTCCAAGCCCCATTGTTGAAAGGGTGCCTGAACAATGATAGGATGTAAAGGTAAGGGAAGGAGTTTTCTCTTGCCATCAAAAATTTGACACTTATGGAAAGACATGACTAACTTCTGAGTATCTGGGAAAAGGGTGGGCCAATAATGACCAAATCTAAGGATTTTGTTTGATGTGGTCTTCCAGTAGAAGTGTCCTCCACATTCTCCTTCATGCAGCTCATGCATTATTTTTCCTGCATCATCTTCAAGTAAACATTTAAGAAAAATTCCAACAGCATTTTTCCAATATAATATCCCATCTAGGATGCAATAACTTAAAGCTTTCTGTTTTAAAAATATAGCTTTAGTTTTAGAAAAAGAAGGAGGGGCATTCAAATATAAAAGCACATAAATAATGTTAGCATACCAAGGAGAATTCAGAAATGTATCTTCAATGAAAGGGGTAGTGAATTCTTCTACTTCTTCCAACACATCTACCATGTTCATATCTAGTGCTTGGAAGTTTGATTCAGCCATCAGTTTTGCTAATCTCTGCCCTTTAATCAGTTTGGTTGGCCTAATTTCTAAGTCATATTCAAGAATGTTTGCAATCCATTTTCCCTTTTTACCATCAGGGTCTTGACTTAGAATATCCTTGACAATAGTATGTGGAACAAAAGCAATTATGTGAGAGTGTAAAATGTAGACTCTAAAGTCCTTCAATGCTTTTATTAATGCTAAGGCTTGCTTCTCCATGATGTTATATTTGAGAGGAGCATCTCTTAAGGCCCTACTAAAGAAGGATATTGGTTTTTCTTGCCCCAATTCATTCTTTTGAAGTAGCTAATTATTGTGTTCAGGACCACAAAGAAAAGATAAAAGTCTTGGGTGAAAATCACAGGACTAAGTGAGGCCCAGGTGTTTGATGAGCTTGTTTAACCAATTCAAATGATTGTTTATCTAAATGCGTCCATTTACAACATCTTTCTTAAGCATGTTTGTAATGTTTTTTAATAGCTCAGCAAGGTTGGGGATAAATCTCCTCAAAAAATTAATCTTTCCAATGAAAGATTGTAATTCTTTGAGGCTTCTTGGATGGCTGATTTGCAATATGCCATCTATCCTGTTAGGGTCTATTTTGATTCCCTCTTCTGAAATTATGTGACCAATAAGTTTACCTTCTTGGAGACCAAAGAGTGTTTTCTTGGGATTCAAAGATAAGCCAAATTTCCTACACTTCTCAAAAAAAATTCTCAAGTGAATCAAATGTTCTTCATCAGTTTTTGAGAAAACGGTTATGTCATCAAGGTAAATGATTATGAAATAGCCAATATCTTTATATAAGTATATTTCCATGGCCCTTTGGAAGGTGGACCCTGCATTCATCAATCCGAAAGGAATTTTGACATACATAAAGGTGCCCCAAGGTGTAGTAAAAGCAGTTTTGATTTGATCAGTTGGGAGCACTAACACCTGGTTGTAACCCGAGAACCCATCCAACAGTGATATAATTTTTGACCCAACTACACTTTCAAGTATATGGTCCATCTTGGGCAAGGGGTAGTTGTCTTTTAGAGAGGCTCTATTTAAATTTCTGAAGTCAATATAGAGCCTGATTTCCCCTGTCTTTTTCCTACCAGAAACTAAGTTTGATACCCATTTTGAATATCTAATTGGTATTATAATCCCAGAATCATGCATATTTTCAATTTCTGCCTTAACTAAAGGTAATAAAATAGGTTTTATTCTCCTTAGTTTTTGTTTAAAAGGATTTTGATTTTCCTTCAAAGTAATCTTGTGCTGAGTGATGCTAGTATCATAAGATTTCAGATCTTTGTATCCCCAAGAAAAAAAATCTTTAAACTCTTTGAAAAACTCTATATATTGCAATTTTATGTGAGCTGGGAGAGTGCTGTACAGTTTAGTCATCTTGGATTCTGCTAGGCTACCTATGTTATGTTCTTCTACATTTGTTTCCACAGGCTCCATTCTCGGTTCTTTGGCTACATCATTAAAGTCGAAAAGGTGTTCTAAAGGTGTGAGACCTCTTGGAATTGTATCGCTCTTGCATTGTAATACTTCCAAGTCTTCTTGGTCTGCGTTGTCAATTAATTCTGCTTCAAAAGAATTCTCACAGTGATTTATATCAGCAGAATGCGTTATTTCAACTTCTGGGATTTGCTCAATATACAAACAGTTTTCTTTATGGCTGGTTTTTGATATTGGTATAGAAAAATAATTTTCTGATTTTACGAAATCATCTATGTGTTTGTCATAATCGAACACCTTCCAGTGATCTTCGTTATCAGGCACTGCAGGCCTGTGTTTTACCTTTACACTAAGCTGTTAATTTATCTCAAGTATTTGGCAGTGGCTGGCATTTAAAGAAAGTTCATTTGCTAAGTGGTTTTGTGCTCTAGGAATGAAAATGAGTTCATATTTTTCAAAGGTCTTTAGTAAATCAAGGGCAAAATTTCGATACTCTCTAAGTCTTGGGTTTTTAGCTAAGTATTCTCCTTTGATTTGTATTATGATAAGTTCAGAGTCTCCTAAGATTGATATTTTCTAGGCTTGTAATTTTTTGAGCAACTGTAAGCCAAGGAGAAGTGCTTCATACTCAGCAATATTATTTGTACATGGAAAATCTAGCTTATATGAATAACTCTAATTTGTATTTTGAATCCATACACCTACCCCTGCACTTATTTTATTACAATATCCATCAAAGTTTATTGTCCAAAGTATATTTGCCTCATTTTCATTTTCTTGTTGCTGTTGATTTCCAATGTTTTGTATCTAATTTGAGGGAAGTTTTGATTGTTCTGGTAAACTGGTTGGGTCTACGTTTTCCTTTTCTTGTTGAGTGATTTCATCTTCATTGTACAAGATAAAGGAATCTAAACTTGATTGAATAGAATATATTGGAGATTTGTTTGGTTTATCTATGTTTCTCACCATGTATTTCATGTGGGATTCCCTGTATAATCTTCTGTTTTGGTTAAAAACAGGGATGGTGGCATAAGACATGTCCATTTGAAGGCTTCCCTGAAGTTTGGCTCCCCATGATCTTGATAAAAGCATGTCGTACTTAGGGGGAATGTCAGCTAAAACTATGTCCATTACTAGACTCTTAGCAGGGATTTGAGATAAGTTAACACATAAATCTTTGATTAAACCCAAACATTTGACTCTGCTTGAGTCAAATGAATACAAATATTTGTATGGTTTAGTAATTTCTAAGCCTAAGCTTTCCATTACTACCTTGGGCATTAGATTGTGTGAAGCTCTAGAATCTAACATGGCATTGTGTAAAATTTTCTCATGTATGTTCAAACTAACATAGAAGGGAGGGACAGCCCCTTCTTGGTATTTTCCTTCAACTTCTGGACCAGAAAACAACTCAGGCTTGTCATCTGTCAAGTTTAAGGTGTCAATATCACTTCCTAAGTTCAAAGCTTTCAAAAATTGGTTTTTGTGCACTTCTTGGGTTACTAGTTCAGCTAGGGGGATGGTAATTTTTATCTTTTCAATCTCTCCCTCAAGGCTGAAAGGAAAAATTGATCTGGTCATATTTACATATGTCTTTTCAATTGAATTCCTTTCAGCAATTTTGATTTCCTGAACTTTGTTTGGACTGGTAATTGGGACAGTTTTATTAGGACCACTAGCTGAAGTGTTAGGGGTGCTTTGTTCAACATTTGGCTGGCTACTTTTGTCTTTGTTTAAGTCTGGTTTCTTAGCCAAAATGTTGGGTTTCTTTGTTGTCTTCTTAGGATGAATTTCTGCGTTTTTCTTGACAACAGTGCTAGTGTTCTTATCTTTTGAATTGTCTACATTCCCCTTGCTCCTAAGATCATATTTTTTGTGCACCTCCATGATTGCATTTTCAAACCCCAATCTATAATCATTAGAATATTCATAGGTGTTTGTATTTTGATCAGAGGAGAAGAAACCCTGTTCTTCTTCAGTGAGGAAAACATCATCCCCACTGTCTTATCTAATCAAGTTCACATGACCTTCTCCCAACCTTTCAATCTCCCTATCTTCCTCATATTGATCTACATAGTTTTGTTGGAAGGGAGGTCTAATCTTTTGGTCATTTTATTTTTTCTTATCTTGATTGTTTTCTCTTATATAATTCTAATTTATATTTCTGTTTTGGTTGTTTTTAGGTTCTCTTGGTGGCACTCTATCATTCAAGTTGATCTTTTCAAGCATTCTCTCCATTACCTTCACTAGGTTATCAATTTTAGTGTCAGAAGTTGAGGTTGAGGGTGCAATGTCATATTTATAAGTTACCCTCTTCTCTGATCTCAACCTATTTCGTTTCTCAATTATGTTTTCTTCTACACTCACAACTCCCTTCTGCATGTCTTCAAATGTTAAGTAATCTCTCTTCCTTAGCTGATAGGCCATTTTAGCATCAAAACCTTCAGGGTATCTTACTAAGGCCATGCCTTGTGGAGGTTTAATGTGAGGTGGAAGAGCATTATAAACACTGTTAAACCTAGTGGAGTAGTCATGAACACTCTCCCCTTGATTTCTTTTGAGACTACTATAATCTGCTAGTATTTGGAGAGGGTTCTTTTTCATTTCCCATTTGTTGATGAATGTTTGATGCAAAGCAGGGAGATAATTGATGCTGTTAGGAGGTAATTTTTTAAACCACTTCTTTACATCTCCTTCTAAACTTTGGGCAAATATCCTCATCTTAATGGTTTCCTCTTCTATCTCCATGTAATCAAAAGCATCTTCCATCCTATCTACATGATGTTGAGCTGTTGTAGACTCTTTTCCATTGAAATGAGGAATTTTGGATTGGTAATCATTTGGTAAGGGAAGAAGATGTTGTGGTAATACTAATGGGGCATACCATGTTTTCATGGCTAGAAAGAAAGGTGGATTTACAAGAGTGAAAGTGGGCTGAAATGGAGTGTTTTGAACAGTGGTAGTATGGATTGGAGTGGAATAAACACTTGGGCCAACAAACTGGTTTTGAGCAGATTTGTTATGGAAAAGGCTAAAGTGGTGAAGAAGCTATGAATCAGGAGGAATGGAAGGTGAGGCTTCTATACTAAAGCTCTATTGCAAATCTGCAATGTCAAGATTAGTTTGGTTTAAAACACCTTGAGATCTAGTTCTAAAGATGTTATTTGTACAATTTAAATCAAAGTGTGAATCCTCTAAGACAACAAGGTTTTCAGGGACAGATTTTGTTCTTAAGAGGCTCCTATTAGCAACTGATTTTCCAGACTTAGAAGTCTGCCACATAATTCTCTCTGGATTGTCAACTATTAAAGGAGGATTAGGGTCTGGATGAGATCTAGTGTTGATCCTATGTGAAGCCAGACTGTTTTTCAAAAATGAGAGAGGTTAAAGTTTCTTAGGGACTGTTTTTTGGAAGTTTTATCTCTCACAATGTCTTATATAGTATGGGGCTAGGCTTCTAAATTTCTTCAAGGCTGGTTTAAAAAGTCCTAAAGAGATCTGAAGACCTAGATGAGTAATAGGCCTACTCGGGCTAGTGGAGTCGCCAGGTGGAAAATTTTTATCTTCTATGAAGGTAAGATATTGGATGGTTCCACCACCATGTTTATTATGAAGCCAAACTGAAATTTTTTTTGGGTTTTTCTGAGTTTTTTCGGTCTTATAGGTTATGAGGGTGTCCTAAATCTGATTTAACACTTAGCTAAGGTGTTTAAAACATACAGAGTTCAATCTTATGGCTTGGTAACTGATTCCTTCAAGGTTTGATAAGGTTCTATGAGAATCCTAAGGGTTACTTAGTTTTTCACTGATTCAAATAAGTCCTATCATGATTACCATTATGCTTGGTAGTGCTTGAAGAAATTTACTTATGTTGTGCTCGACAATGAGTGTTTCGTTTTAATGTTTTTACTCAGTGTCCCACCGTGATCACCATTATGTTTGGGTCTTGTGTTTTGATAGTTTGGAAAATCAAAAGATAAGGAAAAATCAGAACCAATATTTAGAGTTCTAGGATCTAGTCCCCCTGTTCTCAGAGAGGGATCTCTCAAATGTCTTAGAAAAGTTTTATCTTGTGTGCTTTGGGTATTGGTTTTACACTAGTTATTAAGTGCAAGTGTTTGTTTGTTTCATTGGTTGAAGGACATAAGAAAACATGAAAGGTCTAGGAAAGATAGATAGAAAGGAGAAATTCTAGATTCATTGGGTAATGGAGTCAAGAAGAGGTTATAACAAACTAATAAGTGGATATGGGATATCAAAGGGAAAATATAACTTGGCCACAGGATCCTTTGGTTTTGTGAATGAGATGGACATCAATGATTTGGAAAGAGAGTTTGAATTCTCAACAAAGGGAATTTGAAAGCATAACTTGAACAATAAAAAGGTATTTGATAGACAGGGCTAACCATAAATTCTACAAACCACACTTTAAGCAAATAATGACTTCAATTCAACTTTTAAAATGAAATCTAAGATTCGGGAGCACATCCTATTTCCTCAAAGATTTTATTTCAAATGACTTATAAAACATAAAAGATTCACTGATAATTGCGGTCATAGAAGAGGGAACACCTAAATACATCTATGATCACAACTATAAGGACCTTGAAAACAATTGTTCAAGCAAGGACAAAGGGCATGACCAAAACATACCTCCTTGACTAACTTAAAACAATGGTACTTCAAAGGGAGACTTCAATAACAACTTTCAACTAATAACAGACAAGCAGGGAAAACCATAAATCATGCTGAAACCAACTATTTGAAATATTATAGAAATAAACAAGCATGGGGACTAAAGAGAGAGATTGAAGACTCTAAAATACCTCAGTAGAAGAAAACATAAAACAATGAATGATGAACAGGTCTAAGGTGCTTCTAAGAGTAATTTCTTAGCCTAAAACTTTCATCCTACT
Source organism: Pinus albicaulis (assembly GCA_034641835.2). Lineage (NCBI taxonomy): Eukaryota > Viridiplantae > Streptophyta > Pinopsida > Pinales > Pinaceae > Pinus > Pinus albicaulis. The sequence continues at coordinate 78,734 of JAXQQM020070169.1, forward strand.
GTAGTAAGCATTTATGGAACAAAATGAAAATAGGAGAAAACATAAAACAGTTTAGAATACTTCACCAACAGATAAGCTCATGGATCCAGTGATAGAGCCTTCTCAGGAACAAGCATGCAACAACATCATCTAGCTTCCAAGACTTCAATTTCTTCTTCTACTTCGGATAGACTATGTATTATTTCAGAGAGTTTCAGTATTACAACTAGTGAACAATCAACCACCAACTTCTCATCTTCCTCAGAAGTATTGATAGAAGAAATGAGGATGTGGGAGCGTTTACGATTGAATTGTAATAAATTCTACACTAAATGCAACTCCAAGCCTTGAAAACCATGCAAGGCATAAGGCAGGAGAGCATTTAATTATGATTCTGTTCTATTTACTTTGTTTCGGTCTTTTAGGTTCAATGAGAAAAAAGGATTGACTTCGAGGCCTATTTATCTCTTTACAATAACTTCTCTGACAGTTTTAAAATCTGTTCTTTCTTTGGTAATAACTGTTCAGGTGTCTTTATGAAAATATCTTCAAATTGGGCAATAAGTAGGCCTTCTTTTGATTGCTTTGAGGCTGAAGGTGGCTCTGTGGTAGCTGGAGAGGGTTCAATTCACCTCTGATGTGGCAGTGGAGGCTTTTTAGACTATTAGATTTCTTTATTATATCCTAAAACAACTTTAAATTGCTTTGATCTCTGTTTTAGGTCTGATTAGGCTTTATCTCTGTTTATAGGTCTTCATGCTATCTTTAACTGTGTGGATTAGGAATTTTGATAGTTGAATTTACGCCTTGACCCCTCAAAACTTTGTTTAAAATATTTAAACATGGTTTTCCGCTTTGATTTTCTCCCTGGGCACTGATACTCTTCGTCTGCGGCATTTGCTGTGTTTTTGCTGTTGCGCAGGTGTGTAGAGGGTTGCATAATATCATCAGTGCTCATGAGGCATAGATGAAGCATGATTTGAAACCCTAAGGAATGTTTTCCTTTGTGAATAAAGGCCTGGGGGATCGTCATCCCCGGATTTTGATCTCTTTTTAAACAACTAAGAAACCTTTGAAACCTGCAAAAACATAGAAAAGTTATAAAAATTCTGCGGGGAAAAGGTTTAAACTGCTTTGGAGTTTTAGGTTAGAGCGTGGTCGTTGGATGAACAAAATCAACGGTCAAGGTTGCTTGCTGGGGGTCAAAAGGAGAGGTGGTTGGATAAACGGTAGTTGGATTAAGTTCGGGATGTTAGATCAAATTGATCAATGACCGAGATTAATCAGGTTTATATAATGCGGAGGGGGAGAGTTATAATGAAAATGGGAGAAATTGTGATGAAATTGAGGAAAAACCTTTATTGGCAGTGAAAAAGGGCTTTAATGAAAATAGGGGTCGTGGAACAATCTGGGTCGTTGGATGAAAAGAACAAACGATGGAGATTTTAAATGAAAAAATGTAATGTGATGGGGAAAGGTGGTTTAGCAGAAAACTAGGATGGTTTTCGCGGGGAAAGGCGGTATTGCGTTTCGGAAAGCGATATGCGTTATTTCTTGACACGTGGCTTTTTAAAACCACCTATGTCCCGTAAATTTAAAACATTAACTTCCGGATGCGAAATCACGTGAAACTATGTGCTGGCCGTCAGATCTGGGGCGTTAGATTGGACGGTTGTGAGGAGAGTGCGATGGAGGTAAGATGCACAGAGGAAAATGTGGGTGGAATAAATAGTGGTTTTAGATCCCGACTATTGGATCTCAGGAATGGACGGTCGAGATCTAACGATGACGGAGGTAGGCCCCAAAGGAGTTGGGCCTATCGAGTTTAATAAGGATAGTAGGATTTGAATGATGGACGGTCCAGATTACTTCTCGGGGTAAATGAAAGGAATATGAGACGGGGGTTGGCTGGAGATCAGAGGCAATGTGGACCGTTGATCTATAGAGATCAACAGTGGATCTTCACCGAAAGATTTTACAGAGTCGGGTTGTATGGAATAACAGAGGAAACAAGGTTTGATATGGATCGTCAGATTTTGGTGAATTGACGGTTCAGATCTGATCGCAGGACCACCAATAGGGGGAGGGCAGAGGAAGGCGTAATGGATTTTTGTGATGCGATCAGATACTAACCGTCAGATTTTGGAGTCAGATCGACAGTCGAGAGTTGCTCGGAGGGACAAACGTGGAGAAATAAGGGCAGAATTTTGATTAATCTGGGCTATCGGTTCTTGTGGGTTCGACGGTCCAGATTGAATCGCAAGATTTGCAATCGGCGGAGGAGAGAGGAATGGCACAAAGGATTTTTGTGATGCGATTGAATCAGAGCCGTCGATCTTAAAACCAGATTGATGGTCAGGAATTAACTGTGAAGGCCAAAGGCAGAAATGTGGGCTTTGGAATGGAGTGATTGGGACCGTCGGATCTGGGCATGGTAGAGCAGATCGACGGTAAGGATCCAATCGTAGGGTCGCAATCAGAGGGAAGCAATAAACCATTTAAAATGTGTCCAATGAATAATTGTGATGTGATGTGCCGACGATCGTCGATCGGTTTTAGATCAACGGTTGACACTCGTCGAAACATAAAATGGTCAAGTTTATTTAAACATAAGGAAAGTTGTGTTTTTTATAAAATTCAAAGGAAAGTAATGTTTCGAGAATGGTTTTTTATGGTGTTTTAGTGCCCGATTGCAGGGATAAGGGTTATATGATGAAGGTGAAGGGATCAGGTGTTATAAATAATAGGGGCCTAATCGCATCGGAAATTTTGAAAGAAAAAGAAATGGAGACCCAATTATGATTGCGCGATTAGGCCTTAGTGCTTGGTCTTGGTGCTGGTTTTATGCGGAAGAAAGGAGCTGGGGCTAAAGACAAAAGGGGCTTAAAGCCTTAATGCAATAATACTTTTTTTTATGATTTTTTAAGGATTTTCAGAGGATATTGGGGGTTCCGATAAGAGTAAAAAAGGGATTTCAAACCTTATAAAGGGATTTTACAAGGTTAAAAAAGGAAATTCGAAGGAATAAGAGAAAAATGAAAGGGTTATGGATGAAGTGAAGAAGGAAAATGGAGAAGTGAAAATGAGGGAAAATGAGACCTCTTGAGCAGTTTCTTCTCTTAGTAAACAACATATTTTTTAGGCTTATAAGGGAAACAACAATGAAGATTAACTAAATAATTAGTTATCTTCATAAAAACTTCAAGGATGATAGCTTCTCAAAGGGGAATTATCTCTTGAAGATTTTGAAGAACAAAATTAGCCACTTTTTGGTATAACATAATTTATCAGTGGCTAACATGATCACCATCACACCTTATCAGCAACATTTTCCCCTTTCCATTGAACAAAAAGGCAGACTGATCCCTATGATGTTCTAGCCAATCAGGATTTTTCCCTTCTTTTTCTGGAAATAAATGAAAGCCATGGAATATTATTTTCAGTATAAAAGACCTGAGAAAATAATCAATCACCTAGTGATACTTTGAAATACAAGAGTCTAACAGAGTGCTCTCTTCTTTGAGTTTCTTGGCTGCCTCTGGAACTCGAACTGTTGGAGAGAATATTTTGGGTGATTGAGTCCACTTAACTCCAAGTGAAGTTGGCTTGAGTGCACTTGGTCTTGAGTCACTTGGCTACCTCTGGAATTCGAATTTCTGGAGGTGATATCATGAGGATCCTTTGGCTGCCTTTGAGAGTTAAGAAGGGTGGAAAACCCCCTTGAATCTCTCCAATATTTCTCCCTAATTTCATGATATTGTGCTCATTTATTCTCCAATCTTGATCTTCCAGTGGTAGGGTGCAAGTCCCTAAATCATATCCTTCTCCAAATATTCATAATCTACCAAATATTCTCACAATATTTTACAAAAACAACCAATATTAGGCACAAATATGCAATTACCTTTAAACCTTCCTAAGAAAATATTGAATCATAAGAAAACATTATTAGTTGTAGAAGGAGATATTTAATATATATGTGTGTGTGTGTGTGTGTGTGTGTGTGTGTGTGTGTGTGAATAAGGAACGTAGATGGGCTTAAGAAAGGTTAGATGGGCCTTATTTTATGTCTAATTTTGAGGCCCATCATCACCCCCTACTAAACTGTTGCTCTGAGAAACCTATTCATCCTCCCTGCCTTATGGTTTTTCCTGCATGCTGGCTTATTTCATTTTCTATTTATTGGCCCATGCGCTACTCCTCTTGCTAATATTCTTGCTATTCTTCTTGAATTTCTTCTTGTAGGTGCTTCATGGAATTCCTCAGATGCCTTAATCAAATCTATTTTTCATGCCACGAGGTGGTGGATCCACCTTTTATTTGATTTTTTTTTTTTTTGCATGCAAAGTAAACTCACAGTTCTTTTTTCTGTGAACTGAGTCCACCCTTGGTTATCCCTTGGCACTCGTTGTCTTCTATTACAGTGAGCTTCTTACTGCCCACTTTCTCAAGTCCTTTTTAATTTTGTCTTGTTCCTTTTCTTGGTGGAAAAAGTGAGGCTAGTTGCTAGATAAGGTTGAGGTTGCTCTGCTACTCATTAGGGGAATTTTGAGGTCTAAAATGGGCCTCATAAGAAAAATGTACAACCAAAATAAACTTTATAAGAATCAATAAGATTCAAGATGATGATGTCAACCATGGGGGATGATTCACCATTTTTGGAGTAAAAAAGTAAAAATAATAAAATATCAAAACTATTTTTTAAACTCATATTTTCAACTTATCTCCCTATGGGTTTACTCCAAGTTCAAGGAGAAACACTCGTTGGATGCATAATTTAATTTTTCATCCAAGGAGTACCCATGTTGCATACTTTTGATGGTCCCTACTACACGGAAAATGAGAAATACATGAAAAAACGTGATTGCAATCACATTTTTCACGTATTTCTAATTTTTCGTGTAGAAGGGTCCATATAAAGTATAAAACATGGGTACTAATTGGATGCATAATCAAATTATGCATCCAACGAGTGCTTCTACTTGAAATTTGAGTAAACCCATAAGTAGATAAGTTGAAAGTACGAGTTGAGTTTTTTCTTTCTTCCCTTTAAAATTTGATGATGTAATCACATCTTATTTTATTATTTCCACTATTATTTTATAATTTCCTTAGGAGGCCCAGTTTAGAACTCAAAATTCCCCTAACGTATTTTGGATATATAAAAAAACTTTCCTTCACACACATTTTAATGCTTTATTAAGCTAAAATAGATTCGAAGAAAGGGTTAGATGATTGCATACCTGAGCCTTACCATTGATTTTTTTTTGCAGGTGATATTGAAGCTGCTGATATGGCTATTAAAGTTGTCTTCGGTGGTTCTGAAGTTGCTTGTGATAATATGCTTGAGGTCCTTTTGGAGCTTCTGAGCATAGGAGGAGGAAGTCCAAGTTTACTTTTAACCAGGGTGTTGACCAAATTTTCTTTTTGTGCCAAATTTTTGTTTTCAGGCTTGCAAAGGTTGGAGAGAACCTACATTCATTAGAGAGAGATACATGGAGAAATGCATTTTTTTATTTTTTTTTCAAAAGGCCTACTAGCTGCCTCAATGAGGTTTTCCACTAGTAGGCCTGCCTAGGCGCCTCAAAGGAGGTTTTCACCTAGGATATTTTTTTTTCAACCCAATGACCGCCTCATGGAGGTTTTCAATCAGTGAGCCAATCTCAAACGCCTCAAAAGAGGTTTTCACCTGAGATTTTATTCTTCCCCTTTATTCTTTTTCTTTTTTCACTTTCCTACTCTACTTGAAAAAACAAAACCTTTTTCAAGTATAGTAATACTTCCAATGGAGCCATGTACACATCAAGATGATATATAAAATCATGTGCACACATGGAATACATGCTTTGACAAGTACATAAATATGAGAGATGAATTTATTTGACTAGGATTGTATCAAGTACTATTGGATAAGAGTTGCAACTTAATGACTGTTTGGAACCATATGTCAATATATTTGTCATGCCCCTGGTTCACTTGCTGATTTGGATCACCTTGGATGTCCTCTTCTATTATGGTTGTCAAATCTTCCTCTTTTTGCTGATTGTTCTCTTGAACACATGGAAGAAATTCTGGTAAACACGAGGGAACTTTCTCAACATTTGATTATGATTTCAACTCTTCATCAAGTGCAACCCTCGATATTTTGATCTCCTAACTTGGATATTCTTATTCTCGATGTTTTCCTTTAGTGACATTAAGAAAATCTCTTCTTTGCAATACCTTTATTGAACTAAGATGCAAACCATTTAGATCAAGAGAATATGTTTGGTAGTGTTGTACCTCAGCATTGTTAGGTAAATTGACTCAGGATTAGAGTCAAGTTTGACCGAGTTAAACAATGATGGTTTTGGGGCACATGGTATTGTGCACCCATGGTTTTCATCTCATGGTATTGCATGTAATGGAGCCTATAAAAGGCTCGGAGGACTTCATTGTAATGTAGGCTTAGATGTGAGCGATGAAGGCTCACTTGTCTGTATTGGCTAGGGTTTTGGCCAAGGCTAATGAAATTTCATTAGGATGGGTTTTCCCGGAGTTTGGGGTTTTTCCTGGTTAAACATCTATATTTATGTTTTTGATTTGTTGCCGGTTTTGTTTAATTATTCCTCTTGGTAATTATTTATGTTCTCCTATAAATTTTTCTTCATTTGGTATTAGAGCCATATTTGGCTTCAAAGGGATGCCTCTATTGTCAAGGCTTTTATTGTCTTGTGAATGGAGATATGAGATTCTAGAAATGGTTTCATGGTAATAGCCATATGAAATCGACAAAGCATTCTAGTGGCAGATTTTGGAGGTGGTTTTGGCTTCAAATAAGGCGGTGCTATGCCTAGCTGATGGATGTGATAGCGGCTATGTTGTGGCTACCTGGTTAATTAAAAAATGTGGAGGGAATTATTGATTGAATTTTGTGGAGACTATGGACAAGTTTGTGGTCGTGCAAGCCATGGAGATCGCAGTGGCCTTTATGGGAAGCGATTTTGGAAAAACCACTAAGGAAGTGGCATAATCTGCAACAGTTTGTAGAAGTTGGTGGAAGTGGTATTATATACCAAGATCTGTCATCGAGGAGGGCTTTGGGTCATATTGGTGGTAGAGGATGAGATCGCAGCCATGGGTTCATGGTGGAGGCACGAAAAACACTCGTCAAGGCATGCTCGCAGTAGGTGGATGCACTAAAGAGAGCCAGTGATGCTCTGATGTAAGGTAGTGCTAACAAGCATTTTTCGATGACAGTTGTGAAGTTGCAGGTCAAAAATAATGGTCGAGCGAATTTTTGTGAGTGGGTTGATAACATTTTCGAGCCCACTAACTCCTTTGAGGAGGTGCTGGATATATATATTGGCATATGCATTGATTGTGGACAGTGGTAGAGAAGGGAAACTCCACCAGGCAGGTATTCAGAATAACACCACATAAACCAATGTGAGGTATGATATTCGACGGTAGGTTGGGAGAGATCCAAGGATTGATCCTCGACAGGTATGTTTTACTGAATCAGTTCCAGATGGCGCTGAGACAGCTGCATGGGCCTTGTTGGCTTAGAATCAGATCGAAAATGTCTATGAAATCTTCAAAAGCGTTTGCATACAGATGAGGGATCGAGACAAAGAAAGGAGAATCAATAGGTGGTCCAGGTTTAAATCCGTGGAGAGGAAGTCAAAACAAAGACGCTTTAGGTCAAGATCGAGGTCACCCTATGACGAGAGGAAGAAATAAAAGTCTCGGTCTCGGTCCAAGTCTCCTTACAAATCTCGTCGCGATAAGAAACGCCGAAGGATCAATGGCGATGACAAAGAATGCCAACGGGTCATCGTGGTGTCAGAAATCATAGATCATAGCGCTGAAGAGATGCACAACAGAGGCCATGGAAAGTTTCATGAAAAATTAATTGCTTTTATTGCAGTTGGTTGGTAGATTCATGTAAAACTATGATGTCCTCTTTGGACAGGACATCATGAATGTAGAGAATGGTCATAAAAAGAATCGAAACAATGAAACAAAAAAAAACGTATATATTATTATAATGGAGTTAATTTTTACATGTAAACGGGCATACTGTTGTAAGACCTTGTATGGCATGCGTACCACTGGGTAATCACTGGTAAAATCTGGGTTAGACTTAGGTGATAGGGGGATGCCAAGTTAACAACTACCCTCGGTAAAAATTTTGAAGGGGGGAAAGGGCTACAGTGAGCGGGGTTGTCTCACTTAGCATTTTTGGATGGATTTAGTCAATAATCCCCAAGTCAAGTTTAAGGGGGGAATGTTAAGTAAATTGAATCAGGATTAGAGTCAAGTTTGACTGAGTTAAATAGTGATGGTTTTGGGGCACCTGGTATTGTGCACCCATTGTTTTTAGCTCATGGTATTGCATGTAATGGAGCCTATAAAAGGCTCTGAGGACTTCATTGTAATGTAGGCCTGGATGTGAGCGGTGAAGGCTCACTTGGCTGGATTGGCCAGGTTTTTTCCAAGGCTAATGAAATTTCATTAGGATGGGTTTTTCCTGGAGTTTGGGGTTTTTCCCGATTAAACATATATATTTATGTTTATGATTTGTTGCTGATTATGTTTAATTATTCATCTCGGTAATTATTTATGTTCTCCGGTAAATGTTTCTTCAAGCATTGTAAGTGGGTTGAGATACTTCGTGGTGTGGGTTTGGAAATGGTGGTACAATGGGGGTGGATATATGAGATGGATGTGGCTGAAGCTGTGGTTGTGGTGGAGGTGGATGGTAGGGATAAAATGGACTTGGGTATGGAGGATATTGAAGGAAATATTGAGGATGTTGAGGATTTTCCCAATAAGGACCTTGCCAACCATGTTGCCAAGATTGGTTTTGGGGTTGATATGGCCAAGGTTTCCAAGGAGGGAGTGTGTCCCAATTAGTTTGATATGGATGTGAATAATCTTGAAATTTTGAAGTGGGTCCTTGCATCATATCAAGTTGACTAGGCTGCCAGGGTATCCTTGGAGGTACATAACATATCTTCTTTGGTGATTTCATTTGTCCATTGTCTTCTTGGTAAAATTCTTTAAACCTGGGGAATGATTAACAAAATTTAGTAGCATAAGATTCTGCATGGATAATATCAACATCTTCTTTTTTCTCATTTTGCATTCTTAAAATTTCTACCTGTTCACTTAGATTGCTGAGAATTTCTATTTTAAAGTTATCATGAAAATTTCCAATTTCATCTTGCTTTACCAATGTTAATGCTGACTTACTTACTCTTTCCCTTCCTCTTGATATGCGCTTGGATGTTTCACAAATTTCTTCTAATGAAAATTGGTATTCATCTCCCCTACTCATGAGATTAAGGAGATCAATCCACTCATCCCTAATTTTTCTAAGTAAGAGGGTTTTTAGTGTGTCAAATCCTAAATGATGCAATTTTTCCCTATTAAAATTATGCATGAACCTCTCTATCAGATCCTCAAGGCCCTCATCTTCTTCTGGGTTCATTCTAAAAATTTCTTCTCTAACATCACAATATTTGTATTTTTCTAGAAATATATTTTGCATATCAGTCCATGATCTTATTGAATTAGTTTTTGGAAATTGGGTTCAATGATCCCCATGTGTTTCGTGACATGGAATAACTACCTCTCATGGATCCTAACTTTGGCGATTGTAGTGGAGACTAATTCCTGTGGGTTTTTGTCTAACGGAAATTTTGATTCCAACAAGTGGTATCAGATCGACAGGTCTCGAGTTCGAACTCACCCGACTTGCGTTGGGGTGGGAGATTGTTGGACATTGGGTTCAATGCTCCCCGTGTGTTTCGTGACATGGACTAACCACCTCCCATGGATCCTAACTCTGGCGATTGTAGCGTAGACTAACGCCTGCGGGTTTTGGTCTAACAGAAATCGTGATTCCAACATTAGTACCTAGAATCATGAACCATTTAAGAGCTCTATCCTTCAATGTTGTAGGAAAAAATCTCAATTTTTGAGTGTGTGATAAGTAGCCATAAGACCTAAAAAGTATCTCAAATTCAAAGAGAAATTTTTTCGGATCCTCTGTCCTCATACCATGGAAGTTGGTAAGGAAACATGGAGGGATTTTCTTCATATGTACACTGATGTCCATATCTTGAATGGGAAACCCAATAAGATATTTTTCATTGTCATCATATCCATCCATCTCCTCTACCTTCAAAAGTGTATGGTGATGTGGTTCTTACTGCACCATGTGGTGAAGTGGGGGGGTTGGTATTGGAGAAGTATATTTTTTATAATAAAAAAATTATGAGTATCTCTACTCCTATGAGGCATGAAAATAAAATCATTTTGTATATTTTTTTTAATATTTTTGTAATAGCATGAAAAGGAAGGAAAGAAAAAAATAATGCTAAAAAACAAATCAAAGCATATTCTAGACACCTCCCCGGTGACGGTGCCAAAAAGTGGTGAGCCTTGGTATTGCACCAAGAGTGCTGCAACTCCAGGGGATGCCCTACTTTACTTTATCAACCCGGGGTTTGTAAAAACTTGGAAGTGACGGTGCTATATACACAGCAGATGCATTCTATTCATGTCATCCTCTTCTGCTCTACGAAAGGGTGCTACTTTTAGGGGTTCTCAGTGAAGTCTGTCACACTTCAATGAAACTAAAATAATTTGAAAAAAGGAAATGACAAAAATGAAACTATTTCAATTTGCAGAAAGGAAATGGCAGAAATGAAACTAATTTAAATTTCAGAAAGGAAACTAATTTAGACCACACTTAACTTGGCCAATCAGCTAAACACACCCTACTCTATCTATCATGCTCCTCTCTATGCAGCTATTCATGACCTAATTCTAATTTGAAGAAGTGTGCTTGCAGTTTGGGGGAAAACGGGCTAAAGGTGCTAATGGAGAGCTTAATGCATGAAACAAGGTTTAGAAGTGGAAAGAGGGGGTTAAACCTTGTTAAAACTTTTTTATAGCGCAAAAATTCTTCGGAGTAGAATGAATTGAAAAGTGTGATGGAAGAGAAGCGAGAGTCTAGATCGGGAGCAGGAGCGAAATGAAATTCGCAAAAAGGTCAAAGGTTGCGATTTGTGATATGCGATATCGCAATATCGCAATCAACAAAAAAAACGAGCATTAAGTGTTAACTGGGAGCGGATAAAGATCGAAAAATGCAATTTGCGAAGGGATAAAGATTGTGATTTGTGATGGGTGACATGGCGGTAGGAGCAGCGGCAGAGTGCGATAACAATATCGCAATCGGAAGATAAGAAGCGATAAGTCTTAAAAGAAAATAATAGAAACTGCGATTTATGATTTATGATTTCGCAATATCGCAATATGGCAAGGTTGGCAGAAAAGTGATAGTGCAGTCGAGAGGAGAGTGCGAAGTGAGATTGCGATGTACGGTAGTTATCACAATCGGCAAAAAAGAAGAGCGGAAAGTGTTAAAGGAAGAGACTAAACACTTCGATGTGCGATTTGCAATGTAAAGTAGCGGGAATTTTGAGGAGGAAAGGTGGAGGTCAAACTCCAGTGGGTTCCAAGCGTTTTTGCGTTAAAAAGAGTAAGGCAACTGTAAACAATAGAAACAAAGGAATAAGGTAGGTTGAAAGGTTTAAGTTCTTTTAGGGGAAAAATGTGGATGCAGCAGTGAGAATAAGTGGAGAAAAAGAGGGAATGGAGGCATAAAAAAAGTGTTCAGACCTTGAAGACAAGGTTGGAAAATGAAGCGGGAAGGCACCACTCAACTTCTTCGTGGCTACTTGCACCTACAATTAAACTGTCGAGTTATGGAAGAAATATGGACAGTTCATGCTAAAAACAAAAAATAATTCTAGCCTAGTCCTAGAAATAGAGAATCATAACCAAGAAATCATTTATGGTCTGTGGGAAGGTCTACCCTCCTCGAGATCTATCGACAGAGATGAGAGGGGAAGGCTGACTCATAGTTTTATGGATTTCATCAACTATTCTACAGCGTAGATAAGCAGATTAAATCTACAACAACAAACTATAACAACAATTAACATATCATAAATAAAACTAGCTAAATAACAGAAAGGAAAGGATGACATTGACAGAGAAGCTGAGGCACATGGGTTGCGCCCTAACCCACGAGCCGAGATCTCTGGAACTAAATCAGTAAAACGGAGTCTGTCTGCTCATTTCAGGAAGAAAATAGCCTTGTTACATTTCTGAAATTCTAATCATTGAGTACAATAAAAAGCTTAATAGCTTGCAACAAAATTCCCCAAAATGGAATCGAAGAATTGACTGGAATTGAATAACTCTTCCTAGCACTAGCTCTGCTCTATTTATTCTACAGGGCATCTACCAAAATCTCCCTATAAAAAGGTGATTGAGTCCACTTGAATCCTTGTAAACAAATATTGAGTGCTCTCCTCTTTGAGTTGCTTGGCTGCCTCTGGAACTCAAACTGTTGGAGAGAATATTTGGGGTGATTGAGTCCACTTGACTCCAAGTGAAGTATGGCTTGAGTGCACTTGGTCTTGAGTTTCCTGGCTGCCTCTAAAATTCAAATTTCTGGAGGGGATCTCATAAGGATCCTTTGGCTACCTTTGAGAGTTAAGGAGGGTGGAAAACCCCCTTGAATCTCTCCAATATTTCTCCCTAATTTCCTAATATTGTGCTAATTTATTCTCCAATCTTGATCTTCCAATGGCAGGGAGAAAGTCCCTAAATCATCTCCTTCTCCAAATCTGCATAATCTGCCAAATATTCTCACAAATTATACAAAAAAAACCAATATTAGGCACAAATATGCAATTACCTTTAAACCTTCCTAAGAAAATATTGAAGCATAAGAAAACATTATTAAGTGCATAAGGAGAGATTTAATATATATATTCATGTGCATAAGGAAGGTGTTAGGGTCCCGTGATTTGGCTGATTGGCAAGCCAAATGACAGTGTAACATCAAACCAAGCTTTGGAGCCCGAGGACCTAGCCTTCCTGGACTCAGAGAGGGCTCTCTCTATATGCGTAAGGGATATTTGTGTGTTTGTTTATTGTGTTCTGATTTTAGGCTAGTTATGAAGTAAGTTTTTGATTTTTGTTTTTTAAGTTGTGAGGGATGAAACTGATCAAAGATATAAAATAGATAACAAGATGTAGATTAACTGGGCTATGGGGTCAAAAGGTCAAGAAAGCTATTAGATGACGATACAAGGCTGTTGAAGGGCCGATTTGATTCAAGGTAGAAAGGATCTTTGGGAAAAATGGAGTAAATGGACATCAAGTTTGTGAAATACGAAGTATTTCAAGCATAACTAGTTTGATAGTAGACATAAACATGGTATGGTAAACCATTACATGCAAAATGTAACTGCAAGCTAAATAATACATAGAAATAAACATTCAAGCCATGCATAGAAGTATAAGACCCTCTAACTTTGGGAAATGGCTATCAGACTTTGGGGAAAACACATAAGATGGACTAACAACTCAAAATACTATGCCAGAACGCCTAAACACAGTACTTCAAGTTATTGGGCAGTTTGAATAACAAGATTCACATAGTTTTATGCAAAGGGCTAGATCGGAACTAGGCCTCCTTGGTTCAAACAAAATGATAATCTAATCAGTCAAAGAGATAGTTCCATGTATGGGACTATGGACAGTCATAGGTAAGTAGGGCACACCATACATCCTACTCAACATGCATAGAACTATAAATGAAACTAGCAACAATATCCTCAAGTTGTTAAAGAGAAGTTAAGAATTCTTTAATGCAACTAAGGAAGAAGAAAACATAAAAGCTATGAAGATTCAGGAAATTTGAGGTGCCTCCATGGGCATATCTCAAATGTGTTCTCTACTGATCTATAGCAAGCCAGAAACATGTATCATGAATGAAAACTATAAGACAACAACAAAGCAAGAGACACTATACCATTCTACCAAGTCATGGAATCCATCAACAATCCTTCATCATCCATCCAAGAACATCCAAGAGGCAATCCAAAAGCATAACACAAGTATTTTCTTCCAAAGCTCATATGACCATATATTGCTTCTCTTCTCAAGTTCAGCCTTGTTTACAATGAGATCTTGTGGAATAAATAGGTTCAAGTGAGGAAAACCTCATGTTTCAACCTCATCTCCTATTGGCCTACTCAAAATATCTAAACTTGTCCTTGAGGCTTTGCAAAGCCCAAGGCACAAAAATATCTCATAAAATATCTAAAATATGCCTAAAAAGGAAAAATAATTGACTTTGCATCATTTTCCATGTGCAAAAATAGCTAAACGCACATTTGGAAAAAGCAGATTTTAGAGGTTCAAAAATTACAAAAATACTTCAAATTTTCATCAGCAAAAGGTCTCCTGACTTGCCGGAAACATTTGGCAACCTCCCCGGTGTCGAAACGAGGCTCTTGATAGCTTGTTGGAAATATCTGAGTGTCTACTTTCCGAAGCAACTAAAATTTTCCAGATCTGATGCCTGGAAGTCCTCCAAATATACACCTGTGTGTAAAAAGCCAGAAAATTGCAATCTGCTGATAGATCGGGTAGAGTGTGCAAAAAGTGAGCATTTTTCGTCGTTTTGAGGAGGAAAATGATCTCCAAATGGTCTGAAAATCACTGAGGGTGTGCTCATGAAATTATGGCATCCAATGATACCATCCTCATCCTTTGTCGAATCCCCAAAATGAAATGGCGAATTTCATGAGTTTTGACCAAAAACTCAAAAATGCCAAAAAACCAAAACATGTCAAAATGTGCCCAAAATTGGTGTGTATGACCCTGAAGGGTCTTTGACAACATGTTCTAAAGCTTGGGCCCAAAATCCAAGTTTAAAGGTGTTTTTCTTTCTTTTCTTCTGGAAACTGCTGTCTTCGATCATCATCCTTATGCTGCTGCTCAAGCTGATGAGTTGATGTTGTTCAGCACTCTCTTCCTCTTTTTCCTGCTTCTTCTCATCTTCACCACTGTCATGTTGTTGCCTCTCATCTTTAGTTTTTTGCTCCTGAAACATTGCCTTTCTTCTTTTGTATGAAACTCAACAAGTAGACTTAAGGACAAAAACACAGTCCATAAAAGTTGAACAGTCAAAGGGTTACTGTGATGGTGTAAGGTCACTAGTTCTTTGAGTTTTGGTGTGAACAAAAACAACCCTGTAGTCAGTCCACAACAACCATTTCTCACAATCAACGCACTGATCTGTCTTTGCTTTTCCCTCAGATAGATTACGACATACATCTATAAATGGTGATGTCAGGTTCAAATACTGCAGCTTGTTTTAAGGTCAAAGAGGTGGCAGTGGATTTTTCCTGTTTCTACCTTACTGAGATGACCTTTTAAACACAATATTCCCTGCTCTTTTCAAACCACTGTTTTTATCCTTTGCCTGCTACTAAACAAGTATATTTCAAGAATAAATACAAGGCCAATAAAAGACATACAATCCCTTATTAAAGTCTTTTTAATGGACAGAAAAGGTATCATTGACTTTGCTTTCTATCACACAGAGATGACCTCTAACAGTGACTAAGCAACATATGCTTGATTACCATGTTTGAAAATAGGCCCACTGCTTCATTTGTTCCAATACTGTTTTTCTGCCTTCAAACAGTGCTTTTACCTTTTAATATTGTTCAGGGGACAGTTTGTTTGGTCTTTTTTCATCCATCAAAATATACCACTTTCACTAAGACAGTGTTGAGAAAACAAAGTCATTTCAGGCCCGGACCTTTAAACAAGAAAACAACTCTCCTCAAAAAATGTCATCACTAGTGCACATAGCTGACAGAGTTTGTATGTTGTGCTAAAACAGCTAGAATGTTCTTCATGTTTGACAAACTCATTAGAACAGGAATATGATGTCTTAGCATTTTTACGGGCAATTATGGGCTCATCGGAACTTGAATTAACACTTCATTCTCAACCCACTGCAACCCTTTTCAAAAATGGCACTCAACACATTTGACTTACACCATGACCCTTACTGCTTCATAACCCTGTCTAGTAATTTGATTCAAAGGGAGGGAAACATGAAAAATCCATTGAAACATCATTTCACTCTTTTGTTTGCAAGTTGGAGCTACTTTGAAATCAGTTGGGAGGCACTTTGGAGGTTTATCATAAGCGCGACACGTTTGAATGAGAGAGCGCCGTGCGGAAAAGGCTGTCGGGTCACCTGTCAGGCTGATAGGACCGGCACCTACAGGCGCGCCGCGCAGTAGTGTGCCGCCGTGTAAAAAATGTGTCCAAGCGTGCCGCGCAACGCTACAGGCGCGCCGCGCATTCCTTGACCCTTAAAACTTTGGTTTTTCATTCTAAACCTCCTTCTCTGGTTTCGAGGGCAGCAAAAGGGATGTCTTGCTCGTGCTTGGGAGCCTGCAAGATGAATTCACAATGGTCCTTAATATTCTTGAAAACAAAAATCGAAATACCTTTGATTTTGTCTTTGAGAGGGTTTTCCTTTGTTTTTAAACTGTGGCCTTGTCATTTTTACTGTGTGTATAAATTTGAACAATGACTTTCTGTTAATGTCGACCCTTTCGTGTCCTTCTCAAAACGTGACATTTGCTTACTAATATATCAAAGAGTTTATGGAGTGCCTCTGCCACTTTGTAAGGAGATATATTTAACCCCTTTGATTTTGAATTTCAAAGTGTCTTTTCTAGCTGCTTTAAAAGTGACAAGGCCTCTCCTTGAAACTAACTTGACTGCCAGGTGTCCTTTAAACCTATTTTCTGACTGTGGGTGAAAAATGCAGTTTCATTTGCTTATGCTCTATTCACCTCTGTCAATTTGAAAAGGGAATTTTCTTTAACACCTCTTTTTACTCAAGATGCACTGATATGGTACCTTTTCCCTTTTATGATGAACATGCCTATACTTGTTTTAAAATCTTTCTCCAGAAACTGAAAATATGCCAAAGTGCTTCTGGTATGTTATGAACCTGTACAGCTAGCTGCAACACCTCTTGGGGAAATGAGCTTATATTTACTTCTGTCTACTTATGATAATCAATTTGAGACATTCCTTTATGTATCAGGAATCTGAGTATCTCTTTTAAACATAATCATTATTTCTTTTGTCCTGTGCAATGACCTTTCTTATCAATCACTTCTTCAATCTTGTTCTGTTTGAGCTGCAGATTGTCCTTTGAGAGAAAACCTGCTAAGAGATGAGCTTGATCTCCTTTGATGGCAGTGGTACCCCTGCTTTTTCCTTTTTGTTCTCTTCACATTTTTCTCTGTTCAATCAAACTTTGAAAACAGTCAATGCCCTGGCCCTCTGCTTATGAATGAAGGAGGCCCTTCATTTGGCAAAATGTCTGTGCTTTGTCAACCTTCTCTCTCAGTATAAAAAGGCTGCCCTAGTCACTGTCTCACTGTTTTCTGAAAACAAATCTTGTCTTACAGTCAGTTACAATTTTTCAAGTCAAACATTGGCCATTGCCCTCTACTTGTATATGAAGGAGGTGCCTTAACCCTCTGCTTATAAATGAAGGAGGTTTTAGCCATGACTTATCAACATCCTTTTGACAGTGCTACTTTTTCTTCTGCTGTCTTTTCAGGCTGAATGAGGTTGCAAGAGTTTGATGAATAACTTTCTGCCCTGCAGATGCATCTCAGGCTCATGATCACATTGAGAAGCAGCTGTCTTCTCATGTGGAGCCAAAATTGTCTTCTGAGATGCTGGTATGTTTCCTGTGTTTGTAAAATCCATAAACAGTGTAAAACACCTAAAATCAGCTCGAGACTGTGGTCTATGACTTGCTGAGACTTAGGGGCGTGTAAGTGGCGCGACTTAGAGCTGTGACTAACTTTATAGCAGAGTAGGAGGTCTGTTATGACTGGTCTATAGTAGATGAAGGATTTTTGGCTATTAGATGTTTGCCAAGGGTGAGATGCCTTACAGCGCCACTTCCTAACTTAGGGGAGGATTTTTGAACAAATTTGGATTGTCTTTTTAGAGCTGATGGGCAGACTAGTATGGCTGAGGCTAGGTAGGATAGTGATAATGAGGTTTCACCTTAACATGGGCGGACTGAAAAGTAGGAGGGCGAAAAAAAAGTTTTATGAGGGTTTTCTAGATGACAAATTGACATATGGAGATCAGCTTCTAGAAAACTCAGCTATAGATTTAGTCATCACCAACAAGTGAAAAATACTGATGACTAACAGAAGGTATATAGGCTTAAGAAAATTTAGATGGGCCTTATTTTATGTCTAATTTAGAGGCCCATCAATATATATATATATACACACACACACACTACAGGAACACCCTCGACACTCGTCCTTATCAACCTATCTCTCTTGAGGTTTGAGTATATATTTATATACATGTATATTTATAGGGACAACTCAATAATCAAACTTATTGGCCTATCTCTCTTGAGCTTTTCAACACCATTTCTCAAAACTTAAAGAATTTGGGCTATCTCTCTTGAGATTTAACACATATATACATATATTACATATATAATTATTTATATAGGGATGCCCCCAATTCATCATAACATTAAATATAACCATTCAAGAAGCCATAGTTAATTATCATAAGCATGGCAAAGTTATAGGGAGCATCAAGCTTCCCACACAAGCACATTTAAGCATTCATACAATGAATGAGAACATTCCAAATAACAACACATGCCATATGACAACAATATAACATCACAATGAATATGTCATTCAAAATAGCATAAGTAAGCCACTTGTCTTGTATTATAGATGAGTTTGGAAATTGAGATTGGGACTCTAACTATGATATCCCCAGCTTGAGTTTCATGATGAAAATTTCAATGTAAATATTTGTTAATAAGAAAATTAAAAATGGGTTGAGTCAATGGACACAAATTCCATGGTTGAGGAGGTTTCTTGCTTTGGATAGTCAAGGTTTCCTTATGTAGGAAATATGAGTTGTTATGACAACCATTAAAGGTTGGCTGGTTTGTTTAATGCACTAGTTTTCTAAATTTAATTGGGTTGCAAGAGAAGTGTGTGGGTCCATGTTTCCTTCGAGAGAACTTATAAGGTGGAGAGGACATAAATTAATGAAGTTGATTGTGCTGAAAAATACGAAAATGATAGTCAAGCACTATAAATTATACCTCTTTTAGGGACTCACTTGGATACTCACTCAAGGATTCATTCATTAATTCAAGAAGATTCATCCAATTTCGAGAAACATTCAACAAAGAACATAGCCAAAGGGAAGAGAAGAGTAAGGATTCGTTGAAGAGAAGACAAGACAGTGAAAAAAATTTGGTTGGCATGAATGGCATGAAGATGGTCTCTCCTTGGTGGGGAACAATGCCTCTCGAGGTCTTGTAAATACAGAGGGTGGATATGGTCTTTCTATGGATCCCCTTGATGGTGTGGGTGGAGGATTGTGTCCTTGGATTCTTGGAGGGAGGACCTCTGAAGCCTTTCTTGTTGTGATTTCTACAGTGGTTCTAGATTCGCTGCATATCATTGAACTGTTGAGTGGCTCCTGGGTGGAGGTGGAGGTCCTATGGAGTCCCTGTTTCAGATGGCAGCCAATGTTTCAATCCTTTGAGCAAGCTCCTCATTCTCTGGAATCTAGCTCAGGGGTTATAATTGCAAGTGAGATTTGGTTGCAATTATCTATGGTTGGGTGGAAAATCCTCGTCCTAGAATCATATTCCCATAATAGATAAGATAAATGTTCCTTCTTATAATTAAAACTTTAATGAACGAATGTCACTTTTCTGGTTAAATGATGGCCACAATAACTAAGTAATGCTTGTGATCATTCTGTTTACGTCCCACCGTAATTGAGTTTGGAAAGAGGGAAATTTGGTTAAAGACATTGATATATGATTTTAATCTTAAATTTAAGTTACATTGATGGCTTGAAATGTACATAATTTACAATGATAATTTGAAGGGAAAGAGACCCTATTAATTTTTTCTTATGACTATTATTTCCTCTCAAAGCTCTGAATGCAGGGAGACATGCATATATATATATATATATATATATATATATATATATAATCTCAGTGTCAGAGGCACTAAGTGTGTTTCTGTCACACTATTGGTACAGGTGTGCATTGGTAAGGGCATCACGACCTTCGATGTTTAACTAACACCCTTAAATTCATTGAAAGGTTGATTTAAGGGGGTAGGGAGTTTGATAATATTGGGTCTATAGAGGTAGAGCCCAGACTAAGCATACCAACCAATCCTTTTGTGATCATGCTCTGATCAAGTGCATATACATATATGTGTATATATGTTGAGGCTAGCCTGGCTTTGGTCATGGGATCTAGAAGAAGGTTGGTGACCTTCATTTAACAATGCAAACCCTTAGAGGGACAAAAGATAAAAGAAAAAAAAAAATTATTCCATTATTATAATAGCACCAGAGGAGTTGGATTAGCAGTAACACCACCCTCATGGGGTACGTTGGGGTTGGTTGTTACACTAACTCTCCACCCAACCTTAGATGACCTGCAATCAATAATTTTTGTAACTTTCATTCCTAATTCAAATCCATGATTTAAGGGAGTTTCTAATAAATCTCAATTGGTCTTCATACTCTCTTCTAGGAGAATGGGATCATTTTTTAGGTGGTTTAGCAGTTGTAATGCTTCAAGGCAAGTCCTACAGGTCTCTCATAGCTCATTATTTCTGGGTGGTTTATTAGCTTATTTGGAAATATTTGAATGGTTTCAAAACCATTCTTGGCAATAAATTAGAGGCTTATCAATCCTTTTAGAAAAAAATTTGTGAATGCTACCTACCTAGTGGTTTCTCAGCCTTGTTGGAAAGCGTTGATGGGTTTATCAACTTTCTTATCAAGTTATTAGTGGTTTATCAACCACATGGTAAGCACCATCACCCATGACTCTCCTCTGAGCACTCCATTGACATCTCCATGTTGGGACACTCATAATCCATAAATTCATATCTTTCACGCATGGAATTCCATTCCCTCAACCTCAACAAGATTTTCCAACAAGCAATGTGCACTTAGGATATTTATTCCTCCAACATTATCCTACAATGTGCTCTTTAGCATCCTCACCTCGATAGCTAAATATCCCCTCCAATTCCCTTTCCGCTCCTATTTTTATTGCATCCCATTTCATCATAGGAATTTTTCATATATCCATGTCATTCTTGTTCCAACAAAATGGGAGGCGTGTGAGATTATCCTGTAAATATTCTATCCAATTATTAGGTGAGGTGTGTGGTTGGTTATGCCAACACAACACCACTCAACCCTCCCCCTAGATCATGGATCCATTTCCCTTTTCTATTAGTTTCAACCAAATAAAACTTTATTTATATTTTTAATAACACATTAAAAAAATTGGGGTGTATTCCAGGGGTGTTACAAACCCCTCCCTTAAAGGGAGCACTGTCCTCAGTGTCTTTTGTAACAAAAAACAAAACAAAAAACCGAGATTTATATATAAAACTATTACATCCACTTATTCAAGAAATATAAGATGGGTACAACACCCTTATTTTCTTAGCTATCTCCCAGGTGGCTTCATCGGGTCCAAAGTGATTCCATTACACCTTGGCCTACTCTATTACTTGATTTAGAAGCATGATTTTCCTTTGATCTAGGATGCACAATGGTTTTGGTTGGAACTCTCCCTTAGGTTCCATCTATATCACAAACCAATCAACAACATGTTTAACATTGTGAATACATTTTTTAATCAAGAAAACATGGAAAAAATTGTGTTCTTTCATTGTGGATGGTAGGTTCAATCTATAAGCAACTAGTCCCACTCTTTCTGAGATTTTAAATTGTCCACAATATCTAGGTGCCAACTTGTATCCCACTTTCAATGAGATTTTATTTGGCTCAATGTATAGATAAACATGATCTCCCACTTGGAACTCTTTATGCATTCTTTGTTGGTTTGCATACTTACTCTTCTGTCTTTCCCGGGTTACCTTTAAGTTTTGTTTCATCTTAACCATCTCTTTTTCCATTTATTTTAACATATTTGGTCCGCGGAGTACTCTATTCACTCAATCTTCCCACCTGATGTGAGTATTGCATTTTATTCCATATAGTGCCTCAAATGGACTCATTTTTAATGACTCTTGATAATCGTTATCATATGTAAACTCCACTAGTGGAAGGTATTCTTCCCACTTCTTTGGTTGATGCATGAAATACATCCTCGACATGTCTTCCAAGATTCTATTCGCTCTTTCTATGTGACCATCCGTTTGAGCATGATAAGTAGTGTTAAAAGCTAGTTGGGTTCCAAAACCAACAAACAATGAATTACATAAGATTGAAGTAAAATTGGAATCTTTTTATGATGTTATCTTTTTAGGTACTCCATGCAACCTAAATATTTATTTCATGAAGATATGAGCTATCTAAATTTCCTCATGAGTATATTTAACAACTATAAAGTTAGTTTCTTTACTCAACTTATCCACTACCATGATGATAAGATCATGTTTTTTAGTTGTCTTGGGAAATATGGTGATGAACTCCATAGATATGAATTCCCATTTCCACTCCAAAATTGGAATTAGTTGCAACAAGCTCACTAGATGCCTACATTCTAGCTTTACGTGTTGGAATTCCAAACACTTAGCAATATATTCTGAAATTTCCCTCTTCATTCCTGGTCAGTACTATGTTTTCTTCATGGTTTTCATCATGTTTTGGTAATAGGATGACCTGAGTAATGTATCCTATTGAACTCATATATGATCATCTTCCTCAAATTAGTTGCATTAGGAACATATTTTACATTTTGAATAATAGTATAGCATCATCATTGAGCTGGAAAATTCTTATCACAAATCAATTTGGTTTCTTTTTCCAACACTTCTTCACATATTGGTAATGTTCATCATTAATCAACCTCTTATTCATTATTTTCTTGAAGCTATATGAGCATGTGCTCCAAGCTTGTAGGTGAACCTCTTACAAAATCTTGTTGAGTGCACCCACCACCTTATTTCTTTTCCTTTGATGTGCTTAATTTCAAAGTTGAACTCACTGATCAAATCCAACAACCTAGCTTGTCTGGAATTTAGCTTGGGATGGTGAAACACATGTTTCATTCAACTATGGTCTATCATCAACATAGATCTCCTTCCCAATAAGTAGTATATCCACTTTTTAATGCATGCACAATGGATTTCAACTCCAAGTCATGAGTGACATAATGAGCCTTTCATGATCATTCAAATTCCTAGATTCATACATGTCCTTCTTGCATCACGACTCCACCATGTCCCTGCTTATAAGCATTAGTGAAAACTACAAAAAAAAAAATTGTCAACTATTCTCATGATAAGTGCACAAGTGAGTAACTTCTTTAGATGTTCAAAATTAACAGCATATTTAGGAGTCCATTGAAATTTTAATCCTTTTCTTTATAAGGAAGTGATGGGATTTCCCAGCTTTGAGAAGTTACAAATGAACTTTGAATAATAACCGTCTAGTCCCATAAAGGATCTAACCTTCATCACATTCTGGAGAGTGGGCCATTCGATTATTGATTTGATCTTCTCTGGGTCTACAACCATGCCTTCTTTTGAAATAATTGGTCCCAAATAGTGAACTTGGGTTTGGAAACACTCACACTTGATGAGTTTTTCATTTAACCAATGCTCCCTTAGCAGTTGTAAAACAATTCTCAGGTGCTCTTCATGCTCTTTTTCATCATTTTAATATATCAAGATATCCTCTACAAATACCACCATAAATTTATCCAAGTAAGGTATGAGGATGTTGTTCATAAGGAACAGGAAAGTCGCTGGAGCATTTGTCATCCCAAAAGGTACCACCACAAAATCATAGTGGCCATACCATGTTTTGAAAGTGTTTTTGTAAATATTATTTAATTCTAACTTGATGGTATTTGGACCTAAAATCAATTTTAGTGTCTACAACAACCCCTTTTAGTTGATAAAATAAGTCATTGATTTTGGGAAATGGATACTTATTTTTCACCATTGATTTATTTAATTTCAAGTAGTCTATGCACAAACATAATGTTCCACCTTTATTTTTAATGAACATAGTTACGGCTCCCCATGGTGAAATGTTGGGTTGTATGTCTTATTTTTCCATCACTTCTTTCAGGTGCAATTTTAATTCAACTAGTTCCAAGGTGCTCATTTCATAAGGTGCCTTCGCTACTTGTATTTCAACCACATTTACTAATGTGGTTGTGCATGTCATTTTTGATATATCCCTATCCAGATATATCAACCACAATTCTTAATGTGGTTGTGCTAATTTAGAATCATAAGTTTAAGTTGTTTAATTTACAAATTTGTAGTGTCTCATGGGTTTTTAAGGGTGTTGAATCCATTCATACCTTCAAAAGTGCATGCCGACTAAAAAAATTATTTCATTGATTAATTAGATTGTGTCATTTAAAATATCTTTGTAGATATACTAGCCTAGGTAGATCTTAACTCTAGATCTACCAAGCGCCAAGAGGAATCAATCCCTTTTCACTCCAAAAGAGGTTTTCATCTCAAAATGTTTTGTAGAAATTATATAACTAATGCGTTATACATCCAAGATTCTCCTGATCACACACTATATGACTTCATGCACAATCATGCACACATTAAAACCATAAAAATTCACACATGTGAACATAGTGATTTATGGGAAAGATTAAAGCTGAAAACCACCAACTATCTATAACAATCATCATACAAAGCTCCTCACAAGCTCTCAATACAATCTCCAATTTCTACACACTAATCAGGTTCGATCTAGAAAATCCCAGGCACCGATCTCTGCCACATGCTAGCCTGCCTCTACTGCGCAATCCCTGATGAATATGGGCTCTGAATGAACTCGAATCCACCTGGCTTGCACTGCGCAATCCTCATTGGCATCTCCATCAATGTGTGGTGCAAACTCATGCACCAGTATAGTCACAAATGATAGTCACACCGTCTTTTCACCTACCTCTCCACCGGTCTCCACTAAAATCGGCTCCATGCATTGTAGTTAACCGATGTATTCTTCGCTGATTAATGAGTTAATATTTAGTGAATTAATTAATAATTAATTCACACCACTCTCACTAGTGTATCATTCAGTTAGACTAGATACAACTAGCTCAACTGTGTCTAACTGAGTTAAACTGAACACAACTCCATTAACTACGTCTACTAACTCCACCAAACTTTGTCACATGAGTTCTAACTAAAGTCTCCATGCAATAGCTCCACTTAACCCTCAGGAATAGCATAATTCCTTCTGTCAGCTCCTGTGCCACATCTGTGCACTTAACTAAAGTGCTCCAAGAGAATAAGATAATGTTTATAGTCCAAATATTATTAAGAGCTAATAATATTTGACATATCTATTTTTAGACTGGCAATCTAAAAATAGATTCCGCCAAATATGTTTAAAAATACAAGTCCATCTATTTTTCCAAATTGACCAACCATCCATAAATAGCATCTTGCAACTCATAGAATATGATCGACATGTCTAAAAATAGACATAATCTAAAAATAGACTTTGCACCAAAAATAGCATGCGGGCCCACTTAGTGAAGGCGACTCTTTTCACTAAGCTCATCATCTTGTTGCAATCTCAACACTCCCTCTCAACAAGATAGGGATTATCTGCCACCCCGATCCTGCCTCTGTGGTATTCGAATTTTCTCCTGGTGAGCGCCTTCATCAAGATATCAGCATCCCGATCCTCCGTAGGAATGTAAGAAAGTAACATGATCTTCCGCTGCACACAATCTTTGATATGATGATACCATATGTCAATGTGTTTAGATCTATCATGAAATACTAGATTAACCGATAGTTTGATGCAACTCTAATTATCACAATATATCATAGTAGGATCTAAGTGTGAACCAAACAACCCGACCAGGATATTCCTCATCCATATAGCCTCGCATGCAGCCAAACTCGCTTCCATATACTCGGCCTTTGTTGAACTGAGTGCCACGGATCTCTGCTTCCTGTTGTACCAAGAAACTGTTGTCGACCCGATACTAAAAATCCCTACAGATGTGCTCTTTCTCTCCGTTGGGCTCCCTGCCCAATCTACATCCGTGAAGCCATGCAGCTTCACCTCATCCGACTGTCTGTACCATAATCCATATCCCAATGTGCCTCTGAGATATCTCAATACATGCTTCCTCGCCTTCCAAAAGAGCTTGGTAGGCTTAACCATAGCTTGTGAAAGCTAGTTAACAACATAGCATATGTCAGGTCGTGTATTGAATAGATACATAAGCAACCCCACCAACTGTCGGTAAAGAGTGGCATCCACTACCTCTGTCGATGTAGCATCCTCTTTCCTCTAACCACCAGGAAGAGGAGTGTCGATAGGCTTGCAGCCTTGCATGCTGAACTTCTCCACTATCTCTCGGGCATACTTTCCTTGAGACATAACCAATCCATCACCGTGCTGCCACATTTCCAATCCTAGGAAATAATGAAGGAGGCCCAAGTCCTTCATCTCAAACTCTTTTGCAAGATCAGCCTTGCATGAGAGTATCAACTATTCATCACCAGTCAGTATCAAATCATCTACATAAAGTACAATGATCAAAAACTTACCCTCAACCACTATCTGGTACAAGTTGGGATCCACCTCACTCTTGGTAAAACCAAGTCCGGTGAAATAACTGTCAATCCGTGTGTACCAAGCACGAGGTGCTTGTTTCAACCCATACATTGCTCTTTTGAGCCTACACACATGCGACTCGCTGCTGAAGATCTCGAAACGTTCGGGCTGATCTATGTACACCTCCTCCTCAATGACTCCGTTGAGGAATGTAGTCTTCACATCCATCTGATGAATGTGCCACCCCATCTGTGCTGAGAGAGAAAGAATCACCCATATGGAAGAATACCTTGCGACAGGTGAAAAGGTTTCCTCATAGTCGATCCCCTCAATCTGTGAGAAGCCACAAGCAACAAATCTTGCCTTGTACTTCTCGACGCTCCCGTCAGCTGCTTGCTTCACTTTGTAGATCCATCTCGAACCTACCACTGATTTCCCTTCCGGCCTTGGGACAATCTCCCATGCACTGTTTCTGAAAATCGAATCATACTCTTACACCATGGCATCTACCCATGCAGGGTCCTCCACAGCTTCCTCGAAAGAGGATGGCTCTGTCACGATACACTTTCTCATCAGAGCCATGTATCCAGTATATCGGTCAGGTGACTGTCTCTGTCTGCGTTGTGATGTAGGTGCTCCTACAATCTTCTCTGCATCAAGATTTGGTCACTCAACTTCTGTAGTGCGCTTCCGCCCTCTGATGGTTGGCACTACATGAGTGGTTTCTTCCACTCTATGAACATGCAAGTGTGGCTCCCTCTCAAGCGAACACTTCAGGGCTTTCTCCTCATGAAATTTGATATCCCATCGCACAACAGTCTTCTGACTGTCTGGAAAATACACACGATAGTTGTGGGGTGTATCAGTGTACCCCACAAATATCCCAACCTCTGTGGTCAGCTCCAGCTTCTTCCTGGCATCCTTCGTCACATAAATGTAAACAGGTGAGCCAAAAATTTTCAAATGAGAAATATCAGGCTTCTTACTAGAAAACGCCTCCTCGGGTGTACTCATGCCAAGTACTCTGTGAGGACAACGGTTTTGCACATAAACCGCAGTATTGCATGCCTCAGCCCACAAGTGTATGGGAAGGCCCTGATCATGCAACATCGCCCGTGCAGCACCCACGATCGTTCTGTTCTTTCGCTTCGTGACCCCATTCTACGGTGGGTTATGAGGTGCTATGAGCTCTCTTCAAATTCCTTCTGCACTGCAAAAGTCTTTGAATTCGCCAGAGATGAATTCACCACCATTGTCGGTCCTAAAATCCTTCACCTGCTTCCTCGATTCTTTCTCAACCAGCGCCTTGAACTCACAGAACTTTGAGTATGTCTCGCTCTTCTTCTACATGAAGAATATCCAGCACTTACGAGAAAAATCATCAACAAATATCACATAATACCTGTGCTTTGCTGTCAAAGCTACTGAGAAAGGTCCATACATGTCTGTGTGAATTCTCTCAAGGATTGTCGTGGCGTGAATATCCTTCTCATGAAAGGTGGCTTTCACAAATTTTCCCAAAGTACATCTCTTGCACTGATCTGACTGCGCAAGTGTACGTTTGGGAAGCCCGGTAGAAATCTGCTGCAAAATTTTAAGAGCACCATGGTGAAGATGGCCCAATATCCTGTGCCATAAGTCACCCTTATCCCGGCTCACCACTCCTTCTGCTTTTCCTGCCATTGCTGCGCAGCCATCTACCTGCAACTGATAAAGGTTCTTAACTCGAACCCCTATCCTCCGGGTTTCACCAGTTTCCTTACTGTGTAGGAAAGCCTTTCCCTCGCTAAAGACAACATCATATCCCTTGTCTTCTAACATGGCCACCGAGATCAGATTCTTCTTGAATTTTGGAACATGCATGACATCCTTCAATATGAAAGGTTTACCAGACTCCCTCTCAAATTAAATGGTCTCGATACCAGTCGCACTATATCTACCATCATTGCCCATCTCGATGTGCACTCCAAGATCCTTCTCATCCAGATCACTGAACAAATCTTTGTCTCTTTTCATATGAAAATACACACCACTGTCAAGAAACCACACTGAACCCATCATACTTGAGACCAAGCATGTGATCAGTGAAAAATCCAGCTCAAACTGCGAGGCTAAGGCCTCTCTAGCTGCAGATCCAGCAGCCTACTTATTTTTCTTCTTCTGTGGACAATTAGTGGCGTAATGTCCAGAGCAGACAAGTGAAGGTCGACTTCTCCACCTTGGACATGTCCCGGCTTGCCTTTCGCACCGACTGAGAAGCATTTTCTCGCTCTTCCCCTTCCTTGCGTTGGCAGCCAAAGCGCAGTTTTCATCATCTTCATTCTTCGATGAAGATCCGTCCCTGGTACTCCGCCTTATCTCCTCCTGCACAAGATCCAACCAAAGTCGCTCCCATCCTGGTAGTTTCTCCCAACCATTGACAGAGTCCTGATAGGAATGCCAACTCTTCAGAAGCCCAAGGAGAGCCAAGCTCACCAAGTCCTCTTCATCATAGTAACCCCCACACTTCCTAGCTCATCCCTGCACTGGACAAACTTCGTGAGGTACTTGGGTATACTGTCGCCTTTCTCCATTTTTATATTCCTGAGCTTATCCTTGAGCGCCAACTTCCTCTGGTCACTCTTGCTTTGGAAAAAATCTGTCAAAGCTTTCCACATCAAGAATGGAGAAGATTTACCATGAAGGCTGGACACTATGTGATCCTTCACACCTTCCAACAGAATCCTTCGACATTTTTCTGTCTTCTTTTTCCATGCGTCAAGTGCGGTAGCATCGCTAGAAGCATGTTTTGGAATTTCTGCATCTATGAACTCCTTCAACCCATTATCCTCCAGCACCGCCTCCATCCTGTCCTTTTATGCAATATAATTCGAGCTGCCTTCAAGGGCATACTCCAATCGCAATCCGTTGAAAGACATCTCAACTTCGACACCAAGAAAACACCACTGCAAATTCGAATTCCACTAGCACAAAACTCAACAGCTTCAATGCTTTGCAATTGCTCCAATGATCAATATCGCTCCGATACCATGTATAAATTATATAACTAATGCGTTATACATCCAAGATTCACCTGATCACACACTATTTGACTTCATGCACAATAAAGAATCTCTTATAATATTGATCATTACTTGCAGAAATTAAATCAATTGCATGCACACATTAAAACCATAAAAATTCACACATATGAACACAGTGATTTATGGGAAAGCTTAAAGCTGAAAACCCCCAACTATTTGTATATTATATGTCATAGAGATCATGTAAAAATAATCATACAAAGCTCCTCACAAGCTCTCAGTACAATCTCCAATTTCTACACACTAATCATGTTGAAAATGCAACAAGATGATGGAGCTTAGTGAAATGAAGTCGCCTTCACTAAGTGGGCCCGCAGGCTATTTTTGGCACAAAGTCTATTTTTAGACATATGGAGCATGGTCTAGGAGTTGCAGTATGCTATTCTTGGATGATTGGTCGAGTTGGTAAAATAGATGAAGTCTATTTTTAGACATTTAGGTCGAAGTCTATTTTTAGACTGCCTATCCTAAAAATAGAAAAGTCAAATATTATTTACCCTTAATAATATTTGGACTCTAAACTTCAGTTTATTCTCTTACAGCACTTCAGTTGGAGCTACGTATGTGGCTCATGCATCTGACAGAAGGAATTACGCTATTCCTTGGGGTTTGGTGAGTTCATGCATGGTTGAATTCA
>JAXQQM020091189.1:0-40308 GCA_034641835.2 Pinus albicaulis
ATTTTTTCCCGATTTTTACGATTTTTTCCCGTTTTTTACGATTTTTTCCGATTTTTTCCCCTCGCCGATTTAATCCCGATCGCGATTTTCAAAACATTGTTATTTGCTATTATTTTGTTGTTCGAGTTCATTTTCTGGTATCTACTGTTAAATTTTCCATTACGGATATTACATCAACACAACCCCTAATCTGTCGTACGCTGCCCTAATTACCCTTGCCAAAGCCCTATTTCTCCCTTGGCTCCTCCTCATTTCCCCTTGGCCCCCACTGCTTGTAGCCTTAAGGGCCTTCTTCCGCTCAACGCAACCCTATTTTGACCATTTTCCACTGATGTGTTGGCCTCATTGAGCCTTACCTTCCTCTCATTCTTCCTCACTGTGGTAATCATTCGATTTTCTGAGTTAATCATTGACATTTGCAGATAATTTGGGGTAACATTTGTGTTTGCAGGTGGACCACCTTTTGGAAAATTTTGTTGACAAGTTTGGCAAGTGTCCCCAAGCCCAAGGGGCTCATTGGTTTGAACCCTCCAACCCTTTGTTTCCTCACTACTCATCTACAGTGATGAAATCATTATAAAAGTGCTCTAGAAAACAATTCATAAATTGTCTAATCACCCAAGGAATTAATTGCATTAGTGGAGCATTCTTTGTTTGGCATAAAATCACAAGATCTATCTCTGTTTTGAATTCTTACTAAAGTCTGATATAAACAGTGGCATTTAGTTCATCTGATTAACACAAAAATTACTCATACATTGTCAAATATGTTAATAAGTAAAATGGATAATTTGGGCTTTAATTAGGATTACGTCTGCAAGTTTTGGATGACTGTGATAACTGCATCGTAAGGTCTAAAATACATCAGTGACACAAGTAAATTTTTCTCTGTTTTCTCTCTAATCTAAGCAAAGAAAAATAAATAAGCAATCTGGAACATTTTGACATAACAATTGCTCACTATAATCTATTGTTGTCATAAACTCATTTACTGCTCCTTTATCTTTGGAACATAAGTAGCTACTGTTGTCCTGGTCTATGTCATTTGGAATCTGAATACCATAAGTTGTTCTAAATGCTTTCATAAGATTGTTAACATTGGATAGGGAATATCTTGTTGAGCATCTTGTTCTACACTAAGTTGCACGAAACGGGGAAATGGGTACGAGTTTCCAAAATGGGTACGGGTGCGAAACGTGACCCCCCCAAATTTTGGAAACGGGGAAACGCAATATATATATATATATATATATATATTAGTACATTTAAGAAATATGTGCAATCATAAAGCAACATGATACATTATAATTTATTACATTATGATTAAATTGTCCAATGTCAATGCATAAACTATAAGTCTTTAAATTTACATCACATTTACTCATGAATGATCACAATGAAAATAGCAATATCCAAAATCAGCCACGAGAAATTTTTAATTTCTTGTCTCGTGCTTGATTGGGAGTCTCCTCCTGCATAGTCGAATGGCCTTAGTGCTCTTGATTAAATACAAGTTTCAAAGTTCAAACCCTAGTACCCTAGGTGCTCTTGATTATTGGGAGTCTCCCCTGCATAGAGGGCTTGGTTCTCTTGATTAAATACAAGTTCCATACCCTAGTACATGACAAAATCCAATGGAAACATTGCAATCCCCCCAATCCTGAAATCTTGAAAAAATGATAAGTCTACTAGATTTTGAGTGAGATATAAAATTCTATTTTCTCCATATCAAATCCAATGAAGGCGAAACCACTCTCAAACATTTTGAGTCATTTCATAGTAATGTTAAAAATTTAAGTAAAAGAATGAAAATGAAAGATAAAGGAGAATGTCACTTTACTTTAAGAATTCAACATTACCATGAACTACATATCAACACTAGGGCCATAGGCTTGAACATTAGGCTGCCCTAAAACAAAAAAATAATAAAACACAAACCGAATTAACAAAAAAAAAATATATTTTAACGTCGGAAATGCACTTGTACGGCCTGGAAACGCGTTTCCGTCCGTACTGAGCACGTTTCCCCAACGTGAAATGACCCAATGCGGACAGAAACGTGTTTCTAGGCCGTACGGTACAGTGAAACGCATTTCCGTTTCGTTTCCGGGCTGAAACAGACCTCTATGCAACGTTTCTTGCAACGTAGGTATAACATCATTTAACTTTTGAGATCTAGTGTTCTTCATCGTTTTACTTGGTACAAGAGCCTTGGTAGAACTCTCATTCTTGTTTCAATGCTAATATATCTTATTGAATGAAAACTTTGCATTAGTGGTTTAAGATCTAGGGATTTCTGATTTCTTGTTTTAATTGAGCATCTCTTAAGTTGAATGGTCATTGGCATTTTCTAATTTGACTAAGGAACATTGGTTACATTGTCTAATAATCATTGGATAAGTGTTCCAAATAGAAAGGTGCTATAATTTTTACTCTTGGCTAATGTTTGTTGTTATTTTGATAATATTGGTGAATCATTTATCTTGAGAAATTATATTGTGGGTATCTTGTTGACACTTTGATAAATTGGCACTAAGATTGTCTTTTCATTCATTAATTAAGTGCTCTTGTCATAAGGCTAATCTTAACCAAAGTACTTAAAACACTAAACAAATCTTAGTCGAAGACTCACTCAACATCCTTGCGTTCCATCTTAAATATAGTTGCATTAATAACTCACCTCCAAGCATGAGCTTGGTTGATAGATATCTAGGGCAACCCTTCTCATCTAGTTTGACGGGCTTAGAATCTCTTCAGTGGTTAACACGGTGACCTTGCAGTCGTCAGAGCCACAATCTTTGCAACACCAAAGGCATCAGGTGATAGGAGCCTAACAGAATGTATCGTTAATCAAGCCCTTGCTTGCTCCCTATTGGCCTCCTTCCCACAACCTACCTTGGAGCCTAGCTTCAAAATAGTTAAGGGAAGGTCATACTTAGATTAGGCATTTAATTTAAAATAACCAAGATCTTTGCATTTCACCTACATTTTAGGATTTGCATTTCATATAGATTAGTAAAGCATCAAAGCAACGTGAAATTTTTATCTATTGCAGCAACTGGAAATTATTCTTCTAAACATAAATTTAATTATGCAACTTATTTGCTACAACAAATAAAGAATAAAATCACAACTGCAATTTTCACCATAAAATATTGAAAACTGAGAAATTATAGCGCACACACACAAGAATTTTGACACGATTATTTTTGGACAATTTAACCCGGAAAAACCCAATGCAAGAAAACTAGTGTAGCAAATGACGGTTTTATTATTATTCTTCAGCAGCAATTCTAAGTACAATAATTTAGATGCCCAACTGGCAATCTAATCTGAGGAAAATACTGGCAAAAATTTATTATGAGAATTTTCTCTCACCCCATAGCTCATTTGTGCCACCGAAATCACCTCCATAGCCTCTATGTTGAGCCACCCGTGTCACCCTCTGCACAGAGCTTATGCTGGCCCTATGAGAATTTCAGCCTTTCTTCATTTGCCTCTTCCGAGGACTGGAAACCTTCCTCCTGGAATGTTGTTGCCCTCCTCTTCCACCTGCTACTCACCGTCTGCTCTATCTTCTCTGCTGAGCTTCTGCTACTGAGAAAATCAAACTGCTTGGGCAACTGAGTATCTGCGCTGCTGTGTCCTCCATCTACTCATCGACTTCTTAAAATATTTTGTTGGAGCACCAATGACCAAGATTAAAACAAAATCGATGGCTTAGATTCATTCCCTGTCGATCCGTCTGAGTTTCTAGATGATTCCCACCTTATCTCATTTAATACTGATTAATTAACCATATTACCTAAGTTTAGACGTAGGAAATATTTAAAAATCGGTTAATAATCTAAATGAGACACTTTTAGGCGAAATTTCCAGAAACGATTTCTAGATTTTGGAGAACTCATGTATGTTAGCCTCTCCGCAAAATTTCGTGGCTAGAACACATCCAATGCTACAAAAACTAACACTCCCTCTTAGCGAGGAATGTGTTCTAGTGTTGCACTTGCTGCCACAACACCCTGTCTCTGCATCATCTCCTGTCACGTTGCTGATGTCTGGCAAATGTTGCCCATCAATCATTGTGCATCTCTGATATGCAGCAACTGTGTTGTTGTTGACTCTGTTGTATTGTTGTCAACATTGCATCTACACTACAACTCCCTCTCATCTATTGTTGTTGCAACTGCAACATCTACAACTAATAATCATCCAAAGTAACTTGTCCCAGCTACTGAAACGGGTTCTCCACCATACACATTTGTTCCCTGAAATAGACGAACTTAGCTCTCCCTAGAGCTTTCGTGAGTATCTTTGCAACTTGCTCTTCTGTGGGAACATACTATAGCTGGATTGATCCACGTTGAACATAATCTCTAATGAAATGACATCGAAAAATCTATGTGTTTCGACCTGTCATTAAACATTGGATTCTCAAAGACCTTTATGCAACTCTGATTATCACAGTAGACACTAGTTGCCTCCATCCTTTGCCTGAACAAGCTTACTAGCAGCTTTCGAAGCCATATAGCTTCGCACGTAGCTATGTTGGCTGCCATATACTCTGCTTCTGCAGAGCTCGGTGCTACTGACTCCTGCTTCCTCCTACTCCAAGAAACCAGCCTTGATCCAACACTGAAGCAGTACCCAAAGATAATTTTCATGTCCACTAAACTGTCTTCCCAATCTGCATCTGTGAACACACAAAATTTGACGTCATCCCCTCGAGTATATCTCAACCCATACTCGATTGTGCCGCGAACATACGTCAAAATATGCCTCGTTGTTGCCCAATGTACCCTCTTTGACTCTACCATGAACTGACTTAAGGTATTGACTGCGAAGCAAATATCTGGCCTAGTGTTGACCAGATACATGAGAGACACAATAAGTTGCCTATACAAGGTGGGGTCAACATCCTTGTCATCTAATGCATCTATTTTCTTCCAATTGGTGATCATGGGCGTAGACATGGGTCTTCAATCCTACATTTTGAACCTCTTTAGAATATCTGTAGTGTATCTTCCTTGCCCAAGGAAGATCTCCCCATCCTTCTACCACATTTCCAATCCTAGGAAATAGTGCATCAACCCCACATCCTTCATGTCAAAATCTACTGCCAGGTTCCTCTTGCAGTCCTCTGTGAGCCTTGATGATCCTGTCAAAAAGAGATCATCTACATACAAAACTAGGATGAGTGGCTCACCCTCTACCATCAAATAGTAAAGGTTGGGATCTGCGTCACTCTTAACGAATCCCATCTGTTGCAAGTAGTTGTCAATCTTAACATACCATGCCCTACGAGCCTGCTTGAGTCTGTATAGAGCTTTCTTCAGTCTGCACACATGAGTGCACCTCTCATGAGTCTCGAAGCCCTCTGGTTGTTCTATGTACACTTCTTCCTCTATCACCCCATTCAAGAATGTTGTCTTGACGTCCATCTGGTGAATCTGCCATCCCATCTGACCTGCTAGGGATATAACTGATCGGATAGAAGTGTATCTAGCAACTAGGGCAAAGGTCTCCTCATAATCAATCTCTTCTTTTTGTGCATCCCCTTTTTCCACAAACCTAGCCTTGTACTTTTCCACACTGTCGTCTACAGCATATTTGATCTTGTAGATCCATCTAGAACCTACTACTCATATGTCGTTTGGCCTTGGCACTACCTCCCAAACATCATTCGTCATGATAGAGCTATATTCTTCTACCATGGCATATACCCACACTTGATATTGTGTGGCCTCCTGAAAGCTAGAGAGTTCTACAACCTGAGCCACCAATGCTTGGTACCTGTCAGGTTGTCTGCATTGTCTTTTGTTCGTCCTAGGAGTTCCAATAAACTCCTCTGCATCTCCCAATGTCTGACGAACCTCTCTGTTGGCTCAACCATTAGTCGTGTGAGGTTCAGTTAGCTCCTCCTCATCCTGCCTTTGTTGCTCCATCTGTTGAGAACTCCCTAGATTTCCTACACCTACGGAAATATTGGTACTGGTCACAATACTCAATCCTTGTGATTGTCCTCCTACCTGTCCCACTCGGTGTCCCTGGTGTTGGACCAAAGGAGCTACTGACTTATTTTGATCACCTGCAGGCATCTCATGAGATCTCCTAAAAGCTCGGTCCTCCATGAACTTTATGTCTCGCCTTACTACAATCTTCCTATTGCTAGGAATGTAGATCTTGTATGCCTTTGACGTTTTGTTGTACTCAACGAAGAACCCCTTCTCTGCAATTTGATCCAAAATGATAGGTTTCTCATCTAGCACATGGCAATAAGCAACACTGCCAAAAATTTTGAAGTGACTAACTTCTGGCTTCTTCCCTGTGAAGACACTTTCTATCGTTTTCTTCCCCAATGCTCTATGAGGAGTCGTGTTCGAAATATATATTGTCGTGTTACATGCCTCTGCCCATAGAAATATAGGTGAATCCTGGCAATATAACATAGCCTTTGTAGCTTCAACGATTGTTCTGTTTTTCGGCTATGCTACCCCATTATGTTGTGGATTATATGGAGTTGTCCATTCTCTCTTGATGCCTTCCTTCGTACAGAAATATGTGCCTTCCTTCATACAGAAATTTGTGAAGTCTTTATCTATAAATTCTCCACCACTATCTCAGTGAAGCACCTTGATCTTCTTCCCTGTCACATTCTCCATGAGAGTTTTAAACTCTCTGAAACAATCGAAGACCTCATCTTTGGTCTTCAAGAATTAGATCCAGGTTTTCTTGGAATGGTCATCAATAAAGGTGATGAAATATTCGGCACCATTGAGAGCTCTAGTGGACATCGGGTAGCAAATTTCTAAATGTATGAGTCCTAACATACCATCAGCTTTGTTGTCACTTCTTGGAAATGTTGCCTTACCATACTTCCCAAGTACGCATCCTCTGCACACGTCATCGTGTTTTGTGCCAAGTTCTAGAACTCCTGTTATTGTTTCTCTGAGCATCCTGAGTGCTCCATGGTGTAGATGTCCCATTCTCCTATGCCATAACTCATTAAACTCCTTCCCACTGCTACTGTCACTGGTTATTAATGCCATTGGAGAGTCAAGTTGTAACTAGTACAATTTGTTACTTCGAACTCCAATTTGTCTTACCTTCTTCTAGCTTGGGTGTTTGACACACACTTTCTTCCCTATGAAGTGAACATCATACCCCTTATCCTGTAACTGCGAAACCTCTGTAGCGTTGGTGCTTGCTCCGGAGTCCTGACTCCCTCTAAAAATCTATGGTACCTCTCCCCATTGGAGTACATTGCGTCCTATTTCCCATAGTAATCTGGAAGTCCATCTGCTCCTCCTTGTAGCTATAGAAATATTCTCTAACCCCTGTCATGTGAGTTGATGCTCCACTGTCTATATACCAGGCACCCTATGAAGTTGATCCAAACAAGCAAGCAAATTCGTCCTCCAACCTGGAAGATAAATCTGAAGCCTCCTGAATGTCAATTTTGTGTTATTCCTATTTCACCTGACATTGGC
Source organism: Pinus albicaulis (assembly GCA_034641835.2). Taxonomy (NCBI): domain Eukaryota; kingdom Viridiplantae; phylum Streptophyta; class Pinopsida; order Pinales; family Pinaceae; genus Pinus; species Pinus albicaulis. The sequence goes on from JAXQQM020091189.1 coordinate 7,491, forward strand.
TTTACTCTAGCAACAACTATTGCATAAGAAAAGAAAAGAAAAAAAAATTGTGTCTAGCTAGAGATCTACCCAATGAAAATTCTAAGCTACTCCCTCTGCCTTTGGAATCACTCGATCTGGAAAACTCGAATTTTTTTGCCTCTCAGAAAAATCGAATTTCCTCAAGCAACTCAGCCCTCTAGCAGAATGATTGCGCTACCCCTAGGAATTTCAGCCTATTGCCCACAATGCGCAGTGAAATTCTTTCATTTTGTCTCTGAGCTCTCCGTTTGATCAACCGTGTTCTAATAACATGTGAAATTTTTATCTATTGCAACAATTGGAAAATGTTCTTCTAACTGTAAATTTAAATATGCAGCTTCTTTGCTACGGCAAATAACGAATAAAATCACAACTGCAGTTCTCACCATAAAAATACCACGAAAACTAAAATAATGAAAACTGAGAAATTATAGCATACACACAATAATTTTGACACAGTTATTTTTGGACAATTGTCCTCGGAAAAACCCAATCCGAGAAAACCGGTGTAGCAGATGAGGGTTTTATTATTAATCTTCAGCAGCAATTCTGAGTACAATAATTTAGATGCCCAACTGGCAATCTAATCTGAGGAAAATACTGGCAAAAAATTATTATGAAAAGTTTCTCTCACCCCACAGCTAATTTCTGCCACCAAAATCACCTCCCTAGCCTCTGCGTTGAGACACCTGCATCACCCTCTGCACAAAGCTTATGCTGGCCCTATGAGAATTTTGGCCTTCCTTTGTTTGCCTCTTCCGGGGAATGGAAACCTTCCTCCCAGAATGTTACTGCCCTCCTCTTCCACCTGCTACTCACCCTCTAGCTCTATCTTCTCTAATGAGCTTCTGCTACTAAGAAAATCGAACTGCCTGGGCAACTGAGTATCTGCACTAGTGTGTCCTCCATCTACCCATTGACTTCTTCTTATAATCTTCTATTGGAGCACCAACGACCAAGATTAAAACATAATCGATGGCTCAGATTAATTCCTGTCGATCCGTCTGAGTTTCTAGATGATCCTCACCTTATCTCAATTAACACTGATTAATTGACCATATTCCCTAAGTTTAGACTTAGGAAATATTTAAAAATCGGTTGATAATCTAATTGAGACACCTTTAGGCAGAAATTCCAGAATTGATTTCTGGGTTTTGGAGAACTCATGTATTCTAGCCTCTCCGCAAAATTTCGTGGCTAGAACACACCCAATGCTACAAAAACTAACAAGCAACAGTTGTCCATCCGGTTATTTGGTCTCAATTTTGTAACAAGCAATAGTGTTGACTCCATAAGGCATTGGTTTCGAATATTATATGATCTAATCTCTAAAATCTTGCTAAATTTAACAAGGTAGCTACCCCACTCAATTGTGTCTCCCGGATTCGTTGGTTCCCAACCTATCCTTCATCATCTCATTTCCACAAGATCTACCCCCCATAGCCTATCGTTGGGAGACAGCAAGAATGGAGAGCTTGGGGATCAGGGTGACAGCCCCCGACCTGAGTCGTCGTCGTAGTGTCTGTATAATTTGAGTGACAGCAAGACATACTTAAAAGTATAGGAGCTATTTAAGCTAAATGCACAATTAAAAAAAACAGCTCATGAGTTATAAGCCAAGTTCCACTATAAACAAAGAATATATGAGAAAATAAAGGTTTCAAACATAAAACTAATTTACAGAAAAGGCCACTCTTATTCGGAAAGATGCTAGGAGTTTTGATTTTTGAGGTCAAACTGTCACGAGGACCTTCTTGTTGTCCTTTAGATAAATGTGAGCCGACGTAATTTGTATATTACCAGAGAGACCTATGTCTAAAGAAGCTCACTAAAAATGAAAATATTAGCTATTAGAATCTAATGCAGCATTTATTGCAAGCAACCCCATCAAGAGTATAAACTTCAATAGTTTTGGATGAGACAAATTCTGCAGCAAGCAACATGCTGATGGTTACACCTCCTTGAAAACATTTTGTTTGAATCCACCACTATATAAAAATTGAATTACTTGAAGCTTCCCTTTGGATTTTTCTTTTTCATCAAGTTAGATTCATGTATGCAATTCCAAACTGCAGCACTGAGGGAAGATGAAAGTCAGATGATTCACAAAATAAGCATACCTGGTGATCAACAACTTTTGCACTTCCTGTACAAAAGCCTCCAGTAGTTGCCAAAGCATACCCCATACCAGCAGTTATTATATCAACTTTTTGAATCTGCATTCAGAATGTAACAGATATCATTTGGCACCAACGCACTTGACTAGGACCACAATACATATACCAGTTGAATTCTGCTCTGGATTACAGTGTATACCGGAATTCCATAATGTTCTGTAAGACCTCTTCCAGTTTTGCCCAGCACACCAAATGAGTTACTTTCATCAACCAATACTCTGAACTTATACTTCTCTTTCAATGATATAATTTCATCCAAGGGAACCAATTGACCTGAATTCTGCAATAAAATCAAGCAAACAAACTTCTCTAGCAGCATAGCAACAAAATAAGAAAAACAATTGCCTAGGTGAAGAAAAACAGGTGAATTTCTAGGAATATTTCAGGAAAGACTATAATAGTGCTTAGCCAATAAATAAAGGTTTTATACTAATTATACTATTAGCATTTTGGACAATGTGAATGTGATAAGCTTATTCCTTCAAAAGACTGAGTTCTCACAAACGACAAGAATATATAGTGAATACTAAAGGACAAGATTGAGAAATAGCCAATCAATAAAGAACATTCAAAAGATATGACAAAGAACGGATAATGCTAAGAGTAGTACTACTCAATAACTTTAGTATTTATGTTTATCACATAAAATGTGTTGCCATGTGACCAATGCAATGCAATGTTAGATACTGACGTTAGACATTAAGAGTGCCATTTATATGTCATCTACTGTGATTCAATGAGGGTGAGAGAGATGTACCATTGCAACATTATTAATGAAATATTTATTTTCTTCTCTCCACCATCCATGCAGCCTATTTTGCCACATGGTATCAAAGCACCACAAGACCCTCAGAGGCAATAATGAGTATTGTTGAGGCGAAGTTCATCAAAAGTTATTCAAATTTGGCATAAAGGGAAAGAGACATCATAAGAAACTAAAATGGAAGTTACAAACATGGGAACACCTGAAAGAGTTTAAATTAAGGGAAAAGGCTATAAGGGTGTACAACACTGTATTGCAAAACTCAAACGAGATTATTGAATGGCAGCTTTTGTTGCATGAATCACAAAGCATACAATTCATGGCAGATAGACCAAGAAGCAGTGAAATTTGGTTGCGTATAGGATAAATGATGGTCAGGAAAAGAATAAACAATTGGCCTGGGACACCCCAACACAGGTGTCAAAACACATCCTGCAGAAAGATGCAGCGAATGTGTCAATACAAGACTCTTAACTTGGAAAAGAGCAAAGCACAAAGAACAGGACCAAAGAGACGTAGAATACTTTCCAAGAAATTCATAGGCACACACACCTAGACACAAAACAAGCAAAGAAACAGATTTTTTCCAGTAAATAATAACACCCAGAAGAAATAGTGGCATGCCTGCAACACATCTAGGGTGTGGAATCATAACACAAACACATGGAAAAAGACAGGCCGATGTGTTTCTAAGGCAAGCATGCATTATGGCAAGAAATACATGATGTAGACATCATGTCCAATAAAACACTAGCACAAACAAAAGAACTATTATAAAAACAAATAAAGAAATGATCTATAATTCTCTAATCTCCTATGACAAAGCACCATTACATAAGCAACTCAACAGAAGAAAATACAAGAGGCAGGAGCTCTGGGAATTATAGTGGTAAAACGGTAAACCCCTACACTGTAGGGGAAACATTCACGATAAAACATGAACCACCTTTATTATCACCAAAACCTGTTACAATAGAGCCTCCAAGCCTCCTCAAGGATAAAGCTCTCTAAGATCCACATAATTGCTTTGATTCATGAAAACCTCAAGAACTCAGTTTATACTATATAGGACTCGATAATTAAAAGATTGCTTCACATGATAACTGTAGGATAGTAATTAAATCACCTACAAGATGGTAACTAATGGACCCAATAAATCTAATGATGTCCCCTTACATTTACACAAATTCCCTACAAATGATTACTTCAAATGCTACAACTACCACCATAACGCCAAATAGTGGCTACCAGACAGCATTACAACATATTCTAACATTCCCCCACTTGTTGATTTGGGGAATAAATGCACATGCATAGCAAAATATCAATACATAAGAATTCCCCTTAACAGCAAACCCCTTCATCCCCATTAAGTTGTGAAGATGGAAAAACTTTGCTTCTGTCAAGGACTTGGTGAAGATATCTGCATCATGTTGCTCAATGCAACAATACTCCAAATGAATAATACTATTATTCATCAGCAACCAGATCCCAAATATAGTGGGTATCAATCTCGATGTGCTTAGTCTTGGAGTAGTACAATGAGTTGTGTTACCCCTCTTTCAGCAGGGTACTCCAAAACTCTTGAGCATGCCATTTGTAAGCCCAAATGTATGCAATTTATATCCCTGTAGGGACTTGGTGAAGATATCTGCATCATGTTGCTCAATGCAACAATACTCCAAATGAATAAGACTATTATTCATCAGCGACCAGATCCCAAATATGGTGGGTATCAATCTCGATGTGCTTAGTCTTGGAGTAGTACAATGAATTGTGTTACCCCTCTTTCAGCAGGGTACTCCAAAACTGTTAAATTTGGACAACTAGGTCCAAACTCCATGTTGTGATGCTCAGATTAAGAGGCTAATATTTTTGTTGGATTCCTCTTTCGGAGAGGTGTAAAATCCATATAAAATAAATCTTAAGCCGATGAGCAGAACATTTATTTTGAATTTATTATTTATAATAAATTATATGTGCAGGTCGGCCTTAAGGTTTCACACCCCCAGCAGATGTGTCACACACCACAATGATGGATATAAATACAGGCAAAGTTGGAGAGCATTTGACAACAACTCAACACACATCTTCTTCTCTCATCTGATTTAGTACGAGCTCCTTGGAGGACAAGTTCAGCCCACACGTGTGAAGAAGAAGAAGGACGAATCTGTACGGCTGAGAGGAAGGACGAATTTCTGCAGCTAGGGTTTTTCTGGAAGTTTGACCAGCGTTGACTTTGGTCAACGCATGGTCTGAAAGGGCTGAAAATTGTTGGAGAATTCGATTTTGAGAGGCCGTACACATTGGCACTGAAATCAAGGTCAAAGGGTTGACCGAACTGTTGCTGCGTTGACTTTTAGCTTGGTGCCCTGCGTTGACTTTTCTGGACAGCGTTGACTTTTCTGGAGTTGACTTGGGTTGACTCGGTAGCTGATTGGAGGACTGTTGTGACACATTCTGGGTTGGCTAACCAAGTAGCCTTTGCTGGTTGAAGCATCCTGTTGACCGCCGTAACGCACCATCACATTTTTCTGTTTCTGGTTTGTCTTCTATAAGATCCACTTATATGTTCTATCAGCATTTTACTTAACTATTTGTGTGATTGCTGTAAAAAAAGTAAAGTTGCTTCAAGCATAGAACATCTACAAAAACTTACAAAAACTCTTGAGCATACCATTTGTAAGCCCAAATGTGTGCAATTTATATCCCTGTAGGGCCATGTGGGATGAAGTGTAAAAGTGTATCCTAGATCTCTAGTGGTGGAGGCTCATGGCCAGTCTTCTTAGCTTCGTCTTCATGGTTCCTAGTTTTATGGCTATGTTAACTACCCCCTGGTAGGAAGTAACTTCTTGCCTTGATGGGCATTCTTATGTCCTGGGTTGGTAAGCAAGCATCATGGAGTGGACATATTAGGACACATGATTTAGAGGAACACCTATTGTTAAAAGCCCTATAAAGGTGATCACGCCATGTATGGGTGGGAACACCCATATTATCATTATCTTAGCACACCTCTTTGTTCCCCACATGGACCATCTCCTTATGTATGCACACCATGGCCATCAATCTTCATAACCGTCTAAAAATTCAAGATGCATTTGCACTCCCCAAGTCAACATCCCACATCCTCCAAAGCAGAGAGAAGGTTTGTCTGCTGATGTTTGTAGCTTGGGCAAGTACTTATACATAGATCTTAGTGTCTACGTGTGTGGAAGTCACCTAATTTACTCTTAACCTTAGCAATCACTTTCATTATTAAAGTAATTGACTTTTATAAGATAAAGTGAGTTATCTAATGAAATGCAATGGTTATTTGCATTAGTGAATTAGATGAATCTCATCCATAGATCTCAAGCAATGTTGATATCTAATCCCAATCGTCAATCACTTTGGAGCAATGTCACAAGGTTTGCTGAACCCGAACCTTGAGGTTCGAAATTTGTCAAACCTCAAAAGATTTGTTAAGGTTTGTTCAAATGCGTATAGGTTCAATTAATTTTTCGTGTAGGTTCATGGTTCAGTTTTGTAGGTTTGGCTTATTTTTCGGTTTAAATTCGTGTAAGGTTTGGATTACCGACAGCATGCCACATAAGACTGCTTGGGACATTTCGTGCAGGTTAACTTTGAAATACACTGGTTTTAAAATCGTGAAATGGTTTAGTCCTGCAAGTTCGGATTATGCATGGGCCAACATGCTCCATATACGAGTCTTTAACTCGAGAGCGGGTAGACTACCAGGCCCAACCTCCCTCAGCTAAATAGATTAGTCCCACGCGAGACATACTTGCTAAAGAAACAATTTTTTTTGTCCCTCTGCTTGACCGTTGTTATCCCTTCGTCGAACCAGATATAGAGATGAATTGATGGTGGCTCTCAAACCAATTGAACGGCCTATTCTAATGAGATTTCCCACCTCGTAATTACGTGGATCCCATCCTCTTCTTAAATTTTGATCCATATGAAGCCAAACGAAAGGTTCAAAATTCAAATCACGCAATACCCATCTAAAATGATAGGTTATGGGTTACCAAGAGAATGGGGAAATTATCATATATAAACAATAAATTAATATATTTTAAATTCCATATAATTAAAAGAATTAACGTTAATATTATAATAATTTCATTAATCTTATATATATTATAAATTAATAAATTATATATATTAAAAAATTCATGTACGTATACGAATGAACCTAATGGTGAACCTTATCTGAACTTCATAGATAAATTTGATTTAGAATCAAACTTGATCATTGTTGAACTCGAATTCAAACACGAACCATGTGACATAGCTTTGGAGATTCATGAATTGGCCAATATCTCAAACTTATAAAAGGAAGGTTGCACTAAAATAGAAAACACATATTGAGCACAAGACAGTGAAATAGTGAGATCTCAGTGATTGGGTGGAAAAGGACTTTCATCCAAGTGTACGAGGTTTAAAGAAGAGTGCAAGGGGCAGCAAGGGAAGGATCTAGATCAGCAAGTAAATCAAAGGACAAGTCAAGGGTTTGAAGCACTCAAAATGCCTTCCTGAAATAGTTTTTCATGCATGTGGTCATCTTCAAGAGGGGGGCGACTTCACTTGAGGCAGTCATGAGGGGTTAAAGGAGCAATGTGGCACCTAATTTGAGCAACAGAAAAGGTCAAATCAAGTCAAAGATACTCAATTGGACCAAAGCCAACTCACAAACAAGCAATAACAAGCCTCAAAGCACATTTCAAGCAAAGAATTGGACCAAGAAAAAGGATGCCGTCCACCTCCACTACCTTGTTGGAGGCCTCCGAAGTCAAATACAAGGAACAATAAGCAAGATGAAGAAGTCGTTTGGCCTCCCAAGCATTCCTAAAATTATTTCAAGACATTTCAAGCCAAAATTTAAGGGAATGTTACACTACTAGGCTAAATCAGACCTCCTTCAAGCAATTCAAATCTCTTCTAGTGGGGCATCACCTCTAATTGAGTGTTCTGAGCAATGTAAAAGGTAATTTCTTGTATTCACTTGGACTCCAGGCATTTTTTGGATGACAAGTCACCTTTTTGTAAGGATCAAAAAGGGGAGAGATGTTGAGAGTCTCATCTATAAATACAAGACTCACCCTCCCAAATCATTGTAAATTGTTGAGATCATGATGGCATAAAGTGACTATTTTCATGAAAAAGCTTTGGTGTTAACATTGGAGTCCCCTTTTCTTGGTTGTTCTAAATAATTTTCAACGACAAATTTGTGATTAATTCAAGACTACTACAAGGCTAGCAAGATCGATCCATTTAAAGGGAAAATGTCACTTGGAGAGGGATGTCTAGGATTTTTTCTCTCACTTCCCTCATGTTGGTTTGTAAGAATTAAATCTCCTTCCTAGGCTATACGTAAGGTTTCTCAACAAGGGTTTCATTTTATTTCATGTCGGAATTGATCTTATGGTTGAAGGCTTTCCCCTTGAGAGGGATCCCTTCAAGTAGGACTTGGTTTCATATCTTGTCTTGATTAGACAAAGAGGTAATTCAACACATGACATTCTACCTCTTTGACCTAATCCACAAACATTGGACTATTGAAGAATGTAACTACGTTCGGTCTTTATTATTGTACTTGAGTCAAAATGTAATATATTTCTCAAAGAGAATTTATTATTATTTTAATTAACTTGTTAAAGCATGGGTTTCATGCTTGGATCAATTGTCATAGGTCAAGCCTCCAGTGTAGGCTTTAAGATTGAGTCAAAATCCGTCTTGTCATGTTGAACTCCTCCATCAAAGTCACCTTCATGTCGGCCTCCAAAGAAGAATCATCAAGTTGGGTTCCATAAGAAATCACATGCCGGCCTGACCTTATGGAGACACAATGGTTCATACACACATGTCGGCTCATTTCAGTGGACAACAACTATATATAAGAGTGTAAGGTCTTCAGATGTATCAACCACAGAATCTTGGATAAAAGTGCAGAGATAGTTCGGATAACATTTCAGAGAACAAGGTCTTGGTGATGAAGAAGGTCTCAATACTACAGGCAGAGGAAGAAGGATCTCAGTGTCACTATAGGAAGAAGGATCTCAGTACTATCTATGTCAACATAGTCTTGGTGCTACCACAGTCTCTGTTCGGTGGCACTATAGTGGCCTCAATTTAGGGCTATCACATGTATGGTTCAGTGCTCTTTCAATGAGGAATATTTCGGTGCTACGACAGTATCATCACAATCACAATGTCAACATAGTACCACAATGCAGAAATCTCGGTGCTACCACAGTCAAGGGCTATGACAGTCTCGGTGTTATCACAGTTTTGGTGACATGACAATCTCAGGTCTCGGTGTAATTACAGTGATGTGATCTTGGTGTATCACAGTGATGAGGTCACAGTGTAACTACAGTGAGGATATCTCGGTGTAATTACAGAGATGAGATCTCAATGATGAGGTCACGATGCAACTACAGTGACAAGTATTCAAACAAGGATGACTAGATGGAGGAAGTCTCTAGTCTAGGTTATAAGGGTCTTGGTCATCTCATCTTGAATCTATTGAAGGAAGAATTTTGACTTGGTTTTCCCCAAAGAGTGGGGTTTTTCCCTAGTAGTGTGCCTACATCTTGTGTCCTCTTCTATTTGTTGCTTGGCATTAGTCTTGATGATAAGAAAAGATAAATCGAAAGAACTCGTAATAATAACGAAAACATTACAGGATAATGTCATAATAAGAGAAATTGTTTAATTGCCACCCCTTTCAATTTCTCAACATGGTATCAGAGCTATGGTCATGATCAAAGGAAATTTGAAGATCACTTATTCATCTTTGAAGGATTCTCCATGAAAGGTTCTAAAGATCAAGTCAATTAGATCAAGATCCCAAGGACATCTTTGGGCTAATGGAATTAAGAGGTATCTTGAAAGGCTAGTTCAGCCTTTGTCCCTTGAAGAAGAAAAAGGATCTTGGTATATCTTGAAGAGAACAAGTCTAGAAGAAATATAACTTGCTCAAATTATAGAGAAGGTTTTCAGTAACACGGCTTTAGTATACCACAGTGAACTAGTTCAGTGAGCTCTCAAAAGACAAATGGTAAAATCACAATGAAGTAGCTCGGTGCTTTTGCAAGGAAGTTCGATGTATATCCCAAGAAGGAATTTCAATATTACAGTGATGAAATTTCGGTATATTATAGTCAGATCATTCAGAAAAATGAGCTTAGAATTTCAATGAATACACGGTGCAACAAAGGAATAACTTCAGTAAAATTCTCGGCATATAAATGTAGATTGACAGTGAAAAACAAGAGATAGAATTTCGATGAAGAAAACTCAGTCATCACAAGACCGAATGTTTGGATATTCATTGTTTGGGCTATGTCCACAACACCATACTACATAATAGTGTATGCCATTATTAAAGACAAGTTTTACTCCTACAATAATGAAGATTGGGCCAATACTACAAGTTTATGGTCACTCTTACTATAAAGCTTTTTAATGAACTGTGTCATCACATAAACTATCTGAAGTCTGTCCTATACAAGTCTTATATGAACTCATGCACAAAGGAAGCACTCTTTAAGGATCTAAGTACAAGGAACCAAATAAGTATTGTTACTACAACAAGGTTAATCAGTTATCAAATCATAGGTTTGTAATCAAAAGGTACGTATGTACATAAGCTTTTAGTTTTTTTAAATGATCCTTATTATAGCTAGTCTAGGGTAAAGATTGCAACATGCATCCTTATCTTCTAGGGATTACAAGAAATCTAGGATGTCAAGTAGAAGTTCTTGATTGAAAGAAGGAATAACTTTTATAGGATTCCATCCTCCATGGTTATGTAGGAGATCTAACTTGAGAAATTAAATCATGTTCATGGTATCACGTGTTTTGCTTGAAAGTATGTATTATGGGTATAAAAGACAACGGCTTACACTTCAAGGAATTCCTACATGGTTTGTCTAGAAACATCTCCAGGTATGTCTTAGACCATACATCTTATAAAATTCTCTTCATCTTATTTTGAAATTTGTGTTACTAACATTGTTATGTCTAGCTATCTTGAATCATGAAGATTCTTGTTCTGCATGATTCCTCATCTGATAAATCTACCCTCATATCTTTGATGGTTTGTATAAAATAACCCTAGAAAGGTTCTCTGGAAAACCCTAACCTAAGGGCATGTTAAAAATGTGTGAAACCGTAAAGCTACTCAGGGTTATTGATGAAGAAATTTCTATTATGTTGATGTCATGTTTGGGGTTTTGGAAAGATCATGAAAACAATAACTTGTTAGGGTTGAGTGATGTTGTCTAAGATCTCAAACCTTTTAAGTTTTGGTATAATAGGGTTTGCTTTGTTATGAACTGAAACCCTTTTGTTTTGGTTGGGTCTTCAAGCAATACTCTTGTCATGTCTTTAAAGAAAGGTCCTAGGAATGAATCCCTAGGTATGTGTTCATTTGGTTGAAACCCTAGCTTGGTCTAGGTTGGTATATGTCTAATGTATTAATGTTGTCTTACATATGATATGCTTCTAATGATTTCCTAGATATATGTGATGACCTAATTATTAATGGTCATGAGTCCTAGGGTTTGGAAAACAAACCCTAGTCAAAGTTTGAAGTATTAGGATGATGTTTTGGAAATCTAGGGTTTTGCAGCTAAACCCCAGTAGTAGTTAAATTCTCTAGTATAAAATCTATATAATGTTTTCTGAGAATTTGTAGATGAAAAATCTAGGGTTTACATCAAACCTTAGTAGAAGTTATTCATGTTGTTAATTAAGTTGTGATTAATTGTTGAAGCTCATGAATAAAATCTAGGGTTTACATGAAATCCTAGTGGGAAGTCTAGCATATGAATTCTGAAAGTTATGTTGAAATTTGGTACCGGAGGACAGGTGGTTCCCTAAGGCTTTGATCTTTGGCCTAGGGAAAAGTGTCCAAAAGAATTTAATTTTTCTCCTAAAGTGACTTTATAATTTTTATAAAGTCAAATCTAATTTAAAAGTGACTTTAAGTGATAAAGTTACTAAAGTCTAATTTTAAAGTGACTTTAATAAAGTCAACGTAAAATTAGAAAGGAAAAGTGACTTTGGAAATAAATGACTAAGTGGGTCTTTATTAAAGTGGGGTGAATTAAAAAATAGAAAGTGAGATTTAATTGAGCATTTAATCTCAGCCCTAGATCTCAATCTATTTCAGCCATTGGATTTAGGGATTCCCCAAAAGTCACTTAGGGTTAGGTTAAAGGAGGGAAAAGGTCATTCATTCTTTCATGAGCAGATTGAGAGAAGGAGAGCAAGAGAGCAAGGGATATTTCTGGGCAATGAGGAGAAAAAGGCAGCAGCTTGGCACACATTCCAAGGCAGCGTTTCAGCAAGACCGTACCGCTGAGTTAGCACACCGTGAAAGGCAGATTTTTTTTTGGGCACGATTTTCTAGAAAGGGAGGTCGTACAGCAAGCTTGCACAAAAATCGAGGAGCAGAACTGAAGGTTGCTGACACATTTTTCAAGGGAGGCCGTACAGCAAGTGGCTGTAACTTGGCACGCATTTCTAGGCAGAAATCCGTACAGCCGTACAGTTGTTTTTCTGCACAGAAACCAAGAAAACCGTACAGCAGAATTTATGGCAGCTTGCATGCTTTTCTAGGCAGTCCGTACAACAGCATTTAAGGCTGAAATTTGGGCACGAAAATCGAGGAGGCCGTACAACATTTATTGTTGTTCTGTTTTTGTTGTTTGCACATTTTCTGAGGCAGTGGTTAAGCACGGAAAACGAGATAAGTTGTAAAGTTTGCTTGCTGATTTTTGCTGAATATTTCTCTCACTGTAAAAAGCATTTTCCAGAAATAAGAAGGAGCTTTCGAACTGATTTTCCCCAAGAGTTGTAGGGGGTTTTTCCAGGGTCACCTTGACCAAAAATCACTGTGTTTAAATGTGTTGAATGGCTGTTTGTATCTGCTGATATTTATTTTTGCATTTTCCAGCATTCTGTATTTTTTCCAGAATTTGTGTTTTCAGCAAAGTTTGTTTTCCAGTTGTTGAATGTATGGATATGGGAAAAGGCATTTAACTATTTTGGAGAAATAAGGTGAAACTGAAAATCGAGGTGGGAAATGAGAAATTTCTACAAGTTATTAGATACATTTTTTATTTGACTTATTTCTAGGGTTCGCAATATGAAAGAACTTGTCATCTGACATCTTGATTGTTGTTGATGTGATTTAGGGTTTGTAACAAAACCTGGGCTAGAAGTTGAAGTATAGTCTCTTGCTGATTATGTATGTAAAGTCTAATGCTTTCGGTACTATAAGATTTTGTTATGACTAACTTCATGCTTCTATAGATTTGGTTGTTCTTATTATCTGAGTTGTGGAGGTACACCATGGTGAAGATGTTCGTAAGAGAAGTTGATATGATAAGCATGATAAGAAGGATGGAAGCCATGAAAGTTTCTCCAATAACAAAGCAAGAAGTTGATCTCCCTAGATTAAGAGAGAGCCTGGATTAAAGAAATCTCCCTGGTTAAGAGTGAGGGCATAACATAGTTTTGATTGGAGAATATGTTGTTGCATGTGGAGTAGGAAAAGAAAATTATATGATTAAGTAATCTTTAGTCAAAGATTCGATTGGTAGTCCTACTGAGATAAAGAGTAACATCGAAACCCCGAAGGTTTGATTTTGATAATGTATATTTGAAAGTGTATTACTGATTGGGGTTGTGTTTGAACAGGTAAATCTCTCGAAGGTTTGATAAGCATGTTGGTTGTCGATCAGTTTGATCGGGAGAGATTTGTTGTTGAGGCTTTGCGAGTGAAGCATTGCCTAGGAGGACATCGGGTCAGCACTTTGTATTGATGTCTGGTACGAAGGGTGGCATTGGGTGGATGCACACCTAGATCCCTGGGTTGATGGTTAGTAAGTAAGCCTGATGGTACCTAGAGAGGCTGAAAGATTTATTCCATCTTAGTCCCACTCAGATAGATTGCCCTGGTCAAGAATCTAGTTCATGGCATTGCGGTGCCTAAACTGTTGAGAGACCAATGGATAGATTTCCTTGGCCAGGAATCTAGTCCATGGCATTGCGGTGCCTAAACTTATTCACAGATAAAGTGAGATCTTCCATGTACCTCTTTGATTATATGTAAATATGAATACCTCCTTAGTTAAGAGGGAGTGTTGAAGAATGTAACTAGGTTCGGTCTTCATTATTGTACTTGACTCAAAATGTAATATATTTGTCAAAGAGAATTTATTATTATTTTAATTGACTTGTTACAACATGGATTTTGTGAAAATTTCTGAATATTACATATGCAGAAACCCTACTGTTAAATCTTGATTTACTTCTCCTACTTAGACAAGTTATTAATCTGAAATATCCAACATTAACATTGAAGTAAACACATTAACGGCCTACACAGATACAGATCTAAATTGAATACATGCACAATGACAAAGTGACACACAAGATTTTCTGGACAACTATCCCCAGAAAAACCCAACGCGGGAAAACCGGTCTTCTTGCTGCTGGAGGGTTTTATTATTAAGTAGAATCTGAGTACAACAAATCTAGGCACCACACTGGTTAACTCGACAGAGAAATAAATAATCTGCAGCTATACCTCTGTTCTGTACACAGAAAAACTGACTGATTCACACCCTCAAATGCGATTTACAAAACTCAGCCCTTTTCAGTCTTCAAAAACCCCAGCGCTGTTCTGAAGCCCTCTGCGTCAGCTCTGCTAGTCTGCGTCAGCCCTTGCGCTGCTCTAGAAGGGCCTGCGTCACCCCAGACTGGGTTACATTGCCCTTGCGTTGTCCTGGCTGGGCATGCGTCAGCTCTGTTGGCCTCCTGCTACCCATACGTTGCCCTGGCTAGGCTTGTGTCAGGCCTACGTAGCCCCTGAAGCATATGCGTTGCCTCTATGTGGCCTTGGTTGGCTCTGTGTAGTTGTTGTGTTGTTGCTGCTCCCTCTGCGTTGCTCAATCTGCTGCCTCTCTACCTCTTGTTGCACACTTGCCCTGGGATCAAATCATCCCTTCCGCCAATACTACCCCTCGCTGCAGCTGAAACTCTTCTAGAAATTCTTAGCAAACCACGCCTTAGAATTCCAGCTTAGTCTCAGTGCTCTGCCACTATGTGTGTTCTCCAACTGACCCCAAGCCATTTCTTTATACTTTTCTTGTTGGGAAACCAATGGACGTGATCTAATCTCTTATCGACGGCTAAGATTAAAAGAAAGCTTGATTCATGTGACTTAAGTCATCTTCATCACATGTTTAAATTAATTACCTTTAATTTTTTAATTTTCCTAGGTTAGACTTAGCGTCCTTAATTAAAAGCTATGTCACACGGTTCGAGTTCGAATTCGAGTTCGGCGACGATTAAGTTCGATTCGGGTTCGAATATTCTGATGAGGTTCGTAATGAGGTTCGACTATACATATTTTTCAATAAATATATATATAGCATAAAAAAAAATCAAAATCAATTAATAAATTATAAAACTATGAGTAGGAATTTTGATTAGTAAAACACATGAATAACTTAATCATAACAGGATCTAATTATATCAATGACATTACTTAAATGTAAACATACACAGTACACGGTACACCATATTAGTTTGCAAATACAAATTTTGGAAGTTCTAGCAAAATTTTTGGAATCTATCCTAAAGCAATTAACCAAAATAAATTTAAAAGGTTACAGTCAACATAAATGATGTTTTCAGTTATTATGTGATCTGTTATGAAGTGCAAAGAAAGCAAGGTTTCACAATTGTAATGCTGGAAACACCTAAATTTCCCATGTCCCAGTCGGGAACTTGTGGAAAATTGAAATGCAGAATGCGGCAGCGGCAACACTCGGCAAACTCGGTGGCAACAACACAGAAAACTCTTTCACTTGTAACAATTAATCATAGCACCCATTCTTAAATAATGGAAACCAGGAAAATAATTGGCAGGAATAGCCCATTGTTTACAAAAACCGCTAACAAAAACCGCTCAAGAAAAAAAAAATCATAAAATTTATTAAAATCGAACTTTATGGGAAAAATCATAAAATTTGCCTTCATATTCGATCAGGTTCGGCATAATGTTCGTCTGCAGGTTCAGCTTAAGGTTCGGCTTCAGGTTTGGCATTAGGTTTGCCGAACCTGATCGAATTCGAATTTTTTTATCAGGTTCGCCGATTTCGAATTTCAAGCTTCAGGTTCGACGAACCCTATGACTTAGATTAAAAGGATTAATTAATTAATTTTCTCCTAAACAGAATGAAATTTCTCAAATCCCTTTCTGGGTCTTAGAGATCTCATGTACTCTAGTCCCTCCACAAAGTTTGGGAGCTAGAGCACATCCGATGCTACCTCAACACTCAAAAATCTCAACAGGTTTCATGCTTGGGTCAATTGTCATAGGTCAAGGGCATGGTTACTTGGGAGCGGGAGCGAGAGCGGTAGCGCCATTTTCAAAAGATCCCGATCCAGAGCATTTCTGGGAGCGTTTTTTTAAAATATATATATTTTTTATATTTTTTTATATTTTGATGCATATATGTCAACAAAAGCATGTAGAATGATGAATTAGACATTAAAAAACATAAAAACATAGATTGAACCATATAACATCAACCATCTAAAAGTTATAATCTTCATCAACCACGCCCACAAGTTGAAAACATACAACATATCGACTCTTGAGTCTCACAAATCAGCAATCTTAAGGTTTCAAGCTTTCAAAATTCTATATATAACATTTATCATCATTGATATATAACATTTATCATCACTGATTCATAGATTTCAAATTTCAATATATAACACTTATCATCATTGATATATAGCATTTATCATCATTGATTCATTGATTTCAAAATTCAATATATAACATTTATCATCACTGATATATAACATTTATCATCATTGATTCATTGATCACCATAGTTGTACTTGTAAGCTAAGTGTAACCAATAACCATTACAACAAAGAATATTTAACATGAAATGAAATGTTATAAAATGAAATGAAATGAACTTTCATGAAGCATCATATTCATAATTCATAATGACTTATAAACTTATAAATGCCAACTTCAAAGTTTCACCTTTCAAATTCAAACTTCAAACTTAAATTGTCATATATTGTTTACAAAAATTATCATAATAAATACGAAAGAGTCAAGTTTCAACTGTTCAACAATTATAAAAGTTAAAAACTACTAGAAAATAGAAAAGACTAGTAAACAGCAAATCTATTTTATCTATTGGCTTGCCCCTTGCCATGCCCACGAGAAATTTCTAATTTGTGAGAACCACGAGGCAATGGTGGTCTTCTAGTACTCTCAGGAGTACCACGACCATAACTAGAAGGCGGAGGGCAACGTGAGGATGTAGGTGGAGGTTGAATCTGCAAAGGAACAATAGTTGGAAATCGAGCACTGGCACTGGCACCAGCACTGCTACTAGATGGTGGGACTGGCCCTGTGTGTGGCGGTGGCATGGCTATTGTTGCTTCATCATCATCCCTCAAAAGTTCTGCTTCCAATTCTTCCATATATACAGTGTTGTCCTCCAAATTATCATCCTTTGGGTTGTTGTCCCAAACTTTATATGATTGATCCTCATATGCCCGATTACAGTAATGACTCAACAACCTCAAGTTGTAATGCACATAAACCAAGCTTTCAGCTCGATTTTCATTCAGCCTATTTCTTCTCACATTATGTATGAAGTCGTAGGTGCTCCAACACCTCTCTGCAAAAAAAGTATTTACAACTTGTGAGAGAACTTTTTTTGCCAACTTTGGCAAAAGTCCCATGCCACCATATGCTTCCCACCATGTGAGAGCATCAAATCTATCTTTGTCTTCCATTGCATGGAAAGAACCAAAGTTACTAATGCAACTAAAGTATCTGCCTAATTCAAGGCGCAATCTAGCACACTCCTCCCTGTCGGGGACCAACTTGTCTAATGCGTTCATGTATCCCTTTTGTACCTCTGGATCTGTGTGAGGTTTGATCCTAACCCCACCTCCAGGTACAGGTTGGCCCAACCAAGATGGAGAGTAGTATTTTGGCATAAGGATATATGCCAAGGCATGTAGTGGAACATTAAGTTTATTCCACCGTGCACACACACAGTCGTGAATCATTGCATACAAGTTGGGATCATTTTCCTTAACAACATCTTTTATTTGCCCCAACATGTTATCCATCTGCTCATACACCTCCCCAATCACTGGTTTATCTATATCTAAAAAATGAATCATGTGATAAATGGGCTTGGTGAAATTCAAAATTTCCCTCACACGTGCCCAAAACAAAGGATCAAGGGCGGTCTCCTCCACATGTTCAAAACCTTGCCTATCAACTATTGTTGCTGTCCTGTCCTTTAATACCTGCCAGTGTGGACTTGATACCATGGCTGCCAATGACTCTCTTACCTTCAAAAGACGCCTGAAGGTGAGGTAATAGCTAGCAAATCTAGTCTTTGCTATCTTCAACAACTCCAATTTTGAGTGACTACGAAAAAGCCCATGGGAATTGCTATGATTTGTAATAAATTTTATCATTTTTTTACCTCTCTTGAACAA
Source organism: Pinus albicaulis (assembly GCA_034641835.2). Taxonomy (NCBI): domain Eukaryota; kingdom Viridiplantae; phylum Streptophyta; class Pinopsida; order Pinales; family Pinaceae; genus Pinus; species Pinus albicaulis. The sequence goes on from JAXQQM020091189.1 coordinate 26,031, forward strand.
ATCACCAAGCCATTTGTATTGAGGTTGTTTGTTTTTAATGATATCATGCATCAAAAGGTTCATTGTGTGAACCAAACACCCAGACCAAAATATGTTGGGGTATTTATCCTCAATAATTGCTCCTGTTGCCTTACAGTTAGCAGCATTATTAGTGATGACTTGGATGACATTGTATGGCCCAATACTTTCAATTGTTTCAAGTAATGGTTCTGCAATGTTAATGTCGGTCTTGAATTTGTCTGAATAATCATATGCTGAAAGGAATATTGCACCACTAACAAACACAGCCAGAACACTTATCAATGGCTTTCCTTTTACATTGGTCCATCCATCAGATACAATGGACACCCCATGCTCATTCCAAGAATTTGTCATTCTAACCAAAGAATTACTTATTTTAGCTTTTTCGTGATCAAATCCCACAGTTCTGCCCTTTGCATACCCACGACTCCTGTATCCTTTGGGGGCATCATTAATGGCATAAACCATTTCATGCCAATAAGGTGAGACAAAGAACATTGAATGGCACCCCACATGCATAGAGAAACCGGAAATTTTTTGAATACACATCATTCCTACACCCTTCATCAAGGAAATCGGATATGGTTCTACGCCTTAAGGAGATGTTTGGTCCAGGTGTGCCTCCATATCCACTACCATGGGTAGAAGTTGATGGACTTCTTTGTCCATGATGTGATGGACCTAATGGTGCATAAGAATCAATGAAACCCCTAGATCTTTTAGATCTATGTAAGGCAGCCTCCTCTTCCTTTCTGTATTTCTCTCTCTCTGTTGCTGGCACACTTACACAAATTTTGATTCCTAGATTTTTCTCTCCATCCCCTGCCATTTTCCCACAAAGGTGCCTTCTGGCATGGGTGTATGAACCTATGTATTCTTTATTGCAATGGGGGCAAAGAAATTTAGTGGTTCCACCACCTTTCCCTCCTTCCTGCCTCTGAACATATTTCCACAATGGTGTTTGACTTTGGTCTTGTTTATTTGGTGTCTTTGTGGCCTCATGTTCTCCACTCTCCCCTTCCTCCTCAGCGTAGTCCTCCTCTTCAGGATTTTCATCAAATCCACTATAACCCACTTCTTCATCCTCCTCTTCTCTAATGGGCCTCTGAATAATCATATGCTGAAAGGAATATTGCACCACTAACAAACACAACCAGAACACTTATCAATGGCTTTCCTTTTACATTGGTCCATACATCAGATACAATGGACACCCCATGCTCATTCCAATAATTTGTCATTCTAACCAAAGAATTACTTATTTTAGCTTTTTCGTGATCAAGTCCCACAGTTCTGCCCTTTGCATATCCAGGGCTCCTGTATCCTTTGGGGGCATCATTAATGGCATAAACCATTTCATGCCAATAAGGTGAGACGAAGAACATTGAATGGCACCCCACATGCATAGAGAAACCGGAAATTTTTTGAATCCACATCATTCCTACACCCTTCGTCAAGGAAATCGGATATGGTTCTATGCCTTAAGGAGATGTTTGGTCCAAGTGTGCCTCCATATCCACTGCCATGGGTGGAAGTTGATGGACTTCTTTGTCCATGATGTGATGGACCTAATGGTGCATAAGAATCAATGAAACACCTAGATCTTTTAGATCTATGTAAGGCAGCCTCCTCTTCCTTTCTGTATTTCTCTCTCTCTGTTGTTGGCACACTTACACAAATTTTGATTCCTAGACTTTTCTCTCCATCCCCTGCCATTTTCCCACAAAGGTGCCTTCTGGCATGGGTGTATGAACCTATGTATTCTTTATTGCAATGGGGGCAAAGAAATTTGGTGGTTCCACCACCTTTCCCTCCTTCCTGCCTCTGAACATATTTCCACAATGGTGATTGACTTTGGTCTTGTTTAATTGGGGTCTTTGTGGCCTCATGTTCTCCACTCTCCCCTTCCTCCTTAGCATACTCCTCCTCTTTAGGATTTTCATCAAATCCACTATAACCCACTTCTTCATCCTACTCTTCTCTAATGGGCCTCTTTCTTCTACTCTCCAACACCATTATTACCTATGTCACAAGGTTCGTCGAACTTCAACCCTGGGTTTCGAATTTTGGCGAACCTTAAAAAAATTTGAGGTTTGGCAAACCTCATTGAACCTCATATCCATAGATCAAAACTCATAACCTCATGTCACAACTCAAGCTTGTAATCTATCCTTGCAATTTACATGTTCGTGATAGCCTTTTTTATTTTTATTGATTTTGATATCTTACTATTTTATCTTATATTTAATTTTAAACTTAACATATATATAGACGAACTTAATGGCGAACCTCAGTCGAACCTCATAAAAAAATTCAAACTCAAACCGAACCTAATCATTTCCGAACCCGAACTCGAACCAAACCATGTGACTTAGATTATTACAAAGAAAGGAACCAACATGAAGAAAATCCCTAGCCATATAGCCACGATGATTCAAGTTTCAAGTTTCAATTTTCTAGCCTACAAAAAAAATGGAGGAATGCCAAATGGGAATAGGAAATGCAACATAGAAAAAAAACAATTCAATTTTTCACTTTTCAACACACTAAAATGCAACATTGAGAAAAAAATTCAAGTTTTCATTTTTGAACAACTTAAAAATGCAATATATAAAATAAAAAACTAGATTAGAAGTCCTACCTCTTTCTCCTGAGTCCTGACTCCTTCAATCCTCCTCTTCCTCTCTTGCAGCTTTCTCCTTGCTCTCTCCTTGTTCTCCTTGCACTCTCCTTGCTCTCCTTCTCTCCTTGCTCTCAAACTCTCAAGCTCTCTCTCGCTCTCAAACTAACAACGATAACAAACAAATGAGGAGGGGGAGGGCTTTTATTTACCCAACCACCCCTCCTTCCCAAAAAAGTTCAGAAAATTCGTCGTCGGATTTTTTTTCCGCGTCAGGGAGCGTTCAGGAGCGAATGCTCCCAGACCGCTCCCTCCATTTAAAAAATGCTCCCGAATTGTTTTTTTAATGGAGGGAGCGCTCGGGGAGCGTTCGCTCCCGAGCGCTCCCTGAAAAGCTCCTGAGAAAATAGGGAGTGTTTATTCACGCTCGAAAGCGCACTCCCAAAAACGCTGCCCTCAAGAAGCGTTTTCGGGAACGCGCTCTCGAACGGAGCAGGATTGGGGGGAGGGGGGACGATTCCCAGCAACCTTGGTCAAGCCTCCATTGTAGTCTTTAGGATTGATTCAAAGTCAGTCTTGTCATGTTGTACTCCTCCATCAAAGTCACCTTGTTGTCGGCCTCAAAAGAAGAATCATCAAGTCGGCTTCCATAAGAAATCACATGTGGGCATGACCTTATGGAGACACAACAGTTCATACACACAAGTCGGCTCATTTCAATGGACAACAACTATATAAGAATATAAGGTCCGCGCATTTCTCAACCACAGAATCTTGGATAAAAGTGCAGAGATAGTTTGGATAACATTTCAGAGAACAAGGTCTCAGTGATGAAGATTTCAGTACTACAAGCAGAGGAAGAAGGATCTTGGTGCTATCTATGTCAACACAGTCTTGGTGCTACCACAGTCTCTGTTCCATGCTACTACAATGACCTCAATTTAGTGTTATCACATGTATGGTTTGGTGTTCTTTCAATGAGGAATATTCCGGTGCTACAGTGCCACCACAGTATCATCATAGTCACGATGTCAACACAGTACCATAGTGCAGAAATCTCGATGCTACCACAGTCAAGGGCTATGACGATCTCGGCGCTATCACAGTTTCGGTGACATGACAGTCTCAGATCTCCATGCAATTATAGTGATGAGATCTCAGTGTATCATAGTGATGAGGTCATGGTGTAACTACAATGAGGAGATCTCGATGTAATTACAGAGATGAGATCTCAATGATGAGATCACAATGCAACTACATTGGCAAGTATTCAAACAAGGATGACTTGAAGGAGGGAGTCTCTAGTCTAGGTTATAAGGGTCTTGGTCGTCTCATCTTGAATCTACTAAAGAAAGAATTTTGACTGGGCTTTTCCCCAAACAGGGGCTTTTCCCTGGCAACGTGCCTACATCTTGTGTCCTTTTCTATTAGTTGCTTGGCATTAGTCTTGATGATAAGAAAAGATAAATCGAAAGAACTCATAATAATAACGAAAACATCACAAGATAATGTCATAATAAGAAAATTGTTTAACTGCCACCTCTTTCGAATTGGACCAAGAAAAAGGATGTCGTCCACCTTCTACTACCTGTTGGAGGTCTCCAAAGTCAAAGATGAGGAACACTAAGCAGGATGAAGAAGTCGTTTGGCCTCCCAAGCATTCCTAACATTATTTCAAGTCATTTCAAGCCAAAATCTAAGGGAATGTTACACTACTAGGCTAAATCAGACATCCTTCAAGCAATTCAAACCTCTACTAGCGGAACATCACCTCTAATTGAGTGTTCAGAGCAATGTAAAAGTTAATTTCTTGTATTCACTTGGACTTCAGGCATTTTTTGGATGACAAGTCACCTTTTTGTAAGGATCAAAAGGGGGAGAGATGTTGAGAGTCTCATATATAGATACAAGACTCACCCTCCTCCCAAATCATTGTGAATTGTTGAGATCATTATGCCCTAAAGTGACTATTTTCATGAAAAAACTTTGGTGTTAACATTGGAGTCCCCTTTTCTTGGTTGTTCTAAATAATTTTCAAAGACAAATTTGTGATTATTTCAAGACTATACAAGGCTAGCAAGATCGATCCATTTAAAGGGCAACTTTGTCACTTGGAGAGGGGTGTCTAGGGTTTTTTCTCTCACTTCCCTCATGTTGGTCTGTAAGAATTAAATCTCATTCCTAGGCTATACCTAAGGTTTCTCAACAAGGGTCTCATTTTATTTCATGTTGTAATTGATCTTATGGTTGAAGCCTTTCCCCTTGAGAGGGATCCCTTCAAGTAATATCTTGTTTTGATTAGACAAAGAGGTAATTCAACATATGAGGTTCTACCTCTTTGACGTAATCCACAAACATTGGACAACCAACTTAAGAGGGGCATCTATCTTGACCCCAATAGCACTAGTGGAGATAGCAGAAATAAGCCACTTAAGCCCTGATCCAACAACCAGCCAATTTTTACAAAATTCTTGCAATCATCCTTTTATTTATTTATATTGCTAAAAAAATAACCTAAGAATAGGAAAATGGAACAAAAAAAAAAAAAATTAACCATCAAAAATAAAAAGTAATCCATTGATTTCTTGTCTAGAAAAAGTTAACAGACTACAGTTTTTATTCTAGGTTTTTTCTTGGAAATCGTGCCATAATGAAGATCCAAAGGCCTAAGGAAAACAACCATCTTATTTTGAGCAATTCAAGATCATCTATATTTGAGAGCTTGGGAGGTGTTTTCATTGATCTGATATTTATCTTCAGCCATATATATAAGAATAATGGTGAGGCTCCTTGCTTAGGACTTTGTGAAAGTTTGTCTCTAACCCATCCAAAGCCCTTATTACATTTTTGAAGTGACTTAATTGCATTTCATCCATATTTAGAAGTGTCTAAATTTGTCCTAAATGCTACAACAGATTTTCCCTTGCTTAGGACATCTTTATGTTTTGACCCTAAGGTGATTGGACCCCTTTTGGATCAGATTGGTGTACCTTGTATTTTCTTCATAATTGGGCTGTATTTTCACTCTTATTCAGTCCTCTGGCTCAAGCACCCAAGGATCTATCATCTTATTGTGTTTTGCACACTTCTAGGTTGCTTTAAGGACACTCCAAATCTGTTTTTCTGCATTTTTTGTGTTATCTTGCAGATCTGGAAGTGTAGGACAGCAGCAAGCTTGTCCTAATCAGGTGCAAATCAAGCGATAATCAAGTGTAAATCATCTCACTTGAATTTTGTACATTTCCCTCACTCTTGAGCTTCCAAAATAACTATTCATTGAATATTTTGAGTAAGTTTTGCTTGGTGGTTTGTATTTTCTGCAGTAGAATATCATATATCAGACCTAGCATTTATTCTATTTTAACTCCTAACATTCGTCATATTGAATCTTTATAGGCACTAGTCTTATATCGCTAGTGAAGTGGGGGAAGATTGGGATACCCCTCATGGCATTCTAGTTGGCCTAAAGTGAGAGGAGAGTGCGCTGAGGTGACAGTGGGTGCATCTCATGTGCTTACCATTTAACACCTTGACCGAACTGTTGAAGAATGTAACTAGTGTCGGTCTTCATAATTGCACTTGAGTCATAATGAAATATATTTATCAAAAGAAAGACAGAAAGAAAATTATTATTAAATAAATTGACTTATTAAAGCATGGATTTTACTTGGGTCAATTGTTCTTAGGTCAAAGCCTCCAATGAAGGCCTCTATGGTTTATGTCAAGTGTCCTTATCCATGTCATATTGTAAAAGACCTTTGTTGGTCTCTACTTGTCAAAGAAGAAATTTATTGTATTATAAAATAGGTCAATTAGGCCTCCTCCACCAAGTCGGCCTCAAACTGGACAAGTCAGCCTAAACTGAGGGGCATAAATCACTATATAAAGGCAGCAACTCAACCTCATTAGTTACTCTCACTCATCAAGTTCGTACTGCAAATTCTGGGCAAGAAAAAGGTGCAAAATTCAAGGGACAAGAAGGAAGAATCTAGCAAAGAAGGAGGTCATTATCTTGATCGAGAAACTGAAATTTCTCTCTCCTATTCCACATGTGCGAAGTTCTGGAGTGCTGCTGGAGGGTCGAAATTCTGCAGTTGCTGGGAGGCCGAAATTCTGAAGCTGGGCTGAAATTCTGTTGAAGCTGGAGCCAAAAAATTTGGGTTGATGTTGAGCTGTAGTTGTTGGACAAGAAGAAACTATTGTAGGTTGTTGTATCTTCTTGGAAAGCTGACTTGGTGGAGAAGGAAGGTCTGTTGGTCTAGGGTCTTGCTTTATCTCAGTTGAATTACTGAAGGAAGAGTTCTTGACTGGGTTTTCCTCTATATAGGGGTTTTAGCCCTGGCTGAGTGCCTACATCTGGTGTCCTTGATATTTGTGTTTTCCTTTTAGTAATTGCTTGATGAACTAAGATAAAATAAGAAAATAAGAAAGATAATAAGAACACAAAGAAATCACAAGTAATTATCAACAAGAGAAAAATCTTCCTGCCTTTCTGATTTTCTAACACAGACCTTGTTAAGGCTGCTAATTCAGGTGGTAATAAGTTGAATGGCACTCTAATCATAACACCCTAACTCAATGGGATCACTTTGTAACAGTCCAATTCAAACTCTTCCAAGACCTATTGAATCCGTAGAACTCCCTGCATTTTGCTTCACAAGAAGAAAGAGAGGTGGCTTCAACTCCTTGATATACCAAGTAATACACCTGAACCAGAATGAAACAGATAACCTACATTGGATTTCCTGAGCAGTATCTCTTGCCCAACCAAAGTCTATAGAACCAACAAGTGACACTTTCTCTCCTTTAGCAGAATGAACACCAAAATTATAAGCACCCTTAAGGTATCTCAAGATTTTATCAGTTTCCTTTTAATGACTTTCATGAGGTTTTTGCATGAATCTCAAAACCAAACTGACAACAAAAGAGATCAAACCTATTGTGATTTAAAAAAATCAAGCTACCAACAGTTGCCAATAAAGAATGCCATCAACAATAGGTGTTGAACTTTCAACAATCAGCTAAACTCAAAACTGAAATGGTATAGGAGAGTTTAAAGTCACTCAAATCTTAAACCTTTCAAGCAAATCCAAAGCATAATTAGCGTATGAAAAAAATTGCCATAGCACATCTACCAAACTTATAAGCCATGAAAATAATGTAGTTGACTGAAATCTATCATCGCAAATGTGTTTTTACAATCAAGAATCGAAAGAACACTAATACCACTAAATACAAACCATTGGCTACAATTATGACACCATAATTAATGAATTGGACATATAAATTAGGGTCATACTTGCATATTCTAAAACCAACTCGAAAAATCCATGTCCCTCTTTTCATAAAAAGCCCCGTGTGTTTGTTTAAGAAAATAAAAGGATTTTTTTTAAATTGAATTTCCATTTATCACAAAGAGGCTAGTGCACCCTTATTAAGCATCATGGGGGAACCAATCACATCATTCAAATTGGTCTCTCTTCAACTAAGCAACTGCAAGAAAAAGTTATCTACTCCACCAAAGTCGCCCAAGATTTACACTTAACCCAACTATTGTTGCAAGTGCAGACATACATCCACAAGCGTAAGCACAAGCATAAGCATGAGGGCTATGTTAGCTACCTGCTTTCACTAAACTAATTCCTTATGATTTCCTTGTTGAAATATTAATTTAGATTGATTTCTTCCACCCATAGAATAAAACACACTTGCTGGAAGTTTAACTAGAAATAAAAAAAAATCAATGAAAATTACAGGAAACCAATCTCCAAAATACACTCAGAATTGTCTTCCCTTCAATATCAGCTTTTCATTAAAGATTACTCCAAGCTTACAAGGGTTACCAAATTGGGAAAATAACCGACTAAGAAAGCAAGAAAAAATTACAGCAAAACCTGGCTATTCTAGTGCATCATCCAACATGTACAGCCTTGCCAAAACTTCTTGTAAAAAAGCTCCTGTTGTTGTTGAGATCTGTCCCAAAAATTTGTATGGACACCCTTATTGTTTTTTGGGTTGTCCAACCTCCTAGAGTTAATCTCTGATAGTTGAGTTAATCTCCTTTTGCCACTCACATTGTTTCCTCTTTTCCCCATTGGGCTTGCACACTTAGTGAAAATCCTTTATCATTCTCTCATTTATGTTTTTATTACACTCTATGTGTATTTTCCTTTCACTTTGTTTTCTTTTATAACATTGTGTTGATCACCAAGTCTCCATGATCCTAATCTCTCAATGAGATTGATGGTTGAGATTAAATCCCAATAAATTGTGGATATTACATCTAAATCACTAATGTAAATAATTTAAATTTTATTAGACATTAAACAACTCACTAATAAAAGACTCTTCACTATGATAATTAACATTAATTAAAGTGAATTACAAAATAGAAAGGACCTTTTTAGATGACTTCCACACGTCCGACAATAGAGTGTGGAAATTCCTGTCCAATGCTACAACCATCAACACTCCCTCTTAGAAAGCAAGTAACTTCAAGAAGAGCCAGCTGGGAATAAGTTTCTCCAGTCTTTGCACAATGTTCCACACATCATCCTCCACTATGTCAGTCTTTTCAATATTGTTCCTAAATGATGTTATTTATTAGTGCCATATAGTTTGAAAACTTCTTCAAAGAGTTGCTCTCCTTGGGTGCACTCCTAGGACCCTCCACATGATCCTAAGCATCTCTCAATGTCTGCATGAACCATCTAGGTCTCCTTACAAAAATAGGAGCTAATCTATCCTCCTCCTTACCTGAAGGTTGACTTCCTGAACTAGAAATTGTTAATCTAGACTCAACCTTCAGAGCTTCCTGCTCCTCATCCTCTATCACTAGTAAAGTCACATGTGACTTCTTGGATGCAAGGTCCTTCTCAAACTTCACATCCTAGCTCACCACAATCCTCTATTGTGCTGGAATGTAAATCCTATAAGCCTACAAAGTTTCACTATATCCCATAAACACACCCTTTATGTTGGAGGTCTCCATCTTGGTCCTCTTCTCTTATTGTACATGTCTATACACTAGCCAACCAAAGATATGTATGTGGATCACCTTTGGCTTCACACCAATGAATGCTTCCTATCGTGTCTTGTCCCCCAAGATCCTATGAGGACTCATGTTCTAGATGTAGATTGTTGTATTGCATGCTTTTGTCCAAAAGAAGATGGGAAAACCTTGATCATGGATCATGGCCTTAGTAGCCTCTACGATTGACCGGTTCTCTCTTTGCAACCCCATTTTTCTATGGGTTGTACGCTGTGTTGAACGGGTTTGTGAACCCAAGGGTGGGGTACTCAAACCCGTCCCAGGTTCCCGTCCCCGAGAACAGAGTGTTGGAACGGGTACCTCTCAAAAGAACCTGAAAGAACTCGGTACTTCCTATAAGAACCCAGTACTTTGTATCTTCGGGTTGGGTTCTTTTACGTAAACGAGTTCGTCGAACCCCCAAAATGGGTGTGTGATGGGTTCTTGACGGAGTTTTTCCTTTGTCCATAAATCCTTTTCTTCTCACATTCCACGTAATGGCTTGTCATTGGGTTGAATAAGTTCATGGAAGTTCAAAATTCTAGTATCAAACAAATGATGGAGAAATTATTTGGGTATCGGATCCATATGATATATCAGATGGAAGATAATCTCCTCCTACCCAAGAGTAGCTTACAAATAGCTTAATAAGTTTAATGCATCCTTAATTAGCCAGATCACTATAATGACAAATTTACAGTTGAAGTTAGGTTTTAAAGATTTACAGGTTAATGGAGCCAGATCATTGTACCGTACTTTTATCTGAATATGGTAGAATCATACTAGAAGGGTTGTTATGTTATTTTCAGTGCAAACCCTATTCTCAACCTTCATAGTTTACTTGAATGCAGTTAGTAGGTCCACTAAATATATATGCTAAAGTGTTGTTCATGAAAGGTATAGCAATACGTTATCTGGAACCATTCTTTGAGGGACTGATAATAATGAATTTCCTGGAGGTCAGCTCCATCTCGAGGTATTCTTTGACTGATAGGAATCAAATCATATTCTCTAGCATGAATATCTCGTCCATGTCATTAACTTTATTATAGATCGTAACAACCTTGAGTTTCAACTTAATAACGAAGTGTGTGTGTATTTTAGAAGGATTTTAGTCTACCAACCAGTGATATAGATGAGTATCAGATTGTTAGGTTTCAAGTTTCAACTTAAAGAAATGTTAACATGCATATTGTTAGGTTTCAACTTAACATGAAAGTTGGAAGATTTCAAAATTTGTATATAGTATAATTTATAAAATATATAATATATATGAATTATAATATACCCCAAACAAACCCACATACCCTGTTTCAAAAAGTGATGCACTCGTCCTTGTACCCGTCCATGAACCCACGTTTCCTGGAAACAAAGGTTGTAAGATATTGTTAGCTTCATCTCTATCCTCCTAGCAAAAAACCTTGAAATCATCAGAGGTATACTTGTTGAGAAATCATAATCCATGTAGATTTAGGTTAGGTTTCTCTTTCATGATAATTACTTGTGAGTGTCTGTTGGCTTTTTATTATTATGTTATGTTCTCCATCAAGCAATTACCAAAATGTACATGAAGAGCACAAAGAAACAAAAGAACACAAGATGTAGGCTCTCCAAGCCAGGGCCAAAACCCCACAAAAAGGAAAACCTAGAAAATTCCTCTTATAGAATTAGATCAAAGTGAAATATCCAAGATCCAAGACCAAGACCAAAACCTTCACAAATGCCCTAAGCCATCGCTCCTTCAAACGTTCTTCTTGTTGGTCAAAGTCAACAAAGTCAATGTTGGTTAAACATTTGAATTTTGGCCAATCCATGAAATTTTGGACTCCCTGAAATCTCGACCCTGTAATTTCGAGCCTGTAATACCAGAGAAGCTGCCTCATAAACTCGCACGTGTGGACAAAAAAACTAGGGCAGAAAATGAACTTTCTCTCTCCTTTGACTTCTCTCTTTCTCTCCTTTGATTTCGTTGAAATTCTCCTTCTTCTGCACAAAAATCGAAGTGGATGATGGATGATCAAATGAGGTCGAAGTCTCTTGTATATATAGCTATCCAGATGGCCGAATCGGTACCTCTTCTAGGCCAACATGTGGCTGACTTGGTCTTATGGGGACAATTTGGCTCTTTTGAGTCTTGACTCAATAAAAAAAAAAATCCTTCTTTTTCTTACAGAGAGTCCAAATGGACTTTAACTCAATTACATTTTCTTCTTGACTCAAATGGCCCTAAGAACATGATATTCAATGTAATTGAAATTGAAATATTCTCGAAAGAAAAGTTCAAATTGATAAGCACCATCATTATCATAACCAACATTGTCAATTACAAAATAGTAAGCCCTTCACTAACAATATCTAACTCTCCACTAGATTAGAGCACAATGTTCGGAGGCATACATTTGGACACCACCACAATCACCTCTCAAGGCACATACCCCATCCAGATGTTCACCAAGTATATCCTTACAGGATTATTCTTATCTTGGATTCCCAATCCTCAAAGAACATCGATCCTCCTCAGGACTACTCTTGTCTTGGATACCCTGCATTATCCTCAAAGAGTATTGGTCCTCGGGACTACTACTATGTTGGATTCCCAATCCTTGTAGAAATTTTTCAATTCCCACCCCGGTTTTCAGTTTCACCTTATTACTCCAAAATAGTTAAATGCCCTTTCCCATATCCATACATTTAACAAGCTGGAAAATAAATTTCGCTGAAAACACAAATTCTGGAAAAATTACAGAATGCTGGAAAATGTAGAAATAAATATCAGCACACATAAAACAGTGATTCACACATTTTGACACATATTTTTGGTCAACATGACCCTGGAAAAACCCCCTACAACTCTTGGGGAAAACCAGTTCGAAAGCTCCTTCTTATTTCTAGAAAATGCTTTTTACAGTGAGAGAAATATTCAGCAAAAAAATCAGCAAACAGACTTTACAACTTATCTCGTTTTCCGTGCTTAACCACCGCCTCGGAAAATGTGCAAACAGCAAAAACAAAACAGCAATAAATGTTGTACGTCCTCCTCGATTTTCGTGCCAACTTTCAGCCTTAAATGCTACTGTACGGCTTGCCTAGAAAAGCGTGCAAGCTGCCAAAAATCTGTTGTACAACTTCACAATTTCCGTGCAGAAAAAACAGTTGTACGGCTGTACGGATTTCTGCCTAGAAATGCATGCCAATGTACAGCCACTTGTTGTACGGCCTCCCTTAAATTCTGCTCCTCGATTTCTGTGCAAACCTGCTGTACGGCCTCCTTTTCTCGAAAATCGTGCCTAAAAATCTGCCTCACTGCGTGCAAACTCAGCTGTACAGTCTTGCTGAAATGCTGCCTTGGAATGTGTGCCAAGCTGCTGCCTCCTTCTCCTCACTGCCCAGAAATCTCCCTTGCTCTCTTGCTCTCCTTCTCTCAATCTGCTCATGAAAGAATGAATGATCTTTTCCTCCTTTTCCTCCTTTAACCTAACCCTAAGTGACTTTTGAGGAATCCCTAAATCCAATGGCTGAAATAGATTGAGATCTAGGGCTGAGATTAAATGCTCATTTAAATCTCACTTTCTATTTTTTAATTCACCCCACTTTAATAAAGACCCACTTAGTCATTTATTTCCAAAGTCACTTTTTCTTTCTAATTTTACATTGACTTTATTAAAGTCACTTTAAAATTAGACTTTAGTAACTTTATCACTTAAAGTCACTTTTAAATTAGATTTGACTTTATAACTTTATAAAGTCACTTTAGCATAAAAATTAAATTCTTTTGGACACTTTTCCCTAGGCCAAAGATCAAAGCCTTAGGGAACCACCTGTCCTCCGGTAACCAAATTTCAACACTCCCTCTTACCGAGGAAGGTGTTCCTCACCACACCCATCTTGTCTCTGAAGTAGACATGCTTGCCCGTGGTAAGGCTTTGGTAAGAATATCTGCAACCTGCTCATCAGTGGGAATATACTCAAGCTTCACAGCTCCTTTCTGAACATAGTCTCTGATGAAGTGATATTTGATCCCGATATGCTTTGACTTGTCATGAAATACTGGATTCTCCGTGAGTTTAATGCAACTCTGATTATCACAGTAAATCACTGAAGGTCTCAACGACTGACCAAATAAGCCAAACAACATCTTGTGAAGCCAGATGGCCTCACAACTAGCTAGACTGGCTGCCATATACTCTGCTTCCGCTGAACTCAATGCTACTGACTGCTGCTTTCGGCTGAACCAACCCAAAACAGCACCCTGAAGTGCTCTTCCTATCAGAAGCACAACTGTTTCGGGGATTTAACACCCTAGAGGTTGGTTGGGATTCAACCTCCACAGAGCAGGGGCGTACTACTTAACAGAGACTCACACGATCATGCACATTCATAAAAACGAAATCGAGTAGGATGAGAGGTTTACCCGTTGGTCCTACGTTTGAAGTATATCCACGTGGAGTTCAAACTCCCTGCAACCGTCCTTCCTCTTTCACCTGAAATACAAGAAGAAACCAGCACAAAGGACAAGTTGTACAGTATATTTCTACTCTGTATGTTAGTGAGATTCATATAAAACATTAAACGAATCATAATGGATGCTTGTATAACAAATATTCTTC
>JAXQQM020085113.1:0-26711 GCA_034641835.2 Pinus albicaulis
GGGGGTAGTTACTTTTTAGTTTTTATTTGTGGTTTTATATTATTTATTTTTATTTTCATTTTTTGACTTGGTCCTTATATAATTTTTCTGGGTTAATTCGTAGCTTTTAAGGTTGAGGTATTTGTATTTTTTGTTTTATTTTATGCTTTTATTTATTTTTATTTTATTTTTGAACATTTTTAACATTTTTAATTTTCTTTGGGTTTTGACCGTTGCTTCTCTCTTCTTGGTATATAAATGGATAGTTTGATCAACCAATCTTCATTATCCTGATGATGAACTACAGTTGGTAGCTCGAAACACATCGGTTCCAAAATTTCTCATGTGATTTCCTGGAAGATTTAGAATCTAAAATGTTATGGATCACAGAAGCTTGCACTCTCAAATTTGATCCCTACACAGAAGGGTTATTAATGATAATGTTCGATTGTTAGAATGTACGCGACTCAAGGTTTCTAATAGATTGGCCGATATTTAATTTTTAAAGCATTGCAGAGATGCATGTGTCATTCCTTCTTTTGCTAGGATTAAGCATCGTCTTAATTCCTACACGAATCTTCTCATTTTTGAAAGAGCCAGCTTGGCTCTTCTTCGGTGTGAAATTCGTGGATTGAGAAGAGATTTTGATCTTCTTTCCAGAAGTCTGCTTTCTCTCCACCTTGAATTATCTTTTGTTGTTGCAGGTTCCCTTTGGATGATGATCGATGTTGTTTCAGCCTTAAAAGCTAAGCATCTAGAGGAAGCGGCAAAAAAGAAGCATGTTAAGAAGTTCGAGTAGTCCCTTCAAAGCTCGGATCGGGAAAAATTGGAGGCCCATCCTGCTAGCGGTTCTCATAGTAGGATTAGCAGTGAACATGTCTCTACTCTACATGGGTTGATTGACTCCCATCGTCAGTTGAATGATACGAGCGTTTCCTCTCATTTTCGTTCGGCTTTGGGTAAGCAGATCCAGTTGTCGAACAATGACGCCATGGAATCTAGGGTAAATCTGGTTGTCAATGATAAGCTTGATGGTAGGCTCTGCAATATTGGTTCTGGTGTGGAGATCATTCAGCGGCATGAGGGAGGAGTTGTTAGCTCTATCTTCGATGTTTCTTTGTGGACTGTGAAGCAACATGCATGGAGGATCGTTGAGTCCGTGTGCAGCCAACCTGTGCAACATCCAAATGATCTTGATGTCTACGTTGATTCAGATGCCGGATTCTTTGATCGTGCTGAAGATGTCGGTCCAATTTCCCCCCTGCTTAACGTTTTGAGAAGCTATCTCGTGCAACTGGAAACTTCGGCCTGCGTTAAACTGTCCTCAGCCCTGGGCATGGAATGGACAGGTAGATATTTGAGTCCAGCTGTGTGTGGTTCCTCCGAGACCGAGGGTTCTATTGCTGGCAGGTTAGCAATTTTCTCATCTCCGTCGTCGTATTCTCTTATTATCGATAGAGGGAGCAGTCTTGGTAACGTTTATCATTCTAATATTGACAGCAGTAATAATATTAGTATTAAGAGTAATAAGGTAGACAATAATATTAATAGCATAGGTATGTTTGATAATTTTAATAGTAATAAGATTAATAAGGTAGATGGTAATATTAATTACATAGGTAGGTTTGATAATATTAATAGTAATAAGAGCAATAAGGTTGATAGTAATATTAATAGCGTAAGTATGTTTAATAATATTATTAATTTTAATAATAACCATGATATTAACCATAATAATAATATTAATAATAATAATAGTATTATTAACACCAATAATAATATTAATAATAACATTAGGAATTATAATAATAATAATAATAATAATAATAATAATAATAATAATAATAATAATAATAATAATAATAATAATAATAAAAATAATAATAATAATAATAATAATAATAATAGTAATAGTAATTATAATTATAATAATAGAAATTGTAGTACTAACAGTAATATTAGCATCATTAATAATAAGAATAATAATAACAACAAAATTAGTAAGTATAGTAATATGAACAATCTTAGTGATTATAATAATATTAATAAGATTAATAATAACAATAATAGTAGTAATTATAATAATAATAACAACAACATTAGTAATTATAATAATATGAATAACCTTAGTGATTACAATAGTATTAATAATAACAATAGTAATAGTAATAATAGTAACATTAATAATATTAATATTAATAATAATAATAATAATAGATTTGTCAATATTTCTAAGTTTTCTTTTGATTCTTCTGTTATTTCTTTATTAGGTAAAGGTCTTAATTTCGCTCTTTCTCCTAGGAATATTCCTCGAGATGAAATTATGTGTAGCATAGAATATGGCATTAAAGATTTAACCGAAAGCTTGCAAGATTTCATTAGGCAAGATTGCGCCATGGCTCTTAGGAAAGCCAAGCCTCCAAGGAGCAATATTAGTAAATCAAAATTTTTGGCTCTTAAGTCCTTCAATCAAAACCCGATATTGCGGTCCTCAAGGCTGATAAGGGTGGCGCTGTTGTAATCTTGAATAAAGAGGATTATAAATCAAAGATGCTTGACCATGTTTGTAATAGTGGGAGTTATAAGAAGCTCTCTAAAAACCCTATTAATAAAGTCTCTAAGATTGTGTCCAATGCTATCAAATCTATTTGCACTATGGGTTCCATGAGCTTTAAGCTCATTGAAAGCAATCCTATCACCCCTAGGATTTATGGGCTCCCTAAGATTCATAAAGAGGGTGTTCCTCTTAGACCCATTGTTAATAATATTGGTGGGCCCACGTATCTCCTAGCTAAGTATTTGGCCTGCAAGCTGAAGCCTCTGGTTGGTTAGTTAGATTCTTTCGTGAAAGATTCTGCTTCTTTTGTCCAAGAGTTAAAAGGTTGGGTTTGCGAACCTAATGACTCTTTGGTTAGTTTCGATGTTGTTTCTCTCTTTACGAATATCCCTATCATGGAGGCCGTAGAAGTAGTCAGACGCATCACTAATCCTAATACTGCTAAGTTGGTGGAGATATGCCTCACCTCTACCTTTTTTAGTTTTGAAGGTGAATTTTATGAGCAAACCTGTGGTGTCGCCATGGGTTCCCCACTCTCGTTGGTGGTCGCCAACCTTTTTATGGAAGATTTTGAATCTAGAGCTTTGGCGTCTACTCCTTTCAAACCCAAGGTTTGGAAGCAGTTTGTGGATGACACCTTCATAAACTGGTTTCATGGGTGTCAAGAGTTAGATGTTTTTCATCAGCACTTGAATAATCAATCTGACTCCATCAAGTTTACGATTGAAACAGAGACTGATGGGAGCCTTCCTTTCCTTGATGTTATTATCTCTAGAAATAATAATGGCTCTTTCTCGCACTATGTTTTTCGGAAGGAGACGCACACAAAGCAGTATCTGCATTCTGGCTCTCATCATTTTCCTGCTCAGAAGATTGGAATTTTGAACACCTTAGCCACAAAACCCCTTAGAATATCTGATAATGATCATTTGGATGAAGAAAAGGCCCATCTCCTTAAGGTCTTCAGAGAAAATGGTTATAACAAAAATCAGAGTTTGAGGGCTTTCATGAATGCTAGCAAAGGTCCTAATCAGAAAAATTTAAAGGATGATGTTGTTGGTAGGGTTCATCTGACTTTTATTCAAGGTACCACTGACAAGATTGCTCGAATTTTAAGAAAGCATAAGATCTCTTCCTCTTTTAAACCTTTAAACACCATACTGAGTTCCCTTAAATTGTTAAAAGATCCATTGGACCCAAAAAGAATGAAAAGTGTTTATTTGATCCCATGCTCTTGTGGGATTCCCTACATTGGTGAAACTGGTCGGCCGATTAATAAAAGGATCCAAGAGCATTCTGTGGATATTAGGCATGGTAGAACCAAGTCCTCTGCTCTAGCTGAGCATGCAGAGAAGAAGAAGCATCACATCTGCATGGAAGACGCTAGAGTCCTTTCTAGGGTTGATCATTTCCATCATCGTAAATTTAGGGAGTCGATTGAGATTGAGAAGAGGTCCTATACATTGAACAGGGTTGACGGGTGGAAGGTCAGCAGTTTTTGGATCCCTTCTCTTCACTCCCTATAGTGGTCGTTCCTCTAATGGTCTCCTCTTTTTTCTTTTTTCTTTTGTATTGCGTTCTTGCTCTTTTTATCCTTGTTTATTGTTTATATATATATATATATATATATATATATATATATATATATATATATATATTTATTTATTTATTTATTTATTTCGATATAATTTATCTATTTATCTTTTTGTATATTTATTTATGATTATGTTTTCTTATATTATATTATTATTATTACTATTATTGTTATTTATATTTAGTTTTATTTATTTTTTTATTTATCCATTTATTTATTTTATTTTATTTAGTTATTTATTTTATTTTATTTTATATATTTTATTTATTTAGTTTTTTTATTTTATATTATATATATATATTATTTTATTTTTATTATTTTTATTAACTTTTGACTTTTTGACTTTTATGGATTTAATTCTTGTTTTATTTTCATTTTTATTTCTTGGGGGTGGTTGCTTTTTAGTTTTTATTTGTGATTTTATATTATTTATTTTTATTTTCATTTTTTTACTTGGTCCTTATATAATTTTTCTGGGTTAATTCGTAGCTTTTAAGGTTAAGGTATTTGTATTTTTTGGTTTATTTTATAGTTTTATTTATTTTTATTTTATTTTTGAACATTTTTAACATTTTTTATTTTCTTTGGGTTTTGACCATTGCTTCTCTCTTTCTGGTATATAAATGGATAGTCTGATCAATGAATCTTCATTATCCTGATGATGAACTACAGTTGCTAGTTCGAAACGTGTCGGTTCCAAAATTTCTCATGTGATTTCTCGGAAGATTTAGAATTTAAAAAGGATTTAAATGATTCATATCCATCAGCCTTCCGGTAGGAAGAAAAGAAGAATTTAAAACCAAATAAAGGGTAATATGAGGTTTAAAAGGGTTTTAGGATGAGATGGAGGTTAAAATGAAGGGTTTTGTGGGATTTTGAAAGGGGAAAAAGTGGTGAAAATGGAGACTTTGTGGGGGTAAAAGGAGCAAATGGAGGCCTGTTGAAGACAGTTTCTTTCATAAAATAGCAGGGCTTTTCAATGGAAACAACAATGAATATTTCTTCAAAGGACAGAAAACACATGAAGGCTTCAAGAATGATTTATTTCCAAGGGAAATGTTTCTCTTGAAGACTCATAAACACACTTAGCCACCTGTTTGCTATGCCAAAATTTTATAGGTGGCTAACAGTGGCTCCACATGGGGATGGCATCTTCTTGAAGGTGTCAAGAATCTCATAAATAATCTTTTGGAAGTAGGCCAGATGCTTGGCACTTGACCATCCTTTCTTCTTTTTCATCAGCTGCTACAAAAGTGAAGGCATTATATCAATAGCAATAATTCCCCAAACGACTACCTACCCATCCTAATGTCCTAACATTTTTTCTCCAAGGTGCATTTAGATTTGCAGACCTTCTTCATCATTATTTTTTTATTGAAAGAAAAAACTAATATAATTCTACCCCTATTTCTCCATGAGACCAAATTAAACAGTTGGACTCATAGCTTCTCTACCTAAACTAATATCTGTCAGGATTAAACTGTCTGACAGATTTTCATTCTCTACATTCTAAAATAGAAATTTAAATACAGACAAACTAGGATTAGACTTTCTAATTTGTTGTGGGTCCATGGCATAAAGACAAGCTGCACATGAACTGAAACTTTGCAGGAAATTGAAACAAAATTGTGAAGTCTTGAAATTTTGAAACTTTAAAGCATCCTTCTTTCTTTTTGTGACTCAGATTTTGAGCTTGTTAGAGGCACCTTCCTTTCTTCATTTCAGCTCTGATTTTGACCCTGTTAGAGCCGTTTCTTCTTCTTTTCTTTGCTGGTTCAAGTTTTGAGCATGTTAGAACCAGCCTTTCACTTTCCTTGGCTCAGGTTTTGATCAGATTTGAGCCATTCTTTTGGAACTTCCTAGGTTCAATATTTGAGCTTGTCTGAACCTTTCTTCTTATTTTTTTATTTTTCTTTTTCCAAAAAAAACAAAGCAATGGTATTTACAATGGAAGTGAGAACTTTAAACTGAACTTTAGCAGTAATAATGCTTAAGCATCCTGCCATTGACAGGACCCCCAAACAGATCTGTACCATCCAATTCTTGTAGAAAAAATGCATTGGGACCAACGGTAGATTGAATAATGTAAGGACCTTGCCATAAATTGTTAAACTTGACATGATTACACTTATCTTCCCTTATAGAGTCCCATTTTAGTACCTTGTCCCCAATATTGAAATCACAGGCCTTTGTTCTCTTATCAAACAACTTTTTTATGTTCTCTTGCACTTTTTGAGCTCTGTTGTAGACTTCTTCCCTTGTATGCTAGAGATGTACGGTTTGATTGATCATCCTTACCATGCTGTCTTCTTCTAACTATATTTCTTGAACCAATTTTATCACTGGTACTCCCAAACTGGTAGGGAAAACTGCATCTACTCCATAGACAAGTTGATAGGGAGACATTCCAATGGATTTCTTTGTTGTCAATCTGTCTACCCATAAAGCATGCACCAACTTATTATGCCATGATTTTTTATTCTCTTCGAGCAGCTTCTTGATGATGGTCACCAAACTCTTATTTGATGATTCTTCTAGCCCATTACCTTGAGGGTAATAAGCAGTAGAATGACCAACTGCAATCTGATACCTGTGGCAAAAACCAATCATATTTTTGGAACCAAATGCAGCAGCATTGTTAGTGATAATTTTCCTAGGGAAGCCAAATCTAGATAGGATATGGTATTCAAGGAATTTTATGATGACTGAGTCTGTGGCATTCCTAGAAGGGATGACCTCTATCCATTTGGTGAAATATTCAATGGATATGAGTATCCATCTATTTTGGCCAAATGAAGCAATATGGATTTCCCTTATGAATTCTAGGCCCCACTGTTGAAAAGGGGCTTCAATAGTGATTGGTTGTAAAGGTAAAGGAAGGATTTTTCTTTTGCCCTCAAATATTTGGCATTTTTGGCAGGAAAATATCATTTTGTGGACATCTTGGAATGGGATGGGCCAGTAATAGCCAGCTCTAAGGATTTTATTGGCAGTGGTTTTCCAGTAGAGATGGCCTCCACACTCTCCTTCATGAAAATCATGCTTGATCCTCTCTGCATCAACTTCAGACAAACATTTAAGAAATAAACCATTGGAATTTTTCCAATATAAACATTCATTTAAAATGCAATAATTTATAGCTTTCAACTTTAAAAAACTTACCTTTGTCTTAGATAAATTGGGAGGAGCATTGAGATTTATAAGCACATATAAGATATCAGCATACCAAGTTGAGTTTTGGAACTATTCTTCAACAATGGGAGCTGGTAATCCTTCCTATTCATCCAAAGCATCTTCCATATTAATTTCAAGGGCTTGTAAATTAGATTCAGCCATCAATTGTGCTAAGCCTTGACCCTTGATGAGTTTAGTGGGTTTGATCTCCAAATCATACTCTAGTATTACAACAATTCACTTGCCTCTTTTTCCATCCAGATCTTATGACAAAATGTCTTTCACCACTATGTTAGGCACAAAGGAAATAATATGAGAATGAAAAATATAAACTTTGAAATCCTTTAAGGCCTTTACCGAAGAATAAGCATGTTTTTCCATGATATTATATTTCAGAGGTGCATCTCTTAATGCTTTGCTAAAAAACGCAATTGGCTGCTCTTGTCCTTCTGGATTTTTTTGCAATAGTACAGCAGCCACAATATGTTTTGATGCAAATTAGAATATAAGGAAATATTTAGTAAAATTAGGGCTGATGAGAATTGTTTCCCGGGTGAGTGCAGGTTTTACCAGTTCAAAGGAATTTGTGGCTTCTAGAGTCCATTTAACTCCTACCTCTTTTTTAAGCATGTTTGTCATGTTTCTAAGGATTTTTGCTAGGTTGGGTATAAACCTCCTCAAGAAGTTAATCTTCCCAATAAAGGACTACAACTCTTTGATATTCCTTGGGTGGCAAATCTTCAATATTCCCTCAACTCTTTTTGGGTCTATTTTAATCTCGTTTTCAAATACAATATGACCAAGAATATTACCTTCTTGGAGACCAAACACTATCTTTTTGGGATTTAAAGATAACCCATACCTTCTGCATTTCTTAAAAAAATGTTCTCAGATGTTTAAGGTGCTCTTCATCAGTTTTGGAATACACTTTAATGTCATCAAGGTAAATTACAATGAAGTGGCCTATTTTCTCTGAGAATGCAATGTCCATGGCCCTTTGAAAGGTGGCCCCGGCATTCATTAGTCGAAAAGGCATTTTCACATACATGAAAGTGCCCCAAGGAGTGGTGAACGCTATTTTAAGTTGATCTTTTGGGAGTAATAAGACTTGGTTGTATCCTGAGAAGTCATCTAGCAGTGAAATCCTCTTAGAACCAACTACCCTTTGTAGGATGTGTTCCATTTTGGGTAAAGGGTAATTTTCTTTTAAGGAGGCTCTGTTTAAATTTCTAAAATCAATGGACAACCTAATTTATCCTGTCTTTTTCCTTACAGCCACAAGGTTAGATATCCAATCTGAAAACCTCACGAGGACTACGATTCCTGCCTCATGCATTTTCTTAATTTCTTTTTCTACCAGGGGTAACTATACAGGGTTTATCCTGTGCAAATTTTGCCTGAAAAGTTTCTGTTTTTCTTTCAAAGGAATCTTATGCTGGATGATCTTTGTGTCGTAAGCTTTCAAATCTTCATAGCTCCAAGAAAAAACATCAACAAACTCTTTAAATAAATCAATGTATTTCTGCTTGATATGGGCTGGCAAAGTTTTAGATAATTTGATCATTTTAGGCTTATCTTCGCTGCCTATATTTCATTCTTCAACATCAATTTCAGTGGGTTCTATAATGGGTTTCTTTGCCATATCATTAAAATCAAAGAGGTCCTCTAGGGGTGCTAGTCCTCTAGGTATGATTTTTTCTTTGGACTTCAATACCTCTATGTCCTCTTTATCTGTGTTCATGTATTCTTATGTTTGGTTTTCAAATTATTTGGTCAACAAGTTTATTTCTATAGCAAGGAATGGTCTTTCTTCATCAGGGGTATCCTTATCTAAAATTTATTCACTGAGCTTAGAGTCTGAATCAGGTAATTCAAATCCATTCCTACAGAGCAAGAAGTCCTTTATTTGTTTTTCACCCTCGAAGACCCGCCAATATTTTTCATTATCTGGTATTGTTGGTCTGTATTTTGTTTGAATAATGATCTGTTTGTCACTAAGTGGTCTCTGATATTAACTAGCAGTGCAGGCCAATCCATTTGCAAGTATGTTTTGACTTCTAGGGACAAACACAAGCTCATATTCAACAAATGTTTTCAACAGATCCATGGCATCATTTCTATATACCCTTAATATAGGATGTTTGGCAGTGTACTTTCCATTTACTTTTTTGATGACTAGTTCTAAGTCTCCATGGACAACTATCCTCTTAGCTCCTATTTTTCTCAATAGATGCAGTCCTAAGAGGAGAGCTTCATACTCTGCTATGTTGTTTGTGCATTTGAAATCTAGCTTGAAGGCATGAATTTCAGCGTAATTATTTTCAGTATTGTGAAACCATATCCCAGCTCCTGCATTCCTTTTAGTGCATGACCCATCAAAGTTCATGCTCCATAAAGAATTGTTCACAGATTTGTTATCAATTTCACCCTTAATGTCATCTTGTTTCTTGAGGTTAGCAGGCTGATGGGTGATCTGCTCTTTACAGTCTTGTTTCTAATTTTCTAACTCTGTAGACTGTTCAAATGTTTCTCTCTTGTTTTCCTCTGTATCCAGAGCTTCCATTATGTTAAGATTTGTGGCCTCTACCCTACTGTTTGAATTTTTGTTCTCTAGCTCTTGCTCATCTATACACTCATCATTGTAAAGGATAAAAGAGTCTAGATCTATATGGACAGATTAAAGAGGGGAATTTTCTGTTTTCTCTGGGCTGCTTACAATAAATTTCATGTGTGCTTCCCTATATAGTCTTCTAAGCTGGCTAAAAATAGGGATAGTGGCATATGTCATGTCCATTTGCATGGTACCTTGTATCTTAGCACCCCATGATCTTGATAGAAACATGCCGTACTTAGGAGGTACATCAGCCACTACAACATCCATTACCATGCATTTGGCTAGGATTTGGGTCAAATTCACACAAATATATTTAATCAGACCCAAACACTTCACTCTGCTAGAGTCAAAAGAATATAAATCCTTATATGGTTTGGTTATCTCTAGGCCTAATTTTTCCATGATCACTTTTGGCATGAGGTTGTGTGAAGCCCCTGAATCATGCATAGCATTATGTAGGATTTTTTCATGGATATTGAGACTGACATAGAAAGGAGGCACTACTCCTTCCTAGAATTTTCCTTCAATTTTTGGGCCAAAAAGGAGAGCTGGTTTATCATCATTTAAGTTGACAGAGTCATTGTTTTATCCTAAGCTTAAAGCTTTCAAAATTTGACTTTTGTATACATTTTTGGTGGCAAAATCAGTGAGAGGAACAAAAATTTTGATTTTGGAAATCTCACTTTCTAGATTGAAAGGAGATTGACTTTTTGAAAGGTTCAATTATGTTTTGTTGGTCATTGTTTTATTGGTAAAATCAGCTTGCTTATTTTCACTGTGTACACTGGTTGAAACTATTTTTTTAGGAGCATTAGCTACAATGCTAGTTCTGCTAGTTTCTTGACTTGGTTTATCAGTGGTTTGGGTGTCTTTGTCCTTGTTTTTGCCAGAACTTTCAGTTTTTGTTTTGTTGCTTTCAGCGGTCCCTTTAGGATTCTTTTTAGGTCTTTTCTTAATGGTGATTTCAGAGGTTTTTGGTTTGGGAGTATCTATGTTCTTTTTTCTTCTGAGATCATATTTTTCTCGTACCTGCATGATGGGATTCTCAAATCCTAACCTATAGTCTTCATATTCTAACCCTTTCTCATCCCAATGTGTGTATGAGGTCTGGTTATCTCCTGTGAAAAAGGTGTGATCTTGGTTATCCACCCCCACCATGTTTATGATAGTTCCCTCTAATTATTCTATTATTCCATCATCCTCATCAAGGAAATTTTCTTGGAACAGAGGTATGACTTGTTGTTAAGAATCCCTTTGTCTATTTCGAGTAGTGTTGCTCCTAAAGTTTTGGTTATGGTTTTGAGATTGGTTTCTATTCTGATTATTGACTTGGACAACCATCTTCTCCATCATTATTTCTAGCCTCTCCATTTTTTTTGCTAGATTATCAAATGTGGGGTCAGATGTAGAAACTATGGTGTCCTCCCTATAGGTTACTTTCCTCTCAGCCCTCATTCTAGCTCTTTTTTCAATAAAGTTTTCTTCTACACTCACAACTCCTTTCTGCATATCTTCTAGAGTTGTATAGTCTCTCTTCCTTAGTTGATAGCCCATGTCAGTATCGAATCCTTTAGGGTATTTCACTAAGGCCATTCCTTAGGGAGGTTTCATGTGGGGTGGAAGAGCATTATAGACAATGTTGAACCTGGTAGAGTAATCATGAACACTCTCTCCCTGATTTCTTTTGAGATTTTTATACTCCACTAGTATTTGGAGAGGTTTTCTTTTGATTTCCCATTTTTTTATGAAAGCTTGATGTAAAGAGGGAAGGTCATTGATGCTATTAGGAGTTAAGCCTTTAAACCAATTTTTTACTTCTCTCCCTAAACTTTGAGAAAATATTCTCATATTAATGGTTTCATATTCGATTTCCATATAATCGAATGCATCTTCCATCCTATCTACATGATGTTGAGATGTGGTAGATTCTTTTCCAGTGAAATGGGGAATTTTAGACTGATAGTTTTTGGGTAAAGGAGCCAGAGGCTGTGGCAACACTAAGGGAGCATACCATGCTGCCATGATAGTGTTCCGTGGAGGGAAAGGAGTAGCTTGGACAACAGGTATGTGAATGATGGAAATGCTTGGACCAACAACAAACTGTTGAGCAGATTTAGGGTGAGAGAGACCCAACTTATGAATGAAGTGTATATCAGGAGGTGTGGATGGAGGGGTTTCTTTGTTATCAATGTGTTGACCACTATGCAGTGGTGAACTTGGGGGATGAGTTAGCTCTATGAACAAGTCTGACAATAGTTGGACCCCTGGATGTAGGAGACTTCCTAAGAATGCTCTTTGGATTGTCAACTATTTCAGGAGGTTTAGGATCCATATAAGCTCTTGTATGGATTGTTATTAAAGCCAGTATGTTAAGTTTTCAGACTAAACAAAGAAAGTTAGCTAGGTATAACAATATTTAAGAGGAAAACTATCTTTAAACAAAGAATCTTAATCCTATATGTTTCCTTTAATACAAACGATGTTGTAATGAAACTGGTCTCCCAGTGGAGTCTTGTGAAAAAAAAGATAGTCAGCAGGCCTACTGATCACCAGTGGAGTCTTTGGTAATTTAGGAACTGTGGAGTCACCAGGTGGAGGGTTTCAAATTTTCAAGAATATTTAATGTCCACCACAGTGATTATCTACCAATCTAAGGAGATTATGGGCCTTTTGAGGTCTTGAGGGTATCTAACATGGAATTCACTCAGAATTTCCCTAGTGGAGTCACCATTATGTTGGGGACTCAACTGGCTAACACACCAAATATTCTTGAATCAAGGGGTTTTCTGAGATCCTAAGGGTATATGAGATAAAATTCACTTAGAATTCCCAAGCGGAGTCGCCATTATGTTGGGGTTCCTATGATTTGGCAGATTTGGCAATACCAAATGACAAGACAACATCAAACCACTTTGGGATCTTAGGATCTAGCCCTCCTGGATCCAGAGAGGGATCTCTCTATAATGGTAAAGAAATATTTATCTTTGAAGTTCAATTTAAGGTGTTAGGCTAGTTATAGGGCACAAGGGTTTTTGATTTTGTTTGTTTGGTTGGGAAACATGAAAGAAAGGTTCAAATTAAGGTAAAGAACGGGTAGAGAAGGATTTTTGGCAATGGGGAGATAATTTAAAGAGAACACAAGTCCATTGGGCAATGGGGTCATAAAAGGGTTTACTTGCAATTCAAATATCCAATGCTTTCAAAGGGATAGTCATTTATATGAGAGGATCTATTAAGATGATAGTATGGGATGAAAAAATAAGGAAATGAATGAGAATGAAAAGGAGAACCTTCCAAGATGACCACTTCGAAGTAAGTCTAGGGACAGGGCATGCCTTAACCTCTATGACCTAAGCTCCTGATGAGGCTAACTCTGAAGACAACAATCCAGCAGTCTCCTGACTACTTTCAGACAATAGGGAACATTCAAGTTTAACACATAGTGAAGTCTAAGATCAGAGAAATACTTTTAACCTTCTTTGCTTTTGACATTCAACCCAAAGGGATCTTAGAAAGGCTGACTATTAGAAAAGGAACCTAGTGGAGAGGGCTAACTCTAAATCTCCCAGTTTCCTAATTCTTTCGGCTGAAACCAGACAAGAACATATAAGAAACAAAATCTAAATTCATACATCAGTAAGCATGGACAAACCAACTTCTATACTGGTTAGATTATGTTGAATCTATTTTTAGATACACAATAGCAGAAAACATAAAAAATAAGAAAGTGAAGGAAGCATTAGGGTACTTGCAGCAGTATATCCTAAGATAAAATTACTGATTCTTATCAGAGAAAATGAAACATGATGTATAACCGAGGTTAAAACAATAACAAAGATAGAACACATCAACACTGATTTAGATTAGGATCCAATGAACATTCTTTTCATATTAGAAGAGCGAAACCAGTCACATACATTCTTGTCCAATAGCTTGATATCATCTAGAAATCATCTCTCGGCCTGTTTTACAACTACTACTCATATAACTCTAACTCGGTGAAATGACTTACAATCAATGTTTTTACAAATATCAACCAACGTTTACAATGTATTTTTCTGTAGTTCTTACAGCTAAAAGAGTTATGGTATTGGTAGATAGGATTTAAATGATTCATTAAAACAGGGGGAGAATTTTTTTTGAAGCACATTCTGTTTTGATATCTTTACATTAATTTTCAGTACCCTTTAGATGATTTAGGGGTCTTTGTCAGCTTGATTAATAACTCCAAGGGTATGTTCCATGAAGTACTTTCTGGCTGTAGTACTCTGATTGTACTATGAGACAAGAAAGGATGAAGCCTTGCCTTCTAGGTCTTCCATACTTCATAACCAATGCACTGACAGTTTTAGGAGCTTTCTTTTAGAATAATAACTATTAGGGGCTCAATGAGGAATGGAGAATGCTGTGGGAATTTGTCCTTCTTAGGAAAAGAACATTTCGCTGATATGAAAGCACTGATATAACTTGTTTATGTGCTTTAGGCTTCATTAAGTCTTCTTGATCATTCTTATGGTCTTCATCTATATATTTATCCTTTTAAACATTGGATTATAATCTTTAAGTCTTCAACATTAGGCATAAACCTTTAATTTGTCTTTTGATACTCTCTGCTGCTTCTCCTGACTTGCCTTTGTGAATATACAATTTTTGGGGGCACTGGAGGGTTTGAATCAGGGTTTATAACCCGATCTTCAATGAAAAACATGCTAGTAACCTTCTCAGGCATCTTCCTCTACTACCTTTGGCTCTGAAAATGTCTTTCAATGCTTCATGTCACCATGATTGTGACTGTGGCGAAAGAATGATTTCACAACTCTTTAAACCTTGCAAAAAACATAATAAACACGTTATGAAAACCAGAGGGAGTGGGGGAGGATTGATTTAGAGGCTCATGGGAATGGTGGCGCAGTGATGAAAAATGGTGGATGCAGTGGAGAAATGGGTGAAAATCATGGCGGAAGGTGAAAAAGCAATTATGATGAAGGTTGAGTACGAGGTGAGCTATGGATCGTCAGATTAGTTTAAACAATGGTGATATATAGCTAAGATCCTCCGATAAATTCATTTGGAGGATGAATGAAGAAATAGGTGAACAGGTTGAGGTTAAATGAGGGTCATTTGATTAGAATAATGGACAGCAGAGATCACTTGACAGATTCATTCGGGAGATCATATGGATGAAAAGTGGATGTAGGCGAGATTTAGACGAGGGCCGTTGGATTAGAATCAATCAACGGTGGAGATTAAACCCAAAATCACATTACAGAGGGCGGTAAGGCAGAAAACTGGAATGGTTTTCGCGTGGCACTGAGGGGGGTAAGTGGTTTTCCAAAAAAAATGTGATTCCACACAGTGCTTGACACGTGGAAATCCAATACATCATATTTATTCTGAATACAATAAATCCAAGTTTTTCTAGTTGCATCATCAATAAAAGTAACATAATAATGACAGCCACCAAGAGATGATACCTGAGTAGGTCCTCATACATCTGTATGCACAAGCTCTAATTTTTCACTCTTCGTTTCTTTCCCAACTCTAAGGAATCTGACTCTTTTCTATTTTCCATAAATGCAATTCTCATAGAAAACCAAATCGACATTCTTCAAACCTGGCAACAAATTTCTTGAGTGAAGAATCTTCATCCCCTTCTCACTCATGTGTATTCAGAATAAATATGATATATTTGATACTTTCAAGAAATTGAAAGCTTTGGTTGAGATTGAGACAGGAAATAAGTTGAAGTGTCTCAGATCAGACAATGGAGGTGAATATTGTAGCCAAGAGTTTGATAGGTATTGTTCAGAAAATGGAATACGAAGAGAGAAGACAGTTCCAAGAACACCACAATAAAATGGTGTGTCAGAAAGGATGAAAAAAACAATCATGGAGCGTGCAAGGTGCATGATATTGCATGCAGGATTGCCTTTACAATTTTGGGAAGATGTTGTAGATATTGTTGTTTATCTAATAAACAGAGGGCCTTCAAGTTCCTTGGATGGTGGTATTCCATAGGAAGCATGGACAGGTAAAAAGGTAAACTACTCTTTTTTAAAGCCTTTTCACTGTGAGGCCTTTGTTCATATTAATAAAGAAAATAGAACAAATCTTGAGGCAAAATCAAAGAAATGTACCTTTATTGGATATGGTGTTAATGATTTTGGTTATCGCTTATATGATTATGAAAGTCACAAAATAATTAGGAGCAGAGATGTAATATTCAATGAAAAGGTATTGTATAAGAATCAGTTGCAGGAAAAGAAACAGGAAAAAGAAAACAAAGAATACACAGTTCTTGATGAGATCATAGAAAAATTAAAGGTGCCTGAAAATAATAATATTCAACAGCCACAACAACGAAAACCACCACAACAGCAACAGGCACCTCAAACACTTGAAAGTGGTGTTAGAATATCTACCAGGATAAGTAGACCCCTTGAACGATACTCTCCTTCATAATATTATTTATTGTTGACTGATTCTGGTAAACCCGAATGTTATGAAGAAGCAATGCAGGTTGAAAGTAAGAAGAAGCGGGAGCTAGCCATGGAAGAAGAGATGGACTCCTTAATGCACAACCAGACTTGGGACTTAGTCAAGTTGCTTGCAGGTAAAACTACATTGTAGAATAAATATGTTTACAGGCTGAAGGAAGAAGATGGAGGAAAACAGAGGTACAAAGCCAGACTTGTGGTGAAGGATTTTGCACAAAAGAAAGGTATTGATTTTGATGAAATATTTTCTCCTGTTGTTAAGATGACTTCAATCAGAACTATTTTAAGTCTTGTAGCAGTAGAAGATTTACATCTTGAACAGTTAGATGTAAATAAAACATTTCTCTATGACGATTTGGAGGAAGAGATCTATATGGAGCAACCAGAAGGATATGAGGTCAAAGGGAAAGAAAAATTAGTATGCAGGTTAAAGAAGAGCTTGTATGGCTTAAAACAGGCTCCAAGGTAGTGGTATCTAAAATTTAACAAGTTCATGTTTGAAAAAGGTTATACTAGATGTCACTCTGATCATTATGTTTACCTGAAAAAGAAAAATTATGGAAACTATATTATATTGTTATTGTATGTAGATGACATGCTTGTTGGAGGGTCTAACATGCAGGAAATAAATGTGCTCCAAATAAAATTGGCAAACTCATTTGCAATGAAGGATTTGGGAGCTGCAAAAAAAATCCTTGGTATGAGAATAACTAGAGAAAGGAAAAATCGCAAATTAACACTATCTAAGAATGAATACATACAAAAGGTGTTGAAGAGATTTAATATGCAGAATGAAAAACCAGTTAGTACACCTTTTTCTAGCCATTTCAAATTAGTAAGGAGATGTGCCCCAAGACCCAAGAAGAAATGGACTACATGTCTAAATTTCCATATGCATCAGTAGTTGGAAGCTTAATTTATGCAATGGTTTGCACAAGGCCTAATATTTCACATGCAGTGGGAGTTGTAAGCAGGTACATGAACAATCCAGGAAAAGAACATTGGATGGCAGTGAAATGGATTCTCAGATATTTGAGAGGTACCACAAATCAAGCATTATGCTTTGGTGGTTAAAACATTGCTCTGTAGGGATATGTTGATGCAGATATGGCAGGTGATAGAGATAACAGGAGGAGCACTAAAGGACATGTATTTATTGTAGGTGGTGTTAGCCACCTATAAAATTTTGGCATAGCAAACAGGTGGCTAAGTGTGTTTCTGGGTCTTCAAGAGAAACATTTCCCTTGGAAATATATCATTCTTGAAGCCTTGATGTGTTTTCTGTCCTTTGAAGAAATCTTCACTGCTGTTTCCATTGAAAATCCCTGCTATTTTATGAAAGAAACTGTCTTCAACAGGCCTCCATTTTCTCCTTTCACCCCCACAAAGTCTCCATTTTCACCACTTTTTCCCCTTTCAAAATCCCACAAAACCATTAATTTAAACCTTCATCTCATCCTAAAACCCTTTTAAACCTCATATTACCCTTTTTTTGGTTTAAAAGTCTTCTTTTATGGCTACCGAAACCCCTCATTTGGCTTTAAAAGCACTAATTTTGGGCCTAAGACAGCCTTTTTACATTATAATACATTTAAGCCCCCGAGGGCTCATCTCAATCAACCCCTTTCCTCATATAACTATAGCCCCGCAACCGAGCGCTTAGAATCAAACCTATGCCCCATGCATCTTACCCCCCATCACATGAAACCCGCACCGTCAGATCTTTCGCTCCAAATACATCATATTTATTCTGAATACAATAAATCCAAGTTTTTCTAGTTGCATCATCAATAAAAGTAACATAATAATGACAGCCACCAAGAGATGATACCTGAGTAGGTCCTCATACATCTGTATGCACAAGCTCTAATTTTTCACTCTTCGTTTCTTTCCCAACTCTGAGGAATCTGACTCTTTTCTATTTTCCATAAATGCAATTCTCATAGAAAACCAAATTGACATTCTTCAAACCTGGCAACAAATTTCTTGAGTGAAGAATCTTCATCCCCTTCTCACTCATGTGTCTGAGCCTATAATACCATAATTTTGCGTCTTCACCTTTGGAAGTTAAATCATTAACAGAGTTAGAAATACCATTGCATAAATAAAATGTACCAACCTTTTTTCCTTTCTCTATTACCAGCGCTCCTTTGGTGACCTTCCAAGTTTTATCTGTGAAAGTTGTCACACAACCTTCACTGCCTAACTGCCCTCTTGAAATTAGATTTTTCTTCTGATCTAGAACATGCCTTAGCTCCTTTAAGAGCCATTAGTTTCCATTCTGTTGTTTTACAAGAACTTTACCCATTCCAAAAATTTTATAGGGTTTATCATCACCCAAACGAACTTGTCCAAAATCTCCTTGAACATAGTCATGAAAATATTTATTATTAGGTGTAGCATGGAATGAGGCCCCTGAATCTACTACCCAAGAATTAGTAACATTTTCGAAAGAAAGAATCAAAGTATCTTGTAACACATCACCTGTCACATTTTCTTCATGATTGTTTTCTTGTTGTGCATCTCCTTCTTTTCCCTTCTGAGATATACAGTATTTCTTTAGGTGTCCTTTCTTTCCGCATTTCCAGCACACCATCCCCGATCTGGACTTGGATCTGCCTTTCCTTGATTTACTGCCATAGCCTGAGCTCTTTCCCCCCATTTTTCTTCCCCTAGACTCTGCACTCAAAGCATTACCTGATGTCTCACCGGAGCTTTTCCATCACATTTCCTCGCTAAGGATAACACCAACAACATCATCAAACTTTAAAGTACTAGATCCAGAGATAGAGTTACTAATGGCCATAACTAAACCATTCTAGCTTTCTAGAAATGAGCACAGAAATAAAGGAGCCCTAACTTCATCATCAAAGTTTACCCCTACAAAACTTAACTGACTGGTAACTATATTAAAATCATTTAAATGGTCTGAAAAAGATCCACCTTCCGACATCTTCATATTAAATAAAAGTTTCATGAGAAATACCTTGTTTGAGGCTGAGGGTTATTCATATAGTTTCGCCAACGCCTTAATCAAACCCTCTGTTGTTGTTTCCTTCGAAATATTGAAGGCTATTGAGGCCGTGAGGCACAACCGTACTGTTCTGAGTGCTTTTCTATCAAGAATATCCCATTTTTCATCTATCATAGCCGTCAACTTCTTTTTTTTCACTTAATGGTAGGTACAGATCTTTCTGATACAGATAATCTTCCATCTGCATCTTCCATAGCGAGAATTTTTGGCCATTAAATTTCTTGACCCTAAACTAACCATCATCCGCCATTTCTCCCACTCGAACCATGAACCCTTCTTTCCTGTGAGTTTATCAGCCAAATAGACCTTCGGCTCTGATACCAGTTGTTAGAAAATTATATATTATAGAGCAATAAAACACATAAGATATGCGGAAAACACAAGCACACAAAACACATAAAACCAGAGAGACAAAGATATACATGGTTCACCCAGTTTGGGCTACGTCCACCCCAAAAAACTAGTCCTTCCTTTCTATTATCCAGCAAAATGAAGAGACACAACCTAAATTAGATCCGTTGTAATATCCTTTGTTCTCTCTCACAATCTCCCTATTTTTTTCTCAGTCTGAGAATATACATACAATACACAACCACAATACAATACCCTCATCAATGTGAGGGGTTGCCTTCTAGGGAAAAAAACCCTAAACTAAACATAACTTCTATAGTCAGATCATCTGTCTAATGAACGGCCCAGATTGACTAGAAATTACTATACTTTTACAAGGAAATTTTACATCTATTTTTAGCTTTAGGTGCACTGCACCTGAAACCCCCCGCCAGGGGAGGATCCATAAATTTGGAGTCACCCCCCTAGACCCCCCAGGTAGCGTTTAATTACGGGCATCGTTTCTGCCCCATTAAGGTACAGGGGTCCAATGTTTTGATACAAAATAAACAATATAATCAGGCTCCACACCCAACACATACTGGAAAAAATAAAATGTTGGACGTCATGGAGTTTACCTAGTCATAAAATCACTAATCTCGAGTGATCAGGCTGACCGCAACGGCAAGAACTGCTTTGCAGAAACCTCTGACCTCTCAATACTCAATAGACACAAATGAATTGAATTGAGCCATATTATCCCATATATCACCTTTTTAAAAAAATTTGGAGGACCATAACGAGAGCTCAGAAGGCCCAATCACTAGACTGAAAGCAGCACTATAATCAGCACTCCATAACGCCCAAAGGTGGTTACACACATTCGAACCCCTGAAAAAATAATTTTTTAACGCTGGAAGGTATGCCCTCTCTCATGTTCTTTTTAAAGAACATGTATTTCAATAATATTTGGATAAAGAAGATAATATCACTTGGGGTAGTTGTCTTTTTAGGTATTATGCAAACTAGCCATAGTTCCATCCACTGAAAGTTCCAGAGCAGGTATCATTCTACCCCCGGCATGATAGAGTCCCAGAAAAACTATACATATCCTAACATAATTTCTCCATCTGAAATCAACCATAGGTTCCACACATCGGACCATGTTTATCATCACCTCACCTCGCACATGATAATCATCCTCATTGGTCGGTAGAGCCTCCCCTCTATGGTGCTGGTCACCCGTAGTAGATCATATATCACAACAAAACTGACGCCATGGCCATACCACTATAGTATGTGAAGCACCTCATGCCCATCCACCCGTCATGCATAAGGTCAAGTTTCACCATATGAAATAAAACCCATTTTCTCAAATAACCGGGTTTTTGAAAGCAGATCGAAAGCGCACTACTGTGCCTCACATTTCGCCTACCATACCTCCATCAGCATAACCCATTTGCGATATCTTGTCATTCGCTTCATCAACCTCACACATGAGACCAACCAATGGGGCCCCCACCCTTAGCAAAAAAACTCCTCACATCATAAGTGAGTGAACACTTTCATGTTTGGGAGCACACAATGGAATAAATGTGGCACACAATGGAATAAATGGAATAAATGTGGCACACAATGGAATCTCCCTCCTCTCTTGGGTCACTATCCACAATGTACCAAGAGAGGGAAAGAGGATTTGAATTCTCCTATAACAGGCCACCAATAGATGAAATTTAGGAGAGCACATTGTTATGCTGGCCAGAATTTCCCCAAGCAATACCAGCAGTGTGTGATCTAGAGCAGAGATAGAGGGGACTCAGTTGTTGGTCATCCAACAACTCCAGTCCACCACAGTAGAGAGAGGGAGACTTTGTGCCAAGGCATCTCAGAAGTAAATATATCCTTGCATCGCAACTTGGAAACCCTAGTTCTAAGGGCCCCTTAGTGAGTGGGTTAAAGTTTCATCCTCATTTCCTACCAGCACTCAATAAGAGGGGACGTAAGCGCCGTCGTTTGGATTATTGAAGTTGTTTGACTCTATTTAAAGATTTTGTGTTATTTTTTTTAGTTTTAGCTTAATTTTTATGTTTGAATATGCATGTTATTTCTCTATCTAGTATGTTTATGTTCTAGCATGTTCCACTAACTTGCTTGACTCCATCTATTTTTCTTCCTGTGACCAATAACTTAAGAGGGAAAACCACACCCTTTAAGTTGGTGTGATTTCATACATATGTGCACCAAAAACACTAACACACTGATTACAACCCTCATATTGGAAAATACAACAAAACTCCAACAAAAATAGATATGCTTTGATATTCTTTAAAAACCAAAAATGATTGACTTTGAGTTTGACAGAAGCATGTTGAGGATGAGTCATAACTAGAAGATTGTTATGGAAGCCTTTGAGATCGTTGAGGGGTCTATTTTCCTTTATTTGAGGATGTTTGATGCTTTATGTTCATAACAGAACTAAAGCATCAAATATATTGATCATGTGATATGATAAAGCAAGATACTGAATCCTTCTACAAATTAATTTGTGGAAAATAAATACTATCACACAATCACACCAAGTAAGAGAAAGAAGCAAATCAAACCACAACACAAATATTTTTTTGGGGAAAGCTTGCTGCTCAAAACCCCTCTATCTATATATTCACCAAGGAATCATGAAACAATTACAATGCACTCTTATCACAAGAGTCTCCTTCACTCTCACAACTATCTCACACTGATCCAGACAAAATCAACCAACATTTAGCCAATTTTCAGCTTATGCTCAACCTGCCTTGCCTGGGCAATTCATGTGGAATGCAATCCCTATTATTTTAGAAATTCAGCCCTCCAAAGCTCTGCAATGCTCATGGGAAATCGTATGGTTTTCTTACTGCATGTGGGCAGCCTACTAATGATACAACTGATAGTTATCATCCCTTTAACCTTTCTCTCAATTGGGTATTCACTGGAACTGATATGCATGGAGTTATTAATATTAAATCATCAGTTGCATGGTAGATCATTGCATGTGAATTAAATGTGATTTAATTCTCTTGATCTCTCACTAGTGCAACAAAGAGTTACAACTAGTTCAACTTACTTTAACTCAATTAATTGAGTTAAATTATTTCTCATGCATTAAACTAATGCAGTAATTGTAACTCGAACTCCATAATTAATAGAATCACTCTGTGTGCCTCAACAACCGCCCTCAACTCGAAATTCATGAGCTAACTAAGTTTATCACAATCAGTTAACTATTTGAGTGATTATGAGATAAGATTACATTTTATTGTCCAATTTAATTAAGGGAAAAACAAATTAGACACACATTTCTTGTTGACTTTTCAACATTGAAGCATTCTTGGTGCAATACCAAAGCTCACCAGTTTGGTAAAAAAATAATTTAAACAAGGTTTAAACACTTGATTTAGATATGCAAGGAAGTTATCAATTTCAATTTCATTCATTGATTGAGTGGAGGCGACGGGAATATACTGACATATTTTAATTTAGACCATCTAATCAAAAAAATTAATTAGCAAAAGTATTAAAGTATCCAATTCCAACAGGGGTGGCGCCTATTGGCGTAACCCGCTATGAAATAAAATAACAACAACAAACTTACTAACTTGATAAATTAAATTCAAGTATTATATAAAATTCTTAAAATATTAATGAAAAGTTTCTGATTGCAAATATTTATTATATTTATAATTGAAATTTTATAATTTTTTATTCCAAAGCTTCTTTAAATCTCTTATATGAATTCTTATCTAACGACAAACAAATTTAGGTTCTTCTTGATTTCTTTATACTTTTAAAGACAAGGGAGGTATGATACCATTCGCCCCTCTCACATCCTCTTGAATCTTTCATAATTCATATTCAACCTCTCATACTTCATATTGAATCGGATAAGTACTAAATTGAACATGTATATTTTATTTCCCAACCACAATACAACAATTTCGAAAAAATATCGATAGGGATTTCTGTATAAAAAGTAGTTTGTTGTTTAGAGAGGCATATTTTACAACTCAGTATGATGTGTAAGGATATGCATTCCTCATTAAAGTTCAAGTCAAAATAAAAAAGTTTAAAAGCGAAAAATGAAAAATTTTAAATAACTATACAAAATATGTAAATAATATGGTTTCAGAAAAAAATTAAATAACTATAATTTTTTTTTAAATAATGTGGTCTCAAAAAAATTAAATAATTATATAAATAAACAATTAAAAATCATGCAAACTTTTGGAGCCTAGAATTTGAAGAAAAGTTTGCACCTCAATATAATTAATCCTTCTAAAGCATAATATATCCAAAATTACATGGATCTAAAGCTAATTAAAGAAAAACACAGTCAGCAAGATGTTTCGACTCATAACCCAAATATATTTGCAAATACTAACAATCTTTTTTAAAACATTGCTTTCAATATTTTTCTCACCCAATGCCCATATTCTCTCCTCATTCTCCCATGAATCTATCTCCAACTCCTCTAGTGATTTCAATGTTTCCAGAACTTGCAGTTCCTGTATTGCTTCACATCCATGCATTTGTAGATTTCGAAGCTTTTCAAGGCCACGAAGCCCCGCCATTTTCTTTAATGCCCAACAAGATTACAAATTCAGTGATGATAGTTATGTCATCAATGCTCCAACCTATACTAGATTCTCACAATCTATGAGATCAAGATCCTGAAGAACTGGACAAGCACCTTCACCAAATGATATTTTATTTATTCTCGTCTTCGATAGATTTAACTCAATGAGCCTAGGCATGTAATTGTCCAACAATCTCCGGCCTCCCACTTGAACCATGTCCACAATGGCAAATGTAATTTCACTAATCGGAGAATAAGATAGTTACAAGGACGTCAACTAATTCAACTGGCCAACCAACTCAGAAAAATGTTCCAATTTCTCGATAGAAAGTGTCAATTCCTTCAAGTTCGTTAGCTTCTAGAGTGAATCCAACAAGGTTTCCAACGAAATGAAAAATAGAGAAAAATTTTACAAGTTGGTGACGTCTCAAATGGAACTTGGTAATTCTTTTAACTCTGTATCAGCCAAAATTATTTCTTTGAGGTATTGCTGATGTGTGACTTGGTGGGGCAACACTTAAATGTTGTGACACCTACACATATTCAAGCTTATGAGTGTGTCGATATTCCCAAATGTTTCATCAAAGAGAGTCAACTAGTTTCAGTAACTAAAATCGAGATATTTGAGTCGAATTAAGTTCCTGAAGGAGTCTGGCAACATCTTCAACTCCTTACACCCTTGTAGCTTAACACATTGGAGATTTTTTAAATCTCCAAAAGAAGGAGGCAAAGTTTTCAAATGCGAGCACCAAGATAAGTCAATATGTTGGAGCTGAGTTAAATTTCCAAGGGAAGATGACAGCATTTCCAAGGACATGTGCTGAGACAAATCAAGATGAAGGAGGTTTTTGAAGTTCTCCAAAGACTATGGCAACAACTTCATTTCTGCCTTGAGTCTCATGTATTTCAGTGAGCGTAGCTAAAAGAATTCCTCAGGCAATGTTCCTTTTAAGTGGCGCAGTTCAATTTTTTTCAGATACTTCAACATCCCTAGGGACTTTAGTAACTGTAAAAGGTACAAACTAATATTCAACTCCCTCAACTGAAGAGGAATTCATGCCTGCAATAAACGTTGAAATTCAAATGATTATTTAAAAGGTCGTTAGAATTTTATATAGCCAATAAATAAAAACTGATAAAACCATGGAAGTTTTGGAAGTTTTAAAATGATTATTTAGTTAACGTAGTACACTAATAAAAATTAAATGGATAATAAAAACTAATATGTATATGAAATGACTAACCAAAATTAATCAATTATACTCCATATCAAAACTACTTTTATATTACAAGGAAGCCTAACTCTCACAACTATAAATATGGAAGTGATGCTTCTCCTAACCTTCCACAACCTACAAGGTTGGCACCACAACAATTGGAAGAAAAAAGAGTAAAAGGACTTTTCTACAGTGGTGATAGAAAATAAAATAAAGGTCATAAGTCTCTCGAGAAGAAATTATTTTACATAGATTCTGAAGAAGAGGAAGAAAAGCAACAAAAAACTTCAAAATAAGAGGATATACACCAGGAACCAACCTCGTAGAAAGAAGAAACAAATCCAACCATATCTTGTAATGCATCGGTAGGAATTATCACTCCTCAAACTCTCAAGATAGAAGGACATATCAAGAAGAAAAAGGTAATAATGTTGACTAATTTGGGTAGTACCCATAACTTTATTCATTGTAAGATAGCCAAGGAATTGAATTGCTTCCTATATCCAGCACCAGAGTGTAAAGTAATGGTTGCAAATGGAGGAACTATAAATTGCTCTCAAAAGTGCCATAATATCAAGCTATCCAGGGGAGAATATGTATTGAATATTTAGATGCTTTCCATTCCAATGGGTGGTGTTGATGTTGTACTAGGAGTCCCATGGTTACAATCTTTGGGTACGATAGCTTTTAATTTTCAAGACTTTTCTTGAATTTTTTTTTGGAAGGAAAGGAAGTTGAATTAAGGGGTATTGTAGGGAAACAATGAAGTATAATCAGATCTAATGGCATTAAAAATCTATCCATGGGAGAATATGTATTGAATATTTCAATGCTTTCCATTCCAATGTGTGATGTTGATGTTATACTATGAGTCCAATGGTTACAATCTTTGGGTACGATAGATTTTAATTTTCAAGAACTTTTCTTGAAATATGTTTGGGATGGAAAGGATTTCGAATTAATGGGTATCGTGGGGAATCCAGGAAAGATAATCAGCTCTGTTAGGTTCCCGTGATCTGGCTGATTGGCAAGCCAAATGACAGTGTAACATCAAACCAAGCTTTGGAGCCCGAGGACCTAGCATTCCTGGACTCAGAGAGGGC
>JAXQQM020072950.1:0-262017 GCA_034641835.2 Pinus albicaulis
TCTGTGGCATGTTATTTCCCAAATCCACCCTTGTGCCGAATTTGAATTAGAACCAGTGGTAACACCAAACCATACTAGTCTGGTAGCTAGCCCTACCAGAACAGGAGAGGGCTCTCTCTGGGTCAATATCAAGAAAAATGTATCAATAGGCCTTGAGATGACTGAAATGAGTGCTAATTTTAGGCTAGGAATATTAATCAAGG
This sequence comes from Pinus albicaulis, assembly GCA_034641835.2. NCBI lineage: Eukaryota > Viridiplantae > Streptophyta > Pinopsida > Pinales > Pinaceae > Pinus > Pinus albicaulis. The sequence continues at coordinate 204 of JAXQQM020072950.1, forward strand.
AGTTTGGAATGATTTTTAGGGGTTTTTGTTGGAAAAAAGGAAAAGGCAGTTTTGGGCTTGGGGATGAGGCCAAATTCTTGCAGAGTTCAAGTTGGGGCAGGGAAGGCAATGGATTTGATGTCTTAGATTCAATGAATGGATAGAAAATACTGCTGAGGAGCTGAAGAGGGCAGGAAGGTGCAAGGATCCTCTTCAAACGGAGGAAAACATATAAAACTAAACAAAATTTTAAGGCAGAGCACTAGCAAACTAATGAATTCTACCTTAGTTACTCATTTGTTTAATTCAAAAGCAAAGAGAAGGGAAATGGAATACATATAACATTAATGAAACTTACAGATACATGGAGAAAAACATCATCAAAACTCAGAGCCACAAGGATCCCAACAAGTGCTGCAAAACCCTGGTCTTTCCTTTGCCAAAAATGCAGAAGTGTATGTACAATGAAGTGCCAAACTATTCCCAAGTATCCAACCCTGAAAATGTCTCAGAAAATAAAATATATAGACCATCCTAACCCCTTCCCATGCCTCTAGGGGTCGAGCTCATCCTTCTAGGAGCTGTTTCAACCAATTCTAAACATGGAACTGAAATCTAGGCAGCCAAACAGCTTGCCTCTATATGCTAGGAAACTGATCCATTCACTTACTTTTCACTTTTTAGTGAATGAATCCTCTAGAACAAGTAAATATGAGCCAAAATTACATCATAATCATCAAATTACATCAAGATAGATCAATAATTACATCAAGAAGTGAAACTAGTCAAACTGGCCGAATTTCTGAGCTGAAAAGTAAAAATGGGACCAAAATCCTCTATGCGCCGCGCCAGAAAACTCAATGCATCACGCCACTTTGAGCCTATTTTTGGGGAACTTTATGAAGTAAAAATTGAGCTCATGATAGCTCGTTGGAAAGCCCTATCTGTCTGCTATCCAACCCAAGTGGAATTTTTCAATTTGGAGTTCATTTTCCCCTCCAAAACTGCAATCTCCCAAGACTCTTTCCTGCTGGTGCAAAAGCTGGTAGAAAGGTCATTTTTGCAGTGTTTTTGACCCTTAAGACCATCCAGAACTTGATGAAATCTCTCAGCCATTTTTGAAAATGCATAATTTATCATAAAAACCCCAAAAATATCAATTTTTCCTCCAGAAGATCTCTCAAACGTAAGCGCGCGTCGAGTGGCGCGACGCGTCGGGCAGAAAAACCTGTTTTGCAACCAAAATTTCAAAAATGACAAAATTTTCTCCAAATTTGCTAAAACTTGGAGTGAAGGTCCCCCATCATGTGCCATGCTCAGCCAAAGAAGCTTCGGCCAAGATTTGGAGTGGATCAGGCCTTTTTCACCGTTTCAGTGTCCTCCTGGTGCATGCAGTTCAGTGGCAGAATCACTGTCTTGTTCATAGGATGTGTCGGTGTCCGTCATGGTGTTGCAATGTGTATGAAAAGTGTATGTTTGATTTGTTGAAAATGAGAAATTAGGACTCGGTGTCTTCGTCTCCAAGTGTCAAATGTGCCAAAGGGAAATGAGGGACTGTGAGGAATATGGAACAGTGGGGAAAAGTGGAGTTTCTGTCAAGTGGATTTAAAATATGGGACAATCACTTGACATGTTTGGGATATGGGATTTGGAGATTTTTTGTAAATTATAGGGAAAGGGATAAGAAAAGAGAGTGAAAGGATTTAGGGATAGGAGTAATGGGAATTTTCTACAAATGATATGGGAGAGGGAAAATGGTAGGAAATAATAGGGTTTAGGGATAGGGAAAATGGGAACAAGGGATATAGATGGTTTAGGATGTAAGGGAATAGGGAAATAAAATGTGGTAATGATAAAATGAGTAGTGGTAATAGATGGGGTAAGTAGAAGTGATTGACACCAAACCAAATTTAAAACCCTAGGAGCATTCTTAAAACATGAGAGTAGGATTTTGAGTTTTTCGCATTTAAAATTTCATACCAACACCAAAAACTTGTTAAGAGCAATGAGGAAGTGTCTTTTACTCACTTGAACAAGGAGATATGTGTGAAAGAAATGGCAAAAATCTTGTGTTCTGGCCCAATGCGCCGCGCACCAACCCAATGCGCCGCGCCATTTTGTAGGAGGATTTTGGAGGCCTTCCCGATGTCCAAATTGTGTGTGTGATAGCTCGTTGGAAAGATATTTGAGTATAATTTCCAACCCAAGTGTAATTTTCCAATTTGGAGTTCATGTACCCTATAAAAAATCAAATCTCCCAAGACTGGTCAAAATGAGCAGAATGAGGCTGCTTCAAGGCAAAGTGTTGTTGCAGTCAACTTTTGAAGGTCTTCCTCAAACTCCATATTGAAATAATGATAGCTCATTGGAAATATATTTGTGTATAGTTATCATTTGACTCATCAAGCAAGTCATTTGACCAACCAAGCTAGGAGAAATCGTGATTTTCCCAAGGTCACTTCAGAGGTGCATTCAATTCTCCTGAGGCAACGGTATGTTTGAAATTTATTTAAAACCATGATACCTGTGTAAAAAGTGAAGGAGGTTTTTCTTATTTGGCATGGTTTGGATAAAAACCTCTCTCAGTTTTCCAAAATTCATCTTTTATTGCTTTGAAACATCATTTGAGTGAAACCTATCCCGATGTGTGAAACAAGGGATTTGTCGAAATGAAGCGAAATGAAGGGGATAAGGGGCTTCTAAATTCTTGAGAAAATTTTGGGAAGTAGGGAGGGATGTTAGGAAGTAGGGGAAAGTAGAATTTCAGAGATTGAGTGAGGGGAAGGGGTCCAAAAGGGCAAAACACAGGCCTAGCCTAGAAAATTGCCAAGTTGTAGCAAGAAACTAGGGTTTGTGCAAAAATGAGGAATTTGGGGGATCTTAGTGATGGGAAGTGTTTAATAAGGTACATTAAGGATAAGGGAAGGTGTATGAACATCAGGATACAAGTTTTGCTGATGATTTGACCATCCAAGAGAAATTACCTCCAAAACCCTAGGAGAGGGAAATGAACCTTACCTAGGCACAACTGAAGCATGAACAAGGTGTAAAATGACTCTTTGGAACCTGACATGATGATGAAAACCCTCTGAATGATGGTACACTCAGCTGAATGGTGACATGGACCGACATTTGGACAACTTTGACAGGAGTAAAAGCAAACCCTAGACCTAATGCCTAGTGACCAAATTTTTCTTGAAGACTCATTGAAATGACAAAATTTGACCTTGACACCTTAAAATAACTTTGTAAGAGCATGTTTGACCACTGAAGGAAGGCTGCAAAGTCTGACACTAACATTGGCTCCAATGGGGATGGTATCTCCTTGGAGGTGCCAAGAACTACAGATGTTTGGAAAGTAGACAGTGCCTTCATCCATTGGGCAATGGCATCAAAACTCAAGATGAAATGCATGACTAAAAAATGATGACTTGATGACACAAACTAACTTAATAACAAGACTGAAAACTGACTCGATACTTAAACACAACTGAAAAACTGGAAAAGATGCTCAAAGTAGAGCTTATTCAATACAACCTACTCTAATTGTTCCATTCATCACCTGATCAAGTGAAATGAAACAACCAATGCAACCAAGTAAGTATTGCTGCTGCTGTTTGGATTCTCCGCAAGTGATCACTTATGAACAACAAGATAGAACTACTGAAAGGAAACTCCCATGAAAACTTGTGAACAGATCCGTTGAATACTATGGATTCTCTATCCGCCTCCAAAAACACTGCATAAGGATCTTGAAATTCATGCTGCATAAGGATCTCAAAATGCACACTAGGACTTAGCTCATCCAATGGATTAATTCTCTTCTCCTCATACCATGAATGCAAACTTTGATCTGAGCTTTGTGATGAGACTCCTGCTAAAAATGACAAAGAGACTGGCTGCCAGATCAAGTCTATATCAACACACGTTTCAACCTTACATAAAGTCAATGGAGAAAGACTTTGACTGCAAACATCATCCAACACATCAGCAATAGGATCATCAAAAACTTGAGAAGACTGCTGTGATGTATCCATTGAAACTGTCTGACATCCTACTGGTTGTTCATCTTTTTCTTGAGAGATATTACGAAGATTCTGCCTTATAAACTGAAATGCTTCGAAACAAAAGGGTACAGAATCCTCTTGCATCATTAAATCATGTATTTCAGCTTCCATGACTTCATCTGTAATCTGACCTTCAATTTCATTTGGTGGCTGCAAATCTGATGCTACAGGCTGCTCAAGAATTTCGTTATCTGTCTCATCCTCAACATTAACACTGAGAGATTGTTGATTTCTTACAGGCTGCTCATTTGAAGATTTACTATGCAATTTACCCTTCAAAAACTAGAATGATTCAAAACAAAATGGTACGGAGTCACCTTGTATCATTTGATCATATGTACCAGCTTCCATGTCCTCATCTGCAACTTGACAATCAATGGCTTTCGAGGGCTGAAAATCTGAATATGAGAAGTCTTGAACAAGGTTTTCATTGCGCTCAAGATGGTCCAGATCAAGACTTGTTGACATTTGATTTTTGATTGCATGGTAGTTGTCTCTGATGAACTGAAATGAATCAAAACAAAAAGGCAAAGATCCTTCACTTACTTCAAAATTTGCTGCACTTTCCTCATCATTGTCATAGCTGATATGCATCAGTTGATCACTGTACTCAAGCTGCTGAAAGTGAACTTCCTCCTCGCACAAACTAGCTGCTGATTCGTCTGCAAGATTAGCTTCTGTTTGGAGAACATAATCATCATCATACTGATCAAACTGAGGCAAATCATCAATATACAACACATCATCAAGCATACATGTCATATCAACAAATCTCTCTTCTTCAAGATGATCTATAAAGCAATCACTATGACAACTGGGATAAGAAACAAAATGTTTTGGGTCAGCCACTTGTTCTAGAGGATTCCATTCACTAAAAAGTGAAAATTAAATGAATGAATCGCTTCTTCCATATAGAGGCAAGGTGTTGTTTGATTGCCTAGATTTTGAGCCCCTTGTTTAGAATTGGTTGAAACTACTCCTAGAAGGATGAGTTCGACCTCTATAGGCATGTATGCAATAGTATGGTCTATATTGTGTATTTTCCCGAGAAATTTTCAGTGGTTGGACTCTTGGGAATAGTTTGGCACTCCATTGTACATCACTTCTGCATTTTTGGCAAAGGAAAGACCAGGGTTTTGCAGCACTTGTTGGGATCCTTGTGGCTCTGAGTTTTGATGATGTTTTTTCTCTATGTAATAGTAAGTTTCATTAATGTTATATGTATTCCATTTCCCTTCTCTTTACTTCTGAATTAAAGAAATGAGTAATTAAGGTAGAATTCACTAGCTTGCCGGTGCTCTGCCTTAAACTTTTGTTTAGTTTTATATGTCTTCCTCTGTTTGAAGAGGATCCTTGCACCTTCTTGCCCTCTTCAGCTCCTTAGCATTCTTTTCTATCCATTCATTGAATCTAAGACATCAAAGCCATTTCCTTCCCTGCCCCAACTCAAACTCTGCAAGAAATTGGCCTCATCCCCAAGCCCAAAACTGCCTTTCCCTTTTTCCAACAAAAACCCCTAAAAATCATTCCAAACTCCTTGATTAATATACCTAGCCTAAAATTAGCACTCATTTTAGTCATCTCAAGCCATATTGATACATTTTTCCTGATATTTACCCGGAGAGAGCCCTCTCCTGTTCTGGTACGGCTAGCTACCAGACTGAGCATGGTTTGGTGTTACCCTGAATCCCGCCTTCTTTTAGCCTGAGGTGGATTTGGGCAACAATAAAGACTGTCGTGGTGCGGATTCTATTTTTTGACATTGTATAACTCATGAAGAGGCTGGAAGGGTTTTAAATGAATGTCACTCTGGAGCATGTGGTGGTCACATGTATGGGTATGCCACAACCCAGAAGATATTGTGCACTGGCTATTTTTGGCTGTCATTATTCAAACATTGTATCCTCACATTCCAGAAATGTCACAATCGTCAAATTTTTGATCAAAAGATGCGTGAACCTCCAACTCCTCTTCACCCCATCATTGTTGTCGGTCATTTTGCGAAATGGGGCATTTCTTTCATTACATGTAACCCTCACTCAGCCGGGGGGGATGGGTATATTATTATCGCTGTAGATTACTTTACCAAATGGGCTGAGGTGATGCCTAAATTCATGGTAGATGGAAAAAATGTAGCTACATTTGTATTCAATCACATGATTGCTCATTTTGGTGTACCCGAAGCCATTATCACTGACCATGGGAGTCATTTTTGAAACATAATGATGACCGTAATTTCTGATCAACTTGGCCTGCACCATGATAACTCTACTCCATATTACCCATAGGATAATGTTTAGGTTGAATTTCTTAATAAATTTTTAACCACCATGATTAAACGAATTATCGACACCCACAAATTGAATTGGCATACCATGCTTTTTTTAGCACTTTGGGCATACTGAACCTCAGAAAAAACTACTACAGGGTTCACTCCTTTTCAATTGGTTTATGGTTTAGAAGCTGTGTTACCTATTGAATGCAAAATATCGTCACTCCAATTAGCCATAGAGTTACTACCAAGTACTTCTAAAGAGGAAAAATGCTTTTTTTACTTAGCACAATTATATGAGCCTCGGCGCACCGCTGCATTAGCTACCGAAGCTCATAAGAAAAGTGTGAAACCTTATTATTATCGTAGTGTTACTCCCCATGTTTTCTCAGAAGTTGACCTAGTCTTGGTATATGATCAAGCTAACGATAAGTTAGGAGCTGGAACATTTGAACCAATGTGACATGGTCCTTACATTGTCAAGTGGGTGCCTGCAAAAGGGGCCTATGAATTGACTGATTATGACGGGGTCTCTTTATATAAACCCAAAAATGGCCTTTATCTGAAGAGATATTATGCTTGACTCTTGTGTGAATATATCACTTGTATATTATTTATTTTAGTATACCTTAGATTAGATGAGTGTGCATAGTTTGAGTGTGCTTTTACTACTATCACTGCTTATCTTGATTACTCTTGATATTGCAGATGTCGACATCCCTTCAAACATACATTGGTTTTGTTGATGGTGCCTATCGTAGTACTCGAAATATTTCTTCCGCAGCTTGGGTCACATATTCTCCCACTGATGACTTAGTTTCTATGCATGCGGTAAGCCTTGGTCAAAGGACTAATAATGTTGCAGAATATAGCTTAATTATTGAGTTATTATCTGATGCCATTTCATTTTGTATTGGACGTTTGATCATTAGGTTAGATTTAAAACTCATTGTATTACATTTAAATAGGGTATATGCAATTAAAAATCCAGTGTTATTGAGATTATTTTTGAAGGTTCATCTGTTGGAAAGACAATTTGATTATATTGAATATCAACACATTTCAAAAAATTTAATCACATTGGCTGATAAGCTAATTGTGTTCTAAATAGACATTTGCAATGTTAAAATAGTAAACCAAAACAACATTTGATACTTGTTGAACAAGATAGTATGAAAAAGTAGTAATATCATAGATAGTTTTTGTTTTTGAAAAATATTACATCGTCCACGATCATAGGTTTAAACACCTTATGATATAAAAATATAGTGATACAAAAAAAAAAATACGACATTCCACGATGATCATCCACTATCTGTGGTGATGATCGTGGTAGTAAACTATCACCTGTACCACCTTGTGTAGAAATCTCCTAAACTGACCCGGAACACCAGTAACGTGTCTCTAGAGACGAAGAGGAATGCCATCTATCGACGTCTCTGGGATATCTATAGTCAACCTTTCTAGGTTGTGCTCTATGTCAGTAAGGATTTCTACCGCCTGATTTTGTGGCTGTGCAACAAGCTCTGTTGGCCTCATTTCAAAGGGCGGAGAGTAGCTGGCCTTTGTGGACCAACATCTGCATTTAAAATTTTGTTATTATTATTGGACGATTAAAAAAAAAAAAATTAGAGTTAAAACACATCAAAAATAATCCGCTTACCTGACTCATCCCATTGTGCCTTTGGAGGTAAGGAAATATTGGGATCGCCTCTGAAATAAATACTGGCATATGGAAATTCTTCAATTGTGAAGATTTGGTTCTATAGCCACATGAAATACGCAGGAGTAAACCAAACCACCATACTTCCATCACCACCATGGTGGGCCATCAATGCAACCCATCGTACCATACGAGGTTCTCTAAGTTCACCATGATCGACAAGGATAAGCTGAGGGGTGAGGAATGGAATCCTCTCCAATGGAAAAGAAACAAGGATGGTGCCATATCCAAAGTTTTTCAACTTTCCATTTCTTGCTCTGGTAATTTGGTCCTTCATGTTGACCAACAACCCTTCACACTAGTTGAAAATGGTGCCTCTGAAATATTCAACCACAGTTTTCATTTGTGACTTGGTGGCCACATGTAGAGCCGCATTACCGCATAGCCTGGTTACAGTGAATACAATTATTTTAAGATCAAGGTGAATGATAGTATTTATATAAATACAGTTATCTTTTGGGTCTACTTCTTCATTGCACAACTCTTGTTTATAGCTAGTAATGGGTAGGCTACCCTGCGTAGCTCTAAATAAAGAGATAGGTTCTCCTCTCTTGGATAATGCAGTGATAAAGTAGATATCTTCGAGCTCAAGCTCAAGACGATGATCACCAATGATGAAAACTTGATCTTGAACATCCCATTTGTTCACCAACCATGTCATTAGTTCTACCTGTGTCCTCATGCCCTGAATTTCCTAGAACTTGTACAAACCACAATTTTTGAACACATGCATTATGGCTGGATCGGCCATAGCTACATTTTATATCTCTTCCTGTTCACATTCTCTCCATTCAATCATTGTGGAATACTCTGCAAATGGATGCATTTAAAGATTAGAAGCAATAAAAATGGAAATTTTTGGCTATTTTTGAGAGAATTTATCATTTTTTTTTGTTCACGGTGCCCCCGCATTTTTTGTGCTGAGATAGTGTGGATGTCCGCACGCGCTCTACATAAAAATTGTGGTGGGTCCGTAGGCAACACATGCATAACCTGCGGACCCCCAAGGGAGGAATTTTAAAATTATTTTCTCTTCAAAAAATGATTTTAAAGCCTAAAAAGGGAATTTGATTGGATAGAAATGAAGAGGAGAGTATTTTGGATTACCTGGTTCTGACGGATTTCGATTTGAGCGGTTGGTTCTCCCGTTATCAACTCCAGATCTTTTTTCTGCCAAAAGCTCTCAATTTTCAACTCTTAAGACAAAAGGTGAAAATGACTTTGTTAAAATACTTTTTATAGTCTTTTGAATTAATAAAATATTATATTTGATTTATTTTCCACTTTAAAAATATATTTTTTGACATTTTTACTTCTTGGAAATGGGTATGTTTAATCTTTCAAATTTTTGTGCAGAATACAGGTATTTTTTGGTGAAAATAATTATTTTGATGATGAGTACACTTTTATCACTTTTTTGGGCTCTTGAAAATTATGAAAAAATGAAACCCTAGAGTTCTCTTTTAATCCCTTTTCAGACTCTCTAAATATGAAAATATCACCAAGTACTTAACTATTTGAACTCATTAAAGTAAATGAACAGTCGTCCCTTCAGTATAAATTTACCCCTTTTCCAGACTGAAATGGACTATTTACGAAAAAATGCATATGTTGACTAATCATGGTCAATAGAGTTCTCTCCTATATTATTTTATCCTTTTCGAGCTCGAGAGACTAAATTTACGAAAAATTACACCCACAGAGTTTTCTTATTTTTTTCTTCTGACTCCCTAAAACTGAAAAACACCAAGTTTCACCTATACTAGACTCGTTAAAATTTAACAGTAAAGGACCTGTCGATTACAATCAGGAATGAACTAATCCTTCTTAGGGTTCGATTTTAATACTAATATGGACTCATCGGAAGGATGACCTTACACAACAAGCAAATGTTATCGTCCTCAAGCTTGTCAAAAATAAAGAGGTACTTGCCAGTAATGGTGGGGGAAAAGGAGAGAAAATGAATTTAGTTGTCACCCTTGCTTCAAAAGCAGTATACCAGTCTTGAACACGACACTTTTTTCACACTTGTATCTAGGTTGGGAAAATCCTTTGTCTAACATTTAATCAAACCACATTGAAAGTCTTCAGCCAGTTTCTGGGTATTAGCTTTAGGTCATTTGTCACCAAACCATCTTCAGTGTCGTTATGTGTTCAAGGGATAGTACAAATAAACCATTCATTGCCAACATTTGTCTCCATTCACGTTGACCATCCCTAATTCAGTCCTTGCAAAGAATTTCTTCAAAACTCGATCTAATGGTTTCATGTCGTAGGCTTTCCTATGACGGATCATCTTCTATCGATGACAACTCATCATATAGGAAGTTGATCTAGAATCCTATCAGTACCTTGGGATATGCATGCCTTAATGGCAGGTTTCTTGCCTTTGATGATAGTTTGCATCATTGACCTTCGATGGAATGATTCGATGAAGTGTTCGACTGCAAATCATTCATTCACACTTTGTTGATTATACTGAGTACTTTGAGAGCCATTGTCATTATTGGTGGTTTCTCTCACACTTGTTAATAGTTTACATTATTGACTGGTAATCAAGTGGTTTATACCATGTTTGAGTTCGACACATCAATCACATGGATAGAATCGTACTAGTTTTGGAAGCAGAAATCAAGACGCTGGATCTAGTTTCCACCATCTAGGCTGTGAGGAGTTTTGATATTCATGATACAATAGACATCTTATAACATATGGATGCGACCATGCTGTGTCTAATATTGATGTAATTTTAAAATCATTTTCATTTCAGAACATTTAGTTATTTTTTAGGTAAGTATGGGAATTCCTACCTCAGCGATGATGTACATATATATGTTTTCATTGAATGTTTTTATAGGGTTTTTGATTGGAATGTCTGCAATCCAATCCTCATAATGATAAAGCGCTTAACTATTCATAACTACTTCAGACTTCGCACTTTTGGGGGCAATCTGTTACACGTTATTTTGTCACCATGAAATTTTAATCTCTATAAGTCCATCACTACCTATATATTGCTCCCTTAGAGGTCAAAAACCCAAAAGTTCCTAAACCAAGTCATGAAATTGAAGAAAAGCTCATGAAAACCCTAAAAATCCTAACTCCGCACTTTTTCTAGCTCTTACCTGTGGATCCACATATATTTGTTCTATAACCTGTGGCACATCCCTCACGTTCTTCTTATAAAACCTGCAAACCACCGTAAAAGGTAAAATAAAAGAAAAATTAACTTCTAGAAGCCTATCTGGTCAAATATTCTCCCAACTAGAAGCTTCTAAAAGCGCGATCAGGTTGAGCTTCATTCCTTTACTCATGGAACTCTATCCCTTCATTAATGGAGTTTATCCCTTGGTATTTGGAGCTCAAATCCATTCATGAGAGGAATTATTCCCTTCTTTATGGAACTGAAACCACCTCCTTTTTCCTATAAATTGAGCATATGTTTTAGCCTCAAGGGTACTTAGAAATTAGTATTTTTTAGGAGAATTTCTAAAGAAATTATAATCTCTATACTTGGCATTACTGGTATGAGAAGGATTACACACTCATATCCATGACTTCATGCTAGCTCAGAGAGGAGAAGGCTTGTCAAACAGAGAGGAACGGTTGTTTAGGACCCCGGAAGAACTTGTATAACATCAAGGAGATGGGTTGTAAGGTTACTTCTTATTATGCAAGTTAATAAAAATGGATTCTATTTTCTCATTGAATTGTTCATGTATCTATTTGAGTAATTTAATTCTCAGTTTCCTTGATCAATGAGATAGATTAGTGTTTTATCAATTATTTTATCTTGCAGGTGCTTTTAATCCCTTTTTTGTTTTTGATTGCAGGCTCTTTATATCAAATAAGCTTCTTTAGAATGGTCAAATAGATTGAAGATTACAGAAAGCATTGGACTTCAGGTAGGAACATGTCCTCATACTTTGTTATTAATAATTGTTGAATCATAAATGATTTAGAGAAAATGGTTTGCATTTGGTTGTTTGTTTCTAGATATCCTTAGGATACTAGGGAGATCGTTCTTGTCTGCAAGAAGGATTTATCCATGTAACAGTGGTGTCTGCTTCCTAATTAGGATGTTGGATTTCTTAGAAGCAATATGTAAAAGATGCTAGTTCCTTCACTCCTCTTGCTTCAATAATTAAAATATGGTGTTTCTATATTAGCAATTTGGACAGCATAACAATGTCTCATGCATTTATCTTTCCATGGCATATTTATATATAAATTGTTTGAACTCCTCTTCCCTCTCTTGTCCCAAGAGTGATAGTAACCCAAGAGTAGGACAAGAGATTCATTTGAGGGCTGATATCTTTAGGGATACCTTAAGTCTATTGTCCTTTACTGTCAATGACAGAGAGTCAACTCTCCAAGTGTGGTTAGTGTTCTCATATAGTGACCTTTCTCCATCATCAAGACCTCACCGCTATCGAATAAAATAAACATAGCAAGGAAGGAATTAATTACCTGTTCAAACACCAAGGGGGTTCACTGCAATATTATTCCTTTTTAAGGAAATAATCCTATTAGAAAGGACTTCAAGCTGAAAAAAAATTCGAAAGCCAAAAAGAAATCAACAAAATGCAGAAGAATTTTTCGAACAAAAAAATCGTAGCAATCAAACTTGATGTTTAACTTAATGACATAATAATTTTCGTCGAATAGATTAAAGAGTAACTGAATTCATGGAAACCTTATCGGAGTCTAGTACTATAGAAATCAACCCATGTGAAGCCGCTGAAATATTTGATTGCGAAGGTCGGCCCAAGCGAAGTGAGGCAGCAAATGTCAAACAGAATGGAGGGGGTAGGGTTTTCATTACCCTAACCTCCTACCCTGACCCAAAAACCATTTGATCGATTGCAAGACGATCAACATAGAGAATATTTCCACATGAAAAACCTAATTACCACAAAGTATTGATGCTCAAGATCGAGAAAATTCTTTAAAGAACAAAAATATGACCGACGTCATAAGTACGAGAAACAGAGACTGGTGGAGCTTGTTAAGGAGGAAATCACCATGCCGATGATTTGATAATAAATTTAATGCAATAAATATTAAACTCTAAATTTTAATTCGCAAGTCGGATCGACATATATTGCATTGTCCTAATATTCATTGTGTTAACTAGCCATGATCATTTATTAATAGATATGCATGGTTCTAAGTATTTTTATGCACATTTGCATAATTAAAAAAATATATTCTTATGTTTTGTTATAGATTAAAAGGAGTTTCAATCTATAAAAAAAATTGGCATGCCGGTACTAATGATGAGTATGTTGAATTGTGCACAGTGAAAGAGTAACAGAGTCAAATAAAACTAGAAAGTGAGAAGGTTATAAACCAAGATGTGTAGAGGAGCTCAATGGAAAATTCCAACTACTAGTCCCAAACCCAATCCAGAAGAAAATCTAGAAATGTGGTTATAGCTAGCAATGGACTAGTAGTACCAAATAAATTGATTTCTCAGAGAATGACAAAAAAAATCCAGAAGACTACTAGAGAATGTACAACAACTGAAAACTAAAATGGTGCATATAAGAACCGATAATGAAATATTAATGCATGAAAAAATAAATAATTCTAAAAATTCTTTCTGACAAAGAAAATGATAGAACTTATCATCCAAGTCCTAAGAATGAAACCCACAATCAAAGGTAACAATAACAACGGACTGAAGATAACCCCAAATAAATTCATACACAATGAAGTGATAGAAATATAGATGATAATGTAAAGAAGTCTTGTAATGTATATGACCAAAGAAAAACAAAGAGAAAACATATGGAGCTACAAGGGGAATTCACATAAATTAAGCCTCCATTTTTTTATGGAGAAGCAGAGGAAGGAATAAAGGCCTAGGTCATCAATATGAATAAATAATTCCAAGTATACGAGTATAAAAGTAACCTCATGGCTAGATTATCCATCTATCAATTTCAAGGAAAAAACATCTTATGGTGGGAATAAGTCAAGGAAGTACAAGGGATAGAGGAACATAACACAACTTGTGATGAATTCAAAAAGAACTTTAAAAATAAGTACTTAACAGAACATTTTTATGATGAGAAGGCTTAAGAATTTAATGATTCGTGTCTGGGGTAGTTAACTATGGATGATATGTCACAAAATTTACATATTTATTGAGATATGTTCCTTGCCTTCATGAGGAGAAATCTAAAGTGCAATGTTTTCTCAGAAGTATTCCTACTTTCATGAAAGAGATAATAGAATTTGACAGTCTAGAAACCATGGATGAAGCATTTTTGAAAGCTTGAATTTTCTTCTAGTAGATGAAGCAGAAATGAGACATTAGTAAAATTTGGTCTCAGAAGAAAAGCCAAAGGAGTTTCCATAATTTCAGAGGCGCCAAATCTACCAATTTCAAGAACTCGCCGAGGAATATACGAAATAAACAATCAGGGAGAAATGAAAAAAAACCTAAGTGGAAGGGAGAAGTCAGGCGCACCAAATCATCCATCAGACCAGAATCCAGTAAAATGTAAAAAACTCCCTTCGAATGTTGGGGTTGTGGAGAACCCCACTATTACAAGAATTGTTCTCATTGTGCCAAAATAGAGCACAATGCTAATCTACAAGAAGCATCGATGGTCATGGAGGTAGCAAGGAGCATGCCTAGGATAAATGTGGCATTAGAAGATCGTCAAGAATATTATCAACCTACTACGATAGAGCTAGAAGGTAATTTATTTAAGCAATAATTATCCATTTTAGTAGATCCTGGTGCAAGATTAAGTTACATCAGTACCAAGATAGTTGAAAATTGTTTTTTCCAAAATAAAAAATTTAAATGCCCGTCTCTTGAGCACAACCAAACTTGGCCTCAATTTTAGGTAAGTCTTCGCATTTTGAGGAGTGGAGCACAAAGTATACCACACATCACAACATTTTGGAGATACCGCATGGTATCTTTGGGGCTTCAAGGTGGGTAGAATATCATCCTTTTGTAATGGGTTTGCGTTAGATTTTCTTATATTTTTCTTAGCCGATCGTATTTCGACCATGGTTTTGTAACGATGTAAAAAAATATAAAGTGATGCAATGTTATGTTATAAATCATAGGTGAATAATCATTGTAAGTTCTATGGTCACGATCTAGTTAGTATCTGTATTTTGTAGGTAAGGTAAGGCTCTGCAACTGAGTGCACATAGACCTTGGAAGAGTCTATAGCTATGTGCGTAGACCACTTGCAGTTGTGTGCACAGGTGAGAGAGCTAAATGTACTTAAAATATCCATCATAATATAAAAGAGGAATTTTTGAGAAAATATTTTGTGTTCTTATGTGTTCTTATGTGTTCTTATCTATTTTCTTAATGTCAGTTTTTGTAAAGTAATTGTTATAGTTTTTCATTATAATAGTGCAATTTATGGTATTGTTTATATGTTCTATTGAATGTGGTGAAGTAAGAGAATGATTTCATACAACGAAGTATGTTTATACATGTTAAAGAGAAATAGTAGCACAGTATATTAGGCACATCGCATTGTCCCTCAAGGCTGTAGAAACATGGTTCTGCAACCACTCATATTCACCTCAGGTGAGGCTATGATATGCTTGCAGGTCATGGCTAAAGGGTCGGTGATCAAGGTTTTTGTTGGTACAAAGCATAGATCGAATCTAGGTCAAGCCCAAATGAGCCAAAAAATGGTGATGTTGCTGGGACTAGAATCTATTTGAGGGATATGTAGATGTGGCACCCGTCGAAGAAGGAAATTCAAGATTAGATAGTCCACAAGGAGCAATAATTTGTAGATCAAGATAATAGAAATCCACACTTAATATCTGAATCTTTGTTGCAAAGATATATTTTTATAGAATAGTATGAAATTTTCTTCGAATCATTCCCTCATATATTGTATATGAGTGGGTGTCTAGGTTGACTAAAAGGAATTATTTATTTAAGAACAACGAACCTACAACGTGGACTCTTGAGATGATACATTGACTCAAGATTACTAAAAATAATATTTCAAGGGTTTTTGATTTATGGATTGATAGCATCTTGGGTTGATTAATTACTGATTTCGCTATAGACTTTAATGTGTCCTACAACAAGGTAGAGTGAATATTCTTCAAAGGATGGCGAGGTAGGTATTTGAATTATTTGAAACTTTGGAATAATATTCCTTTGTGGGAAAATGGTCTTTTTTGAATGAAATCAAACTGTTAATTTACTTATGTTTGGAGGAAGAAGTAAATATGAGATTGAAATTGGTACAAAATGAAGTGGAAAAATGTATAGAGTAGATACCAGAAATAATATCGTGAAAAAGGTCTAAATAAATTCAAATATATTTATTATGGCCCTCTGATAAGTGAATCTAAAGGTGAAAAAGAAGAAGAATACCTATAGAACTCCCAGGAAACTCCATAGTATACCCCCTACCAGCCTCAGAGCTCACCGAAGCCATAATCCAATGGTAGTCAGGGTGTTTGTGGTCTCCCTACTCCTCCTACCCCTCCTACCCCCCATCTTCGTCCCCCTCCCCCTTACACCCCAAAATTATGTATGGTTGATGACATTAAGCTGAAAAAAATTAGAGGAATTAGTTTAGAAGAGCCAAAGAATTTTTATTTTTAGCCGAAGATGTATGAACAACAAAGCAGATCACTGGCGAAGACATAAAGAAGAAGAAGTTGATTACGATGCTGTGAGATAGAGAACTAGCATGGTACATGAAGTATTCGACCACTCACAATGGTACAATTGAATATATTAAGCAAGTGATGATAGAAGAGCTCAAGTAGTGAAAGTCTCAATCACAGTGCATTAATTAGTTAAAGGATATCAAACAAAAAGTCAATGAGTATGTTTGGGAGCTTGATCAAAGTTTTAAGGTGTTATTGGATCAAGTTAGTTTCAACATACCCTGAGAGCTGCATAAGGATTGGTTTATAGGTGCGTTTCTACCACATATCAGGTTGGCATTAATACAATAGAAGATAGCAGCTCAAGAAAAAGCTTTGGAAATTTCCATGAAGTTGGAAGCTTCGCTGATAGGGTACACTAATGCAGGTATGCATCAAATTTAGAGTCAAATTGGAAACCTTAACCTTTTAATTGTAGGATATCAAGAAGGGAAAAGAAGTCAAAGAATAAGTATGGTGTACAAAATGCAAACGAGAAGGCCATTCTAAGGAACAATGCCATGTTTTCAAAGATTACTTGGCTAGTGGAGAACCTAATCCCTTAAATACAAGATCCAATAAGTGTTGTGAGATATGTAGAACTAGAGGCCAAAATCACTCTGAATATTTTTATTTGTTGCAAAAATATGTGTAGACCCAAAGGAACCTATCTTGTGAATTTTGTAAGTTAGTGGGACATGATGAAAATAATTGTTGAAGTTATGATCTAATAATGGAGCATAATGCTCATGCTTACACAATGCAATGGGAGGAGCCTGAACATGAGTCCAGTGGATAACATGGTGGTCGAGGAGGTTATCAAAGAAGAGGTAGAGGTGGTGGATTTGGTCTAGGAAAAGGTGAGATCATTTGTTGTAAATGTGGCTAGGCAGGCCATTTTGCAAGAGATTTCCAGAACCCTACTACAACATGTAAGTATTGCAAATATTTCAATCCTATAATTGAAGAGTTCCCTATAATTATGGTAAAAATGGAACAAAAAATAAAACAGAAACCCACACAATACATCTAAATGATGAAGGCTGAAAGGAGGACCGATGAACACCGTGTTAACATTTTCACTAGAAGTGGAGCTGTGATTAGAAGTGATGAAGACAATGGAGAGAAGGAATTTGAAAATATAGGTGCATGTGTTAGGAAAAATATAGAAAAAGTTCATATTTTTTATATTCAGAGAGAAAATAAAGTGTTTATGGAGGTGAAGTGAAGTTTCATGGATGTAGGAGCTTCGACTTCTACTACACATCTAGGGCCTAGTAACCGTGACATGACAATAGTTCTAACACAGAACCAGGAAGGGATGCAAGATCAAGATTTGACATAGAGTTCAACAGATCAAGAAAATAATGTGAGATATTTTCTACAGACATGTATGAAATTGTTGACAGATCAAAAGGTTGTAGAAGGGATTCAATAATTGATAATTTCCTGTACATTGAAAGAATTGATAATTTCCTGTAATTTCTTGTAATAATGTACATCAAGATAAGAGAACTGGAAAAGATAAGAGACTTAGTGAAAAAATTGGAGAATATGAAACAGATCAGGTTATTGTGGATTTGGGCTCAGATGGTAATTTTTTAACAAATAAGACATGGAAAATAATGTGTAAGCCGAAGCTATAATGGTTAAATATTTATCTAAGACTCAAAAATCAACAAAATATCTTTCCTATGGGTAGAATATTAGGTGTCATGGTAGATATTGAAGGATTTTGCACCATTTTCCATTTTGAAGGGATATAAATTGTTGATTAAGTAATCCTTACACTAATTTGCCTAGAATTTATTAGGAAATGGATAATCTAGCCATCTTCAATCTAGAGAAGACACAAATGATATTTGAAGGAATAAATAAGAGAGTGATTGTTCCTTTAGATCCATCGAAAGGTGTAAGATATACAAAATCAATAAGAGAACAATACAATGTAGTGGATATTGATAACATCTATCAATTGACAACCAAGGAAGAAGAATATATTAACCCTAGTGCAGATGGAAAGTTGAGTTGGGATCATGATATTACATGCATATCAGATTGAGAAGAAGAACTAGAGAATCAGATGAATAGTTTACATGAAATATCGACAAAGAGTTATGCAAGAATAACAAAATTCATTCACTATATGACATATGAGGTATGTAATCTACCTTATTATGATGGCTTGGGTAATGTAGAAACTTTTTTTAATGATTATGAAGAAAGGGTACCAGAAGACCAGAGATTGTTAGCTTTGGATATAGCCCTAAGATCTACCCATGCTAGATGGCCGGGCACACACAAGAAGAATATAGGATATTGGAAGGTATGTCAAAGATTAATGTGGAAAAGGTTTGGACAGTGGAAATAGAAATAAAGAAGAAATATGACGGTGAAAGTGACCCTAGAGAGCATATCCAACAGTGCATTATAGAATGTAAGGAGATTCCACAATAGGAATTGGTGCATGGATTTATTAACACCTTGGAGATCATTCCTATAACTTGGTTCCTAAAAATAGAGTTGCGGCATAATACCATGAACTGGGTAGATTTGGTTGATGGCTTTATACGAACATTCAACTTAGAGGATGAATGTCTAGGCATAGATTCAGCCATGAAGATAGTAAAAGAGAAGATATTTGAAAGTGTAGCCACACTAACATGGAAGCAACCTAATTGGGCTGCTTAATTAGAGTATGGACTAGAATGCTATAGCATTACTACAGAAGAAGAAGAAGACCCCAGAAACATATACATAGTAGAATCAAAAGGTTACCATGAAGTACATGGACCAAATATAGAGATGCTAGATATTACAAATCCATTAAAGACCAGGAAGGCAAACATTGGATTAGAATAAGAGTCGAAGTTTGCAACAATAGGAGATTACTTGGATCAAGAGACAATCAACAAAGTCACAAAATTTCTACATGAATATCAAGGATTGTTTCCCACTAAATTTTCATATACGAAGGGAACATTAGGAGATTTGGGAGTCATGAATATTCCCCTGAAACTTGATGCGAAGCCACTCAAGCATAGACCTTATAGGTTGAACCAAAGTAAAAGGAGGAAGTGAATCTAGAATTGGATAAGATTATAACAACATGGATTATTGAGCCTGTTGAAGAGTTAGAATGGGTAAGTCCTATGGAGGTGCAAGAAAAGGAGAAAAAAGGAGAGATCAGGATATGTGTAGACCTGATGAAGTTAAATGATGCATGCTTACACGATTGTTTTCCAACCCCTTTTACAGTTGAAATATTGGATAATATAGGAGGTTAGGAAGCCTATTCATTTACATATGGATTTTTAGGATATCATATCAAAAGTGCACTTGAATATCAACACAAGACCATATTTTCTACATAATGGGGCTCATATCAGTATAAAATGATTCCTTTTGGGTTTAAAAATGCATCTAATATATTTTCCATAGTGGTCACATCTTTTAAGAAGTACATTCATAAATGTTTGGAAGTATACCTTGATGACTAAACAATATTCAAATTGTTGAACAAACATGTTTGGAGCTTAAAGTTTATGCCTGACACTTGTAGACAACAACAGATCTCTTTGAAACTAAAGAATTGCATATTTTGTGTGCCATTTGATATATTTTTTAGCCATGTTGTTTGCAAGCAAGGAATCATGGTGGACCCTCTGAAGATTGTTTTCATTGTAAATTCGAATCCACCTAAGACAGTAAGACAATTGTGCACTACATTGGGACACACATGATACTACAAATAATTAATTAAGGGGTATGTGAAGATGACTGCGCCATTGGAGAAATTTCTAAAGAAAGATGTAACTTTTCAGTGGGATGAAGAATGTAAGAAGAGCCTCAACATACTAAAAGAGAAGATGGTAATTGCACTGATTCTAGTATTCCCTAAATAGAACAAGGAATTTCAGGTCCATCTCAATGTTTCTTCCATAGATTTAGGAGTGGTATTAGCACAGCCTGGTGAAGGAGAAATTGACCATCCTATATCTTTTGCAAGTAGGAAGTTGTCTACAGTTGAGAATAATTACACTACCACATAAAGAGAAGGTGTAGCTATGGTGTATGTCATACAAAAATTCAGACATTATTTGTTGGGTTCATATTTTAAGATGTTTAAAGATCACTTTGCATTGAAGTACTTGGTCAATAAGCCTGTCCTAGGAGGGAATATTTGTATATAGTTATTATTATTTCAGGAATATGACTTTGAATGTGCTTTTAAAGCAGGAAGTCTAAATGCAGAACCTAACCATCTGTCAAGATTGTAAATAGAAAAATAACCAACAAGCATAGAAGATAATCTCCATGATGCACAATTCTTTAAAATTAGAATAACATATGACCACTTTGCAAACATTATTCACTTTTTATCCATAGGTATGGATCCTTTGGAATATACTACAGAGAAGAAGAAATAATTGGTCATTAAGGAAGATAATTTTTCATTGATAGAAGGACAATTATATAAGATGGAACTAAATGATACACTATGGAAATATGTACCTGAACATAGAAAGTCAATGATTCTAGAAGAAGCTCATGGAGGTGCAGCTTGTGTACATTATACAAGAACGTTTACTGTACAAAAGATCTAGAGAGCAGGATTTTGGTGGCCCAAACTACATAAGGATGCAAAGGAGTATTGTACAACATGTGATATATGTAAAATAACAAGGACTCCCTCTAGAAGAGATGACATGCCATTAGTTCCCCAAGTGACATTGCGAGATTTTGAAAAATGGGAGATTTATTTTTATGAGACCTATCAACCCACCTGGAAAGAACACTGATGTGAGGTATATTATAACTGTTATTGATTTTTAACAATATTGGGTGAAGCAAAACTAGTAAGGAACTGTAGCGCAAATATTGTAGCAAAGTTTATTTTTGAATATATATTGTCTAGATTTGGTTGTCTAAAGATATTGATGAGTGACCAAGACTCACATTTTCTGAATAAGACTATTTAAGCATTAACTTAGGAATTTCAAGTCTATCACTATAAGAGTACCCATTATCACCATCATACCAATGGGACAATGGAGGAATTTCATAATATTTTCGAGACTGCACTCAAAAAAGTATGCAATGTTATCAGAGATGAATCAAACCTCATAATTTAATATTTGTTATGGGCTTACATCACCACATGTAAGAAGATGAAAGTCAAGACACCCTTTAGGTCGGTATATGGACAAGATGCTATGATTCCCATAGATTATATTGTGCCTAGCTTGAGAATTGCAACCTTCATAGATATGGAAGACCCTGAAACAATGGAGGAAAGGATGTCACAATTGGTTTCTTTGGAATAAGACAAATTTGTAGTAGGATTTTATCAACAAGAGAAGAAATAAAGAGAGAAGGCTTGGCATGATAGACGCATCAAATAGAAGAAGTTCAAGGTAGGAGATCTTGTTCTCCACTATGACAGCAAGATTGTAAAATTTCCAGGAAAATTCCAAACGCATTGGCTAGACCCATACATTATAAAGAATATTACTAATGATGATGCAATTCAATTGGAGAATGTAAATGGAGAATTGATTCAAGCAGGGGTAAATGGTTGTAGGTTGAATTTTTATAGGGATGAACCTTCCCCTACAACTTCACATTGACAAAGGAGGAAATTCTTAGTGCCACCTACAGTTGAAAGTGGGTGGTGGAATATAAACTACTCTACAAAAAGAGAACTTTGACAAAAGGATTTGCTTCGATACAATCTGTCATATTTCACAGTTTTTATGATGTAAGAAGGGTTGTTCGCCACAATATAGGGTGCATCAGAGTGCACCAGAAAAATATGATTGTTCAAAGGGAAACTTATTGTTGGAGGAGTGGAAAATTACATTTATGTGGATAGGATGGCAATGATAGTGGAAGAGATATGTATTTAATGAAAAATATCCAAAAAATATCTAATATAATGATGGGGTTAGAATATTAGGAGCATTATAAAAAGCCACGTCCAGCCAAGATTTTTACACTGTGTTGTCTGAGAGCTCCGAAACCGCTCAATATTGATAAGTTGTAGAAGTTGTGCATGAGCACTGACAAAATCCTCCAAATTTTCAAAAATAAAGGTTTATCCAGAATCATGGACACCGCAACACCATCGACTGCACCCGAAGCATCACCATCAACCACAAGATCACCTTTCTCACACCGAACATCGCTAGGAAAGAAGCATACTAAGGAAGCAAGAAAAAAGAAGAAGCAAGATAAGAAGCTTGTCAAACCACAACCAGAAACCCAACCCATGGAAGATAGCAAAGAAGAGGAACAACATATGGTGACAGAGGGCGCAACAATTTTGTTTCCACTACCACCATACTCGCCACCTAGGAAACGACATGCTAAACTCATGAATTACTCCAAAGACATGAAATATGGAACCTTCAGACCATTCCTGTTAGAGAGAGTACCATTTGAGGGAGAGCTTCTTGGAAGAATTCCACAACTGAAGTTTTCAGATTCAGACTTCAATGACTAGACCAGGAATCCGCAGTTCACAGCAAGTAAATAACTAAAACCATTCCATTATCCAGAAATTGGAGTGAAAAAATTAGATCCACTCAAGTGGGAAAGAGGGTTGGAACGGTTCGACTACTGAACATGATGTATGTGTCACACTTCGGTAGGAGTACCATGAACACTACCTATGTGAGACAATTTATCATGTTGTTACATGATGGATACCTCTAGCTGGGAAAGAGGATTCTCATTGATGACTTGCTGATAGCAAGATTTATCTGATTCCGATACTAAGGAAGGGATCTTGTTGAAGAGTTTGTGGGTAAAGATTAAGACAAAGAAGTGGCATAGACCATGAAGGAGAAGTTTGAACTGGTCAAGGGAAAGGGAGGATATGACATAAATTCAATCAAGGACCGAGTATGCTTCATCAAGCATATCTTGGATGGAAATATTGTGTGGAAATGTTGAGCTAATGATGTCCCCACAACAGTTGTTTCACTAGTTTCGTAGTGCAACAACAGAGTCCACTATAACTGGATTGGGTATTTTTGCAGGGAATTTATGGAATATTGTCGTGAAGCACAAGAGAAGTGTTCAACTTGTCACCACGGCTTATTTTTATAATTGCACTGATGGCATGGAAAGAACTGGAAAAATAATAGTTTCCTGCAGTAGATGAAAATGTGTGCGAAGCAGCGTGGTATGCCTCATTTTGGCATACTACCGATCCATCAATGGTATAGGAAAATAAATTTTTGTATTTTATTGTACCACATCTATCTACATATGGTGGTGAGCCAATATCCGCGACTATACCAATAGTATAACACAATTGTGAATTTCAGGTTAGACCACCTTAGAATATATGTACAAGCCAGGAAGGATAGAATGAGGACATGACATCCTCTACCATACTTGGTCACCAAATATGATCTGGATCCATTGATAAAATAGTGTCCCACAAAATGGATGACTATAGGAGAGGAAGGAGTAGAGGATATACATACGGATGAAGAAACATCGAACCATAGATGCCCAAGCAAAAAGGACAAGGACAAAGAGGAGAAGGAAAAATATAAGAAGATGGAGCAAGAAGAGGGTCACACAGATCCTCTTGGAGATGAAGATTTGTTTGGAGGCAATGCACAGGATAAGGAAAAGACAAAGATAGATAAATAAAAAAGGAAGATGCACAACGAAGGCTCCCAAAGGAGTAAGAAGAAGAAGAAGGTTCATAAGTCGAAGGGCACAATGTCATTGGTCATTGCTGAAGGGGAAATCGATGAGATGGGGGAAAAATTTTAAGAAGTGGAGGAGGAATCAAAGGGAATAATCAAGGATCACTACGGCACACACATGATAGGATTTGAACAAAGTGTTGCAGAGCTAAATTTGTTAGCACAAACATCTAGAAAACTAGCACCGATGAGACAACCACCCCACCTAGAGAGATTGATAGAAACATCATTCAGGATGAGGCTCATGCAAATACCTACGAGAGATCTCTAGTTGGATGCAGCTGAAGCAAAGAAACAAGAGAAAAATTGGGAGAAGGTTGATATTAACCTTGCAACACTGCCCATTCTGATATTACATGAACTACATCAAGGTATTGTAAATGAGCTAAAGGAGCAGGAGCAACGCACAAAAAAATTGAATATTCACATAGAACAAGAGCGAGTTGCATTAAAGAAACAACCTGACCAATAAATATAGGAGAAGGACCAGACAGAACAACAACAACAAAGTTTGAAATAAGTGTTTGAAGCCACTTTCAGAGAAGTTTTAAATATAGATATCCATGAGGAGGATCCTATAGAAGAAAATGACGCGAAGCTTAGCCTTCCTATCAAAGAAACGAAGAAGAAGGTTATATAAGTGCAGTTTGAGTATGATCACAAGATCAATGAGCTAGAAATTTATCTATAGCTAGCCGTGGCACCAGAATTATGGGAGAAGAGGGATGTAGATGTAAAAAATGCAGTCGGAGGCATCTCTGGCACAATAGCAGATTATGGAAAACTACTCGAAGAAAACTTGCATATTTGGACATTGTTGCAGGAATATCCAAATGTACAGAAGAAAAAGGAGGATATCTAATAGAAGCAAAAGAAGTTGGAGTAAATCAATACAACCATGAATAATTTTCCATTTTCACAGAAGATTTGAAGGATTAGTGAAGGCAAGGATCTTGAGAAGTATATTGAAGAACTTAGGAAGAAAAATCAAATTTTGAGAGAGAGAACTCAACCATGGGGGGACGAGGCTTCGCAGATGTCACAATGGGTGGATGGGAAGCTCCCAGAACTTCGCTAATAGGAGGACGAATCACTAAAGAACACTGTAGCAGCAATCACAGAGGTCGTTTTGGAATAAGTTCATAATAAGCAAAAGCAGGTCACAGAGGCGTTGCAGAAGTTGAACACCTCCTACAATAGCATAGCAAAAAATATCAAAGGCAAAGCATCTGAATGACTCAGGAGGAGTGACATGTGAGTGTTGGGGGAATGTTGGGCACAATCCAACATGGCCTTGATTTTGGCTAAGTCTCCCCATTTTGTGGAGCGTAGTGCGAATTATACCACGAAACAAAAATTTTTGGAGAGATCACATGGTATCTTGGGGGCTTCGGGGTGGGTCAAAGCCCCTCCTTTTATAATGGGCTTGGGTTAGATTTGCTTATATTTTCTTATCCCATGTTATTTGGACCATGTTTTTGGAACGATGTAATACTATATAAAGATATGTAATGTTATGTTAAAAATCAGCGGTGAATAATCATTGTAAGTTCTATGGTCACAGGATTGTTTCTATCTGTATTTTGTATTAAAAATAAAGCTTTGCAACTAAGTGCGCTGAGACCTTGGAAGAGTCTATATCTTATTGTGTAGACCACCTGCAGCAATGTGCGCAGTTCGAAGAGATGAATGTACTTAAAATGTCCATCATAATAGAAAAGAAGAAACTTTTCGAAGATATTATGTGTTCTTATTTGTTCTTATATATGTGCTTAATATCAGTTGTTTCAAAGAAATTGTTATATTTGTTCATTATAACAATGTATTTTATGATATTTTTTATATTTTATGTTGAATGTGGCGATGTAAGTGAATGATTTGATACAATGTAGCAATTTTATGCATGTTAAATGGAAATAATAGCACAGTAGATTATCCACATCGCACAGTCCTTTAAGGCTGCAAAAACTTGGTTCTGACACCACCCATAGCCACCTCAGGTGAGACTGTGATTTTCTTGCACTTCATTTTTGAAAGGCTAATTGATCAAGGGTTGTTTTGGTGTGACGAATAGATCGAACCTGGGTCAAGCCCAAATGAGCCAACACAGTCAAGCAAGGTGGAATTCCTTCCCGAGTGAATTTGAATTTGAAATTAAACATTTAAAGGGAAATGAAAATCGTGTGTCACATTTATTAATAAGGATGATGCATTGCATATATGAAATTTATTATAACTACATAGAATTTAAATCTCAGGAAAAAATTAAAGAAGTTTCCGAAAAATATCATTAATACAAATTTTTATGGTAGCAAGCATGACAAGCTAGCATCCTAGAAAACAATCAGTTTTCAAAGTCAATAATGAAAAATTATTGACCTTTATGGGAATGGTGTACATTCCTATCCTGATTTCTATAAGGAAACTGATTTTAGATGAGTTTGATAGGAGCCCTTACGTTGCCCATCCCTATTATCAAAAAATGTTATCAACTATTAAAAAATATTATTTGTTGTTGGGGATGCGCAAGGATATTGCAGAATAGGTTACAAAGTGCATGGAATGTCAGCAAGTCAAAGTTGAACATGATCACCCTGCTTGTCTCTCGCAACCTATTCCCATACCAGAATGGAAGTGGGGTGTTATTAGAGTTTATTTTATCATTGGGTTTCCTAGATCTATGAAACACGATGATTCGATCATGGTAGTAGTAGATAAACATAGAAAAATAATGCATTTCATTCTGGTATAATCTACTTATAAGACAGTTCAGGTTGCTAATATTTTCATAAAGGAAATATTTTGACTACATGGTATTATTACAGTGGTTATCTTGGACAAATATTTAAAATTTACTTCCATGTTCTGGAAGTCTCTTTCTACCAGATTGGGAACTTAAATTCAGTTCAACACTGCATACGATATACAAACGAATGGGAAAAATGAACATGGGTATCAAGTACTAGAAGATATGTTACGAAACACCTCAATAAATGGGAGGAATACCTGCATTTTCTATATTTTTTATATAATAAAAAATATCGCGGATCATTAAAAATAATTCCCTTCAAATTTTTATATGGACGTAAACGCATAACACCTATAAATCAGAGTAGTCCTAAGAATATGTCAATGCTAGTACTAGAGATACTAGAAGAGATGGAACGCCAAGTGAATAAAATCATATAAAATTTAAAGGCTTCCCAAGATGGATAAAAATATTACGCTGACTCGGAAATAACCTATCGAGAATTTGATGTTCGAGATCATGTATATGTATGGATAAAGCCTAATAAAACCACCTTGAGATGGATTATATGTGCAAATATTTCAACTCATTTTTGTGGTCCTTTAAAAATATTGGAAGGAATAGGACCAATGGCTTCTAGGTTGGCTTTACCTAGAAACATAATATTTCATAATGTATTTCATGTAATTTTATTAAAATGATATGTGCATGATCCTAGAAATGTGATTTACTGGAAGAATGTTTAGGTAATATGTTAATTATCTTCTTTGTTTGAATCTAAGGAATTACTCAAATTAATTTTCTTTTTTATGCTTATTGTAATAGGTCAAGCCAAATGGAGATTTCCTGGTAGAACATCAGCACATCCTCAAACATATAGGAATAACACTACAAAGGTGAGCCATCACCCAGGTTAAAGTGAAATGGAGGCACTTTAGCCTAGAAGAAGCTACATGGGAAGATGTGAAACTCATGCGAGAAACTTATCCTCAACTATTTCAGAGATCTATAAAAAACACTAAGGATGATGTTTTGCCTCATGGGGGGAATATGTAACACACCAAAATGAAATTAAGTTACAAATATTTATCTTATGTTACATTCAGTTAGTTATGATGAATACTGGTAAAATACGGTAAATATTTTTCACTGAATTTGTGTTTGATTTCTGAATAATAAATAAAGGAATTCAGAATTGGAAAAGACTAATTGAAAAACAAATTCCAAAACTCTAGAGAAGCTAGGATCAATTTGAAACAATTACCCTATCCTCTAGATACAAAAGGAAATATATGTGAAGAGAAGGTGTTTTGTTGTAAATAAAAAAAGAAAGAAAGTCTAAAAATAGTAGGATGTCGATAAAGAGATATCCAAGGCTAGACATGAGCCAGTGGAACTATGAAAAAACAAGAACTTCAGGTGGGACTGTGGGTCTTAATGCCTAGATTTTTTTATTAAAATATTTCTGCCCAAAGCTCTGGTTAGGAGCACGAGGGTAGAAGAGGATGCAATTTCCCTTCTCGAGGTTGGGTAGAAAAAATTATTCTTGACATATTCTGAGATAAGTAATTTCGATTTTTTGGAAGAAAAATAATTGTTATGCACTCTATGAATATGATTTTTTTTTTTAACAAAAAATATAACAATATTCTTATGATAACAATGAACTTATTCTGAATTATTGGTGTTAAAATGATTGATTTTAAACATTACTATCTTAACTAGGTTTTGTAAGTGAAATAGTGATTTGTTGAATCTCTGTAGGAGGAGAAAAAACATAACAATTGAGTGTTGTTAAATTATCATTGTACCATAGTAACATGAAAGAAAAATAAAAATAAAAACTAGATATCCCTAAAATAATGATCTTGGTACAATCGAGTTTTGTTTTGAGTTCTAAAAAAGATTCCTTTGTTATATAATTAACCATTAGGAGATGATTTAAACAAAACTACCAATAGAACCTCTGTAGAGACTAATATATATATATATTCTGGGTAAATTCTTGAATTCCTTGTTAAGTTAACTTAAATTACTGAATGGGATGGTCTAAGGGGGGTTACCAACAACAAAGGTTGAGACTGTGGTACCGGAAAGGAAAAAACTAGTTTTGGGGTCCATTTTCCTCTTGGTTAACCCTTATGGTAAAGATGTTAATTAATATGCACAAACGAGACTGTAATACAGGAGAAGATTAATTTTCTTAATTTAGATAATAGGGAAATAAATAAGTACGAAACTTATCTCTAATGCCAAATTCTAGAAATTATATTAACTATAAATGGTATAACACAACAAATTGAAGCTGCAACATATGAGCCAAGTTCAATATATGAATGTATGTACATATAAGTAAAAAAGGAAAAAAAAAAAGTAAGACATATCACAAAGTATAAAAAGGAATAATGTAGATACCAAAAAGATATATCATGAAGAATATCTAAATACCTTCAAATAGATTAATTATAGCCCTCTCATAAGTGAATCTAAAGGTGAAAAAGAATAAAACTACTTTGAGAACTCTAAGGAAACTCCATAGTATACCCCCTACGAGCCTAGGAGAATACCGAAGCCAAAATCCAGTAGTATTCAGGGTGTTGGTGGTCTCCCTACTCCCCCTACCCCTCCTAACCCCCATCCCCATTCCCCTCTCCCTTACACCCCAAAAAGAGGTACAATTGATCACATTAAACTACCTATTTTTAGAGGACTTGGTTTGGAAGTGTCAAAGAAGTTTTGATTTTTAGCTAGTGGAGCACCTAATCCCTTAAATACAACATCCAATCACATGATGAGTGTGCACATGAGATCAGTGGATAAAAAAAATGTTGAGGAGCTTATGAGGAAGGTTGAAAGAAGGACCGATGAAACCTTTTTTAACATTTTAAATAGAAGTGGAGCTGCGATTGGAATTGATAAACACAATGGAAGGAAGGAATTTGGAAATATAGGTGCATGGGTTAGAAAAAATATGGAAAAAGTTGATTTTTTTGATATTCAGAGAGAAAATAAAGTGTTTATGGAGGCAAAGTTAAGTTTCATGAATGCAAGAGCTTCGACTTCTACCACACAACCATGGCCTAGTAACTGAGACATGACAATAGTTTCCAAACAAAACCCAGCATGGATACAGGATCAATCTTTGACATGGAGTTCAACAGATCAAGGAAATAACATGAGATATTTTTTGTAGATGTGTATGAAGTTGTTCATAGATAAAAAGGTTGTATACGGGCTTCAAGAATTGATAAATTATTGTACATCAAAAGAAACACCACGAAGTGAGGTGCACATAGTTAATAATGTGCATCAACATAAGAGAACTAGAAAATAGATGAGACTTAGTGCATATATTGGAGAATATGAAATGGAAAAGGTTATGGTCAAATATTGAGCTAAGACTAGAAAATAAAAAAATGATCTTTCCTATAGGAAGACTAGCAGGTGTCATAGTAGATATTGAAGGAGTTCGCACCATTGTTGATTTTGAAGGGATAGAAATTGTTCATGATAGTAATCCTTACCCTACTTTTCTTGGAATTGATTGGGAAATGGATAATCTAGCCATTATAAATATAAAGAAGAGACAAATTATATTTTAAGGAAGCAATATGAGGGTGATTGTTCCTTTAGATCCATCGGAAGGTGTATGATATACAAAGCCAGTAAGAGAAGAATAAGGCGCAGAAGATATTGATAACATATATGAATTGATAGCCAAGGAAGACTAATATATTAACCCTACTGTAGATAGAAATTTGAGTTGGGATCGTGATAGTACCTGCACATCATATTCAGAAAAAGAACTAGAGAATCGACATAATAGATTGCATGAAATATCCACAAAGCGTTGTGCAAGAATAACAAAAGTAGTTCACTACATGAAATTTGAGGTATGTAATCGACCTTATTATGATGGTTTCGGTATTGTAGGAACTTTTATTAATGATTATTAAGGAAGGGTACCACAATACGATAGACTGTTAGCTTTGGATACAACCCTAATATCTACTCCTGCTAGATGGTGGGACACACACAAGAAGAATATAGGATATTGACAGGTATGTATAATATTAGTGTGGATAAGGTTTGGAAAAGAGAAAAAATAAATAAAGAATAAATATGATGGTGAAACTTACCCTAGAGAGCATATCTAGTTGTGCATTACATAATGGAAGGAGATTCCATAGCAAGAAAGGGTGCATGGATTTATGTAATATTCCCAAATGGGAAGCAGGAATATAGAGAAAAATGTTGGAATAGAAATTTTAAACATCTTAGAAAAGCATGAGAACAGTATGAAGACCTTCCATTCATCATAACAGAAGAAAATATGTATAAAATAATGGACCACAAAACATGTTACAAGATAGAACAAGCCTTCAATAGATAAAACCCTCAATAAGAGGTGTTGCTACTATATCAAAATGCTGGAGACACTGCTACAACACAATTTTAAATTCACTGCTATATAAAATGAGTACACAAAATATATGGGGCTGATATATGCCACAATAGATACAAAAATGAAGATCTAAGCTCCATACAACCTCCAGAAAAGAACCCAAAAGGGTCTCCTTGAAAAGCGCCCAATAATACAATATGAGTTGTAGCCATATGGCTGAAAGTATGCTGCAACAAGTGACTGAAGAGAAAATGGTTGAAGTTGATACAAGAATTAATTTGATTTCCTCTAATGGATCCTCCGAATGAAAGGTTGGCTCTTTCATTAAATAAATCACCTCCCAAATCACCTACTACAAACACCCCTGCAACTCCTCCCTAAAATAACATAGATATGGACCGATACTGTGTTGTAGGGGATAAAAAAACTACGACCTAATGCCAAATGTATCAATGGTGCTCTAGGGCCTTCTTTACTAGCCTCCCAAGAGAAAGGAATCTCCCTCCAATGAGATCTAGCTCAGAAATCTCCCAAATTAAACCTCCACAACTTCTGCCCTACAACACAACACAACCTCTCAAAAGAAACTGCGTTGTACATTAAGACTGAAGCCTTGGCCAAATTCCTGATAGTGGAATGTAGTGCAAGCTCTTCCTAGAGGCCTCTCAAATAAAGAGGTGGGATTCCCAATGAGGAACACCCTCTGATGAACAACATTGCAATCTTAGCTAAACAACTGAAAAAAGCTTATATGTCTAAACAAACCATATAATCAAATATCAAAACATATCAACATAGATAATATG
This sequence comes from Pinus albicaulis, assembly GCA_034641835.2. Lineage (NCBI taxonomy): Eukaryota > Viridiplantae > Streptophyta > Pinopsida > Pinales > Pinaceae > Pinus > Pinus albicaulis. The sequence goes on from JAXQQM020072950.1 coordinate 32,593, forward strand.
GCTTCCATCCTCTTCCTTATATAGATATTAGCTGTCTAACCGTAATCCCCATTCATTTATGGAAATACTTCCATGCAAAGAGTCTCCATCTAAAACCATGTTGTCCCTCCATAAATGTCCACTCCTCCATCACAGCATTGTTCATTTGGTCAAAGTTGACCCAGTCTAGGTGTTCCAACCCCTTTTCACACACAAGGGTGCTCGATTAAGCTACCAAGATGTCCTCCTTTCAAATTGGAATTGGTTTTATTCTTATTTAAGGAGATTTATGGATCTCCATATCCTCGTATTCATCAAATAAGAAAGAAAAAACAAAATTTAATATTCTAACTAGCTCATGGCTAATTGGGAATATTATAGTCCTCCCCTCCAAAATGGTTCTTTTCCTCAAACAACTGACAAGGTGAGTGCTGCAAGTCTTCTCCTCTATCATTGGTGACACCTCCATGTGATAAGATTCCCTAATAAGCTAAGTGTCTCCCAATCCATCCCTCCATGACATGCTCCTCCCAAGTTCTCATGAGATGCAAATGGTTGATCCCACAAGGAAGAAATAGATCCAATGAAACAAGCATGGTTTTCCCAATGTCCTCCCTGGACCATGTAGAACAATGAACATGGAGAATCCCTCTCCCAAAGGGCACATCCAATACTTCCATCCTCCCTCCAAACATTCCCATAAAAAGAACAAGAAAATCATCAATGTATGGGATAAAAACCAAGTACATATAAACATAAATATGAAAAAATGGAGGTGGGTCATAGTCCCACATGTGGAACTAGCACAGTAAATCTCCTCACTGCATCAGATAGTGATATGGTAAGTGGTTTCCCCACCACATACTACCATAGTTTCCTCACATGTTTTAAAAATGTGAGAAATGTTTGGTGCCTTTGGAGTGCACCAAGAGTGATAAATCATCTCCTTTTATCTTTCCAAGGAGTGGCCATGTTTAGCAATGTTTATGGCCCAAATTTGGCCATGAATTTTGTAAGGAAGAATGCTCCTACTTGGAGAAATGGCCTACATATACATGGTAGAGGAGTGAAATAATCATGAAGTAAAACATCATGCACATAAACATGTTCCTTACCATAATTTTTGCTCATATAAATGGAGTGGTCCATAGATAGATCCCCTCTCATTCCAAAAGAGGAAAGAGGTGGTTGTGATAGCTCCTCCATATAGTTATTTATCTATCCCATATTCACATGGTCCGTGCATATTTTCAAATGCTGACATATCTCTTATTCAAACCCTTCCCAATCATAATCCTCCATGATGGTGTTCTAGGCTCTCATGGAATAAGTATGGCTGAAGAGAAAATATTCGTGAGCTCTTTGTAGTAACTTCTCCTTAAGCTTGGAAGCTCTATATAAGGAGATCCTACCATGATAATAGATGACCTCATCTTGGAGCGAATATCCCTCCTCTTTAAGTTGGTCATTAAGTATCATGCAAGTAAAAAGATCCTTGGAGTAATCCACCAACAGCTGTGATTTCCAATATGGATCTATCTTCCATAGCGACAGCACTGATGGTTTGTCATATAAAACATCTGTCATATGGTTGCCATCCTCTTTGATATCTCCCATGCAAAAGGTACATATTGGAAGGCTTCTATCCTTCCCTTGCTTCTCCTTTCTCAGCGCAAAATCTGAAATGAGAGTGGGTAATGATGATGTTGGGAGAATGTCTCCCTCCTCCTTGATTCTACCCAAGACTATCAGCGCTGCACAATGACCTCCCAATGCTCCCATTCCTCCTAGGTCTATGAATGGTGCATCATGATGTGAGACATGCCTCACCAAATCTAGATCAGGTGGCCTCTCAGGTGGTTTTCCACAAAACAATAATGTCCCATGGGCTAAAGTCATGTGCATAATAGATGGGACTATTTGGTCCTTGCTTCCACTACGCAAATCCATCTTTGTTTTCTGCGTGGAAGTGTTATCTGATGGATATGTGTGCATGCCCTTAATCATATGGTTTTTTCCACTCTTTCTATCTTCCCATTCCATTTGCAAAGTCTCCTAATCTGTGGCGACCTTCCCCAAGTAATAAATCACTACACACCCAATATCAAATTGGTGTCAGGTATGTCAACCACAAAGAAGTGACTAGTCAATGTATATGTCCCAACGGTGACAGATAAATATGGAACATAATGCATGCACTGCATATTTATAGCTCCTGGGACCAAAACAGAAAATCCCTCAAAATCATGAGTGGGTATTTCCCTCCTCTGCACTATTTGGACATCAATAAAATTGTGCGTACACCCACTATCAATCAAAATAGAAACCCTAATCTAAGATGTAACCTCGAAATCTCAAGGTCAAGTACCTGGGTACTCCTCTCAATGATGCAAGAGCGCCTACAATTGGAGCATATGCTCCATTCCCATCTCCTGATGGTGATGGATTTTCTCCTACTATTCCAGCGTTGTGACCTCTCTCTGGTTCTTCTTCTTCTTCCTCCTCGTCATCTGAGAAGACCTATATATAGTGTACCTTTCCTACTACACATCTATGTCCAGGTGCCCATGATTCTTGGCATGTGAAGAAAAGCTTCCTTCTCCTCAAATATCTTCAAACATCATCACTAAGAGGCACTTTATTTTGGCTCTCCTTTGAAACAGGAGCCTTCTCATCTTTTCCCTTTGATGGAAAAGAGGGCTTTTCCTGAAATGTTTCCTTTTATTTTGGGAAGGCATCTTGTAGATCTCTAGCCCTTTCAATGGAATCTTGAAGGGTAGTGGGCTTGGTAGACTTAACCAACCCATGATGTGGTTGTGATAACACATGAATGAACATATAGATCCTTCTTGATACAGATAAATCAGGAACCGTAATAGAAAGTTTAATAAATTTAGAAATATAAGTTTCTAGATCACTTGATTGTTTGAGCTTTGCTAGCCCCATGAATGGTGCCTCAGGATATCTTCGATCAAACCTCTCAACCAACCTCCTTGTGAACTCTGAATATGTAGTCACATTGGCATGACCAAATGTAGACAAGCCATGGAACCACAAATCATGTCCTTAACCCTCAAGGTGCAACACTGTTATCTTAATGGAATCCATCTGGTACTTTGTTCAGCTGGAATTAGATGTCAAGCTTCTATACCCATGATTTGGCAGTGCATTTTGATGACCCATGAAAGCTGGGTAAGAAAAATATGCCCAAAGTTCGGTGTAAATCATGATTCTGAATGAATCCTCCACCTCTATTGTGATGCTTGGGTATCCTATTGTCCTTGATATGACAAAATTCTTGAAAACTCAAGTGATCCTTGAATATCTAAGATTGAAACTCATACTCCATGAAATAGTCTTCAAGAGTTTCTTGTTCTTGAAAACCTTCATTTCCCACTGCTAATAATGTAGGCATTCTAGAGCATTAGAAAACTTGTTGTTGCTTCACTAGTTGATCACTCCAATGATGAGAAATGCCGGAGCCTTCACCTTGTAGAAATCCTTTATGGGATTCCTTGTATCTATCCATCCTCATCTCCTTTATTTCTCTATAAATGTCTTTCATAGTTCTAAGAACTAGCTTGGGGTACTCCTTCTCTTCATCTTCTCCTAATAAAGGGGTTTTACCCTTATCTTCTTTATCATTTGTATAATCAAACTTCCAATTTATTCTTTTGAGATGCCTCTTCTCTTTATCTGTGACAAGATCTCATTTTTCTGATGACATATTGGCTTTCAATATGCATAGGCTGAGCCAAGATTATGGTCTGATACCACTGTAATATTCCCAAATGGGAAAAGAAGGAATATAGTGCAAAATGTAGGAATAGAAGTGTCAAACATCATAGAAAAGCATGAGACCAATATGGAGACCATCCATTCATCATAACAACAACAAATATGTATAAAATAATGGGCCACAAAACATGTTACAAGATAGAAAAAGCCTTCAATAGATAAAACTCTCAATAAGAGGTGTTGCTACTATATCAAAATGTCAGAGATACTGCTACAACGCATTTTTAAAAGCAATGCTTCAGAAAATGAGTACACAAAAGATATGAGGCTGATATATGCCACAATAGATACAAAATTGAAGATCTAGTCTTAATACAACCTCCAGAAAAGAACCCAAAATGGTCTCCGGGAAAAACAACCACTAATACAATATGAGTTGCAGCCCTGTGGCTGAAAGTATGCTGCAACAAGTGATTGAAGAGAAAATGGGTGAAGATGATATAAGAATGAATGTGCTTTCCTCCAATGGATCCTCTGGATAAAAGGCTGGCCCTTTCACTCAAGAAATCACCTATTGCAAACACCCCTCCAGCTCCTCCCTACAATAACGCAGGTCCAAATTGATATTATGCTGTAGGGGATAAAAACACTATTGCCTGATGCCAAATGTATCAATGATTCTCTAGGGCCTTATTTGCTAGCCTCCCAAGAGAAATGAACCTCCCTCCAATGAGATCTAGCTTAGAAATCTTTCAAATCAAACCTCCACAACTTCTGCCCTGCAACACAACACAACCTCTCAACAAAAAATGTGCTATATATTAAGGCTGAAGCGTTGGCCAAATTCCTGATAGTGGAATGTAGTGAAAAATATTCCTAGAGGCCTCTCAGGGAAAGAGGTGGGATTGCCGATCAGGAACACCATGTGCTAAACAACACTACAATCTTAGCTAAACAGTTGAAGAAAGCTTATATGTCTAAACAGACCATATAAACAAAGATCAAAACATACATAATATGGCTTCCATCCTCTTCCTTATATAAGAGATGATATTTATAACCCTAAGCCCCATTCATTTATGACATTACTTCGATGCAAAGAGTATCCATATAAAACTATGTTGTCCCTCCATAAAAGTCCGCTCCTCCATGACAACATTGTTGATTTCGTCAAAGTTGACCGAGTCTAGGTATTTCAACCCCTTTTCACACATAAGGGTGCTCAATTAAGCTCCCAATATGTCGTCCTTTCACATTGGCATTGGTTTTATTATTATTTAAGGATATTTATGGATCTCCATATCCTCTTATTCATCAAACAAGAAAGCAAAAATGAAATTTAATATTCCAAATAGCTCATGGATAATTGGGAATATTACAATTTATTCACACCTTCAGGATAATTCCTATGAATTGGTACCTAGAAACATAGATACAACAGGATACCATGAAATCAGTAGAATTGGTTGATGGGTTTATAATAACATTCAACTTTCAGGATGAATGTCCAGGCATAGATTCAACAATGCAGATAGTAAAAGAGAAGACCTTTGAAGGTGTAGCCACACTGACATGGAAGCAACCGGATTGTGCCATGAAATTTTAGTATGTACTAGAATGCTATAACATTACTACAGAAGAAGAAGAAGACCCCATAAACATCTATATAGGAGAATCATAAGTGAACCATGAAGTACATGGACCAAATATAGAGATGAAAGATATTAGACAGCCACTAAAGACCAAGAAGGTTAACATTGGGTCAGAAGAAGAGTCGCAGTTTGCAATAGTAGGAGATTACTTGGATGAAGTGACAGTAAAAAAAATCACAGAATTACGGCATGAATATAAACAATTGTTTTCCACTAAATTTTCAGATATGAAGGGAATATTAGGATATTTCAGAGTCATGAAGATTCCCGTGAAACCTGATATGAAGCTAGTCAAGCAGAGACCTTATAGGTTGAACCCAAAGTACAAGGAGAAAGTGAAGCTAGAATTTAATAAGATGATAACAACAGGGATCAATGAATCCATTGAAGAGTTAGAATGTTTAATTTTGATGGCTGTGTAGGAAAAGATGACAAACAAAGAGATTAGGATATGTGTAGACCTAAGGATGTTGAATGATGCATACTTACATGATATTTTTCCAAGCCCTTTTACATATGAAGTATTAGATAATGTAGGAGGTTAGGAAGCCTATTCATTTAGAGATGGATTTTCAGGATATCAAATCAGAATGGCACCTGAATATCGACATAAGACCATATTTTCTACATAATGGGGCTCATATCAGTATATACAATGATTCCTTTTCAGTTGAAAAATGCCCTTGCTATATTTTCCATAGTGGTGGTCGTAGCTTTTAAGGAGTACATTCACACATTTTTGGAGGTATAATTGATGACTAGACAATATTAAGACTATTTAACAAACACGTTCAGATATTAAGGCTTATAATTGACACTTGTAGACAACATGAGATCTCTTTGAATATGAATAAGTGCATATTTTTTGTGCCATTTGGTATATTTTGGGGACATGTTGTTTGCAAGCAAGGACTCATGGTGGACCCTGCAAAGATTTTTGTCATTGTAAATTTGGATCCACCTAAGGTAGTAACATAGTTGTGCACTACATTGGGACACACATGATACCATAGAAAATTCATTGAGGGGTATGTGAAGATCATTGTGCCAATAGAGAAATTGTTTAAGAAAGATGTGACTTTTCAGTTGGGTGAAGAATTCCAGAAGAGCCTCGATATACAAAAAGAGAAGATGGTAACTACGCTGATTATTGTATTCCCTAACTGGAACAAGGAATTCCATGTCCATATCGATGCTTCTATCATAGCTTTAGGAGTGGTATTAGCACAACCTAGTGAAGGAGAAATTGAACATCCTATAGCTTTTCCAAGTAGAAAGTTGTCTATAGTTGAGAAGAATTACATTATCACAGAAAGAGAAGGTTTAGTTATGGTATATGACCTGCAGAAATTCATACATTATATGTTGGGTTCACATTTTAAGATGTTTACAGATCACTCTGCATTGAAGTACTTGGTCAATAAGCCAATCCTAAGAGGGAATATTTGTATATGGTTATTATCATTTTAGGAGTATGAATTTGAAGTTGTTGTTAAATGAGGAAGGTTGAATGCAGTACCTAACCATATGTCAAGATTGGAAACATGAGAAGAACGAACTAGCATAGAAGATAATCTCCCTGATGCACAGTTTTTTCCAATCAGAATAATATATAACCACTTTGCATACGTTATTCACTTTTTAACCATAGGGATGGCTCCTTTGGAATATACTATGTAGCAGAAGAAATAATTGGTGGTTAAGGAAACTGTATTTTCATTGATAGCAGGACAATTATATAAGATGGGACTAGATGAGATACTACACATAGATGTACCTGAACATGAAAATTCGATCATTATAGAATAAGCTCATGGAGGTGATGCTCATGGAAATTATGCAGGAAAGTCTATTGCACAGAAGATCTTGACAGCAGGATTATGGTGGCCCACAGTACATAATGATGCAAAGGAGTATTATAGAGCATGTGATATAGGTCAAAGGATAGGGAATCCCTTTAGAAGAGATGAGATGCCATTATTTACCCAAGTGACATTTCAGGCTTTCAAAAAATGGACTAATGGTTTTGTGGGACATATAAACCAACCTCGAAATAAGACTGGTGCGAGGTATATTATAACTGTGATTGATTATCTAACAATATGGGTTGAAGAAAAACCAGTAAGGAACTACAGCGGAGATACTGTAGCAAAGTTTTTTTTTGAATATATATTGTCTATATTTGTGTGTCCAAAGATATTGATGAGTGACCAAGGCTCACATTTTTTGAATAATACTATTGAAGCATTGACTTGTGAATTTCAAGTCTATCATTAAAAGAGTACCCCCTATTTCTCCTCTGTGACAGTAAGTTTGTAAAATTTCCAGCAAAATTCCAAAAACATCCATTATAAAGCATATTACTAATGATGACGCAGTTCATTTGGAAATTTTTAATGGAGAATTGATTCAGGGAAGGGTAAATGGTAGTAGGTTGAAGTTGTACAGTGATGACCCTACCCCTACATCTTCACACTCACAGAGGAGGAAAGACTTAGTGCCACCTGCAGTTGAAAGTGGATACTAGACTATAAAGTACTCCACAGAAAGAGAAATTCGATGAAGGGATTTTCTTGGATATAGTCTATATTATGCCATAGTTCAAAGGAGTCACGATGTACGAAGGGTTGTTTGCCACACTATAGGGTGCCTCAAAGTGCACTAGAAAAATATGATTATTGAAAGTGAAACTTGTCGTTGGGGGAGCGGAAAATTGTATTTATGGAGACAGGATGACAAGGATATGATAAGATATATGTGGTTAATGAACTATATATGAAAAATATCTAATCTAATGATCGGGTTAGAAGATGAGGAGTGTTATAAAAATCCGTGTCTTGCTAAGATTTTTGCAATTTGCTGTCTGAGAGCTCCGAAATCGGTGAGTATTTAGAAGTTTCAGAAGTTGTGCATGAACAAAGATGAGCTCCTCCACATTTTCCAATACAAAAGTTTAGTCAGACTCATGGAAATTGTAGCACCATTTATTGCACTCACAACATTGTTGTCAACCATAACATCACCTTCTCACACTGAATATTACCAAGAAAAAATTGGACTAGGGAAGCAAGAAAAGAGAAGAATAAAGATAATAATAATGTCAAACCACAACCAGAATCCAAACCTGTTGAAGATAGAGAAGAGGAATAAAAACATATGGAGACATAGGGTGCAACAATTTTTTTTCCACTACCACCATACTTTCCACCTAGGAAAGCACATGCTAAACTCCTGAAGGACTCCAAAGACGCGAAGTATGGATAATTCATGCTATTTCCGCTAGATAAAGTACCATTTGAAAGAGATTTGTTAGGCAGAATACCCGAAATACAATTTTCAGATTCAGACTTCAATGATCGGACCAAGTATCCACATTTTTCACCAAGTAAATACCTGAAATCGGTCCATTATCCAGAAAGCGGAGTGACACAATTAGATCCAGTAAAGTGGGAAAGAGGGTTGGAACAGTCTGGAATGTTGAACATGATGTATGTGTTGAACTTCAGTTGGAGTACCATCAACACTGCCTGTGTGAAACAATTTCTCGTGCTTCTGCATGATAGATACCTCTAGTTGGGAAAGAGGATCCCCATTGATGACATGTTGATAGCAAGAATTATACGATTACCATACCAAGGAAGGGATCCCTTCGAAGAGTTTGTGGGTAAGGACCAAGACAAAGAAATAGCACGATCCATGAAGGAGAAGTTTGAACTGGTCAAGGGAAAGCAAGGATATGACATAAATTCAATCAAGGACCAAGTACACTTCTTTGTGCAACAATAGTTTTACTAGCTGTGAGGTGCAACAACATAGTGCAATACAACTGAGTTGGGTATTTGTGCAGGGAATTTCTGGAAGCTTTTTGTGAAGCACAAGGGAAAGGTTCAGCCTTTCACTAGGAATGGATTATTTTGATCATCATATTGATGGCATGGAAAGAATCAGAGGAATCGCAATTTCATGCCGTAGACGCAGATGTGTGCGAAGTAGTGCGGCATGCCTCATTGTGTCATACTACAGAGCCATTAAGAGTACAAGAAAACCAATTTTTATTTTATTGTACCACATGTATCTACATATGGTGGTGAGCCAACATCCTCAGTTGTTAAGAAGCCTATACTAGCAGTATAACGCAGTTTTGAAGTTCATGTCAGAATTCCTTAGAATATATATATATATGACAGGAAGGATACAATGAAGACATGACATCCTCTGCAATACTTGGCCACTGAAGATGATCTGGCTACATTGATACAAAATTGACCCACATAATGAATGATTTCAGTAGGGGAAGGAGAAGAGGATAGTCAGACAGATGAAGAAACATCAAATCATAGAGGCCCGATGAGAAAAAACAAGGACAAATAGGAACAGGAAAAAGGTAAGGAGTTGGAGCATGACGAGGGTCAGCCAGATCCTCTTGGAGGCAATGCACATGATAAGGAAAAGACAATGAAAGATAAAAGGAAAATGAATGTTCACAACGAAGTCTCCCCATGGATTAAGAAGAAGAAGAAGGCTGATAAGTCGAAGGGCGTAATTCCCTTGGTCCTTGTTGAAGGGGAAATCGATGAGACCGGGGAAAATTTTTAAGAAGTGGTGGAGGAATCGTGGGGAGGAATCAAGGATCGCTATGACACACTCCTTATAGGAGTTGAGCACAGTGCTCCAAAGCTAAAGTTGTTAGCATAGACAACTAGAAAACCAGCATGAATAAGAAAACCACTCCACCCGTAGAGATTGATAGAAACAACATTCAGGATGAGGCTCATGCAGATATTTGGCAGAGCTCTGCAGTTCAATGCAACTAAAGCAAAGTAGCAAGTGAAAACTTTGGACAAGGTCGATATGATCCTTGGAGCCCTACCCATTCTAATATTCCATAAACTACATCAAGGTATTGTAAATGACCTAAAGGAGAGGGAGAAGCGCACAAAAAAATTAAATATTCACATAGAAAAAGAGCCAGTTGCACTAAAGAAACAACTCGAACAGAAAATCAAGGAGAAGGACCATACAAAACAACAACATCAGGGGTTGAAAGAAGTGGCCGAACCCACTTGCAGATAAGTTCCAAACATAGATTTCCGCGAGGAGGAACTTGTTGAAGACAAGGACGTGAAGCTTGGCCTTGATATCAAATAAATGAAGAAGAAGGCTATAGAAGTACAGTTTGAGTATGAGCTCAAGATCAGTGAGATGCAAATGAAGCTACAGCTAGCCACACCACCAGAAATATGGGAATAGAGGGAGATCGAAATAAAAAATGCAGTGGGAGCCATGTCCGACACAGTAGCAGACTATGGAAAACTACTAGAAGAAACCTTTTTGATTTGGAATTCACTGTAGGAATATGCAACTGTAAAGAAGATAAAGTAGGATATCTAATAGAAGTAGGAGCAGTTGGAGGAAATCAAGACAATAGCGAAGAAATTTCCAGTTTCGCAGAATCTTGCCAGGATTAGTGAAGGCAAGGATATTTAGAAGAAGATTGAAGAACTTAGGAAGGAATAGAAAATTTTTATAGAGAGAACCCAACCATAGGGGTATGAGGCTCTCCAGCAGTCACAACAGGTCGATGGAAAGCTCCCAGAGCTTCGCCAATAGTAGGAGGCAACACTGAAGAAGACTGCAGGACCAGTCACAAAGGTCATTTTGGAAGAAGTCCATAGTAGGCAGAAGCAGGTCACACAGGTGCTTCAGAAGTTCAACACCTCCTGCAATAGCATAGCAACAAATATCAAGGGAAAAGAATCTGAGTGAATCAGTATGAGTAAGATGTGAGTGTTGGGGGCCTGTTGGGCACAACCCACCTTGCCCTCAATTTTGGCTACGTCTCCACATTTTAAGGAGCGGAGAGTGAATTATACCGCAAACAAAAAAATTTAGGGATATCGCGTGGTGTCTTGGGGGCTTCAGAGTGGGTCGAAGCCACTCCTTTTGTAATGGGCCTGAGTTATATTTTCTTATATTTTGCTTATCCCATGGTATTCGGACCATGGTTTTGGAACAATGTAATGCTATATATAGCGATACAATGTTATGTTAGAAATCAAAGGTGAATAATAATTTTAAGTTCTATGGTCACATGATTGATTGTATCTGTCTTTTGTAGCAAAAAAAAGGCTCTACATCTGAGTGCATAAAGACCTTGGAACAGTCTATAGGTTAGTGCGCAGACCACCTGCAGTTGTGTGCGCAGGTCGGAGAGCTGAATGTACTTGAAAGATCCATCATAATATAAAAGAAGAAATTTTTTGAAGATATTCTGTGTTCTTATGTGTTCTTGTTTATCTGCTTAATATGAGTTGTTCTAGAGTAATTGTTATAGTTGTGCATTGTAATAGTGTAGTTTATGATATTTTTTATATGTTATGTTGAATGGGGTGAAGTAAGTGAATTATTTGATACAACGCATTAATTTTATGCATGTTAAAGGGGAATAATAGCACAGTATATTATCCACATCACGCAGTCCCTCAAGGTCGCAGAAACTTGGTTCTGTAACCCCCCATAGCCACCTTAGGTGAGACTGTGATCTACCTACTGGTCATTTCCAAAAGGGTCATTGATCAAGGGTTTTTACGGTGTGAAGCATAGATCAAACCTGGGTCAAGCCCAAATAAGCCAACACTGTCAAGCAAGGTGGAATGCCTTCCTGAGTGAATTTGAATTTGAAATTCAACATTTAAAGGGCAAGGAAAATCGTGTGGCGCATTCATTAAGAAGGACGATACATTGCATCTATGAACTTTATTATAACCAAATAAAATTTAAATTTCGAGAAAAAATTAAAGAAGTTTCCCAAAAAGATCACGAATACAAACTTTTATGGCAGCAAGCAGGGCAAGCTAGAAGCCAAAGAAAACAATCAGATTTGAAAGAGAAGAATGAGAAATTATTGACCTTTAGGGGAAGAGTGTAGATTCCTAACCTCAAATCTATAAGGGAACTAATTTTAGATGAGTTCCATAGGAGCCCTTACGCTGCCCATCTAGGTTATCAGAAAATGTTATCAACTATTAAAAAATATTATTTATGGCTCGGTATGTGCAAGGATATTGTAGAATACCTAACAAATATCATGGAATGTGAGCAAGTTAAAGTTGAACATGAACACCTTGCTTGTCTCCCACGGCCTATTCCCATATTAGAATGGAAGTGGGAAGTTATTAGAGTTGATTTTATCACTGGGTTTCCTAGATCCATGAACCAAAATGATTCAATAATGGTATTAGTAGATAAATAGAGTAAAACAATGCATTTCATTATGGTACAATCTACTTATAAGACTCTTCACGTTGCTCATATTTTCATGAAGGAAATATTCCGACTACATGGTATTCCTAAAGTGGTTATGTGAGACAGAGATGTAAAATTTAGTTCCACATTCTTGAAAGATCTTTATACCATATTGGGAACTCAAATTCAGTTCCGCACTACATACCATCCACAAACGGATGGGAAAACTGAACGTGTGAATCAAGTAGTAGAATATATGTTACAGATGTATGTCATGAAACACCTCAATAAATTAGAGGAATATTTGAATTTAGTGGATTTTTCATATAGTAAGATATTTCATGAATCATTAAAAATGAGTCCCTTCGAAGTGTTATATGGGCATAAATGTAGAACACCTGTTAATTTGAGTTGTCCTTAGAAGAAATTAATGCTAGGAGTAGAGATGCTAGAAGAGATGGAATGACAAGTGAAGAATATCCGACAAAATTTAAAGGCTTCCCAATATAGATAGAAAGCTTACACTCATAGAAAAATAACCTATTAGGAATTTGATGTCTGGGATCATGTATATGTACGGATCAAGCCTAATAAAAGCACATCGAGTTGGATTAGATGGACCAACACCCTATGAGTTGGCTTTACCTAGACCCATAAGAGTTCACAATGTGGTTCACATATCATTATTAAAATGATACATGCACGATTCTAGACATGCGATTTACTAGAAGAATGTTCAGTTAATCTCGTAATTATTTTCTTTATTTGAATCTAAGGAGTTACACAAATTAATTTTCTTTTGTATGCCTACTTTAACACGTTGAGCCCGATGGAGAGTAACACTTTAGAGCAGGATGGAGAGTAACACTTCAGAGGTGAGCCATCACTGAGGTTAAAGTGCAATGGAGGCACTTTAGCCTAGAAGAAGCTACACAAGAAAATGAAAAAGTCATGTGAGAAACTTATCCTGAACCATTTCAAAGATCTGAAACAAACACAAAGGATCGCGTTTTGCCTCATGGGGGAAGATGTAAAACCCCAAAATGCAATTAAGTTACAAATATTTATCTTATGTTACATCCAATTAGTTATGATGAATACTAGCAAAATGCTATTAATATTTTGCCTTAGATTTGTTTTTCTTTTTTATAAATAATAAATAAAAAAATTTAGAATTCGAAAAGATTGATTGAAAAACAAATTTCAAGACTAGAGATAAGATATGAGCAATTTGAAACAATTACCTTCCCCTATAGATATAAAAGGAAATATCAATGAAGAGAGAGATTGTGTTGTAAAGAAAAATTAAATAAAATACTGAGTATTGTTAAAAATAAAAATAATAGTAGTAAGACATATAGCATCGATTGTCCTATTAGACACAGTTTTGTTTAATAGTATAAAACAACATTTAACAAAACCTCAGTAATTTCTTTTCATAAGCCACAATATTAAACATTGGAGCTTTATCCATCCAAGAGAATTCGGGATAGGTTGAAATGACATTACACTTATGATTTCATTCTTTCTACTAAATGCCTCAATACACTTCAACCGAGGGTATGGCCACCTTCCCTTCCCATAATATAAACAAAGGACTGAATAGAACCCAAATGAATTTAGCATAACTCTCGGACAACTTTGTGATAAAGAAACTTTGGAGGATATAGTTAAACCAGTAAGCTGCGCTAACCGAAGGAATATTGGTAGACACCTGTAGTAGAAAACGAGAGGGTTTTCCCTAAGAATGCAAGCAAACGAAAGGATTAACCTGAGCATGCAAGTAAAAATGAAATGGGTTTGGGAGAAGAAATGTATCTTACCAGTACGGAGACAGCAAGCCCAATGTAGGAGTAACCTTGTAATACAAGTAACCGATCATAAGAGACTGCCATAATTTGTTAACGAAAACAAACTTAGCAAGGGAGGAATTAATTACCTGTTCAAACTCCAAGAGGGTTCACTGGAATCCTCTTCCTTCCCACTGAAATAATCTTGTTGGAAAGGAATTAAAGCCGAAAAAAAATACGGAAGCCAACGAGCAATCAACAAAACGAAAAGGAAATTTCCCATAATTCGCGGTAATGACATAGCATTGTTAGCTAAACTGAGTAAGATAATTCGCGGCTACCCTACCCATGAACCGTAGAAAGGGTTGATTGCGCAGGGCGGGTAGAGCAAAGCGGTGCAGCAAATGGTGAACAAATGGAGGAGAGGGTAGGGTTTATGTTACCCCAAAACCATTTGATCCATTTCATGTTTGGGGTGGTGGCATTCTTCCTTTCCCTACCCTTTTTTTGGTGGAGAGCACCCCATCTAGGGAGTTTCAATGTTAACCACAATTTTACATCTTATATATACAATAATTTATAATAAAAAATATGTAATTTCTTCTATAACTGTCTCTTTTTGTCAAGTGTGAGAGACGTGTAATTCCTTGTGAAGTTTTCATGTGTAATATTACACTTAGAAAAATTGTAATTCCATCCATGCTAAACATAAGATTGACATGTAATATTAAAAAATAAATATTAATAACAATTAACTCTTAACCATAAATAAATTATTTCAATATTTACCTTAAATAAAATAATTTTATATCACTTCTATATCTATAAAAATAACAACAAGATACTACTTTCTAATTTTTTATAGGTTGTAAATGTACAATTTATTGATGTTTTAATATAAAATTCATATATGACATTAAAAAAAAATATAAAATTTTTAAAATTTTGAATTATACATTTTTTAATCTCACTTAACATTCTTCCATTGCATTAGTAATTCTAAATACAAAACCATAATGAAAATAAAATATTTGCTTCTCATTACATCTCTAATTCTAAATACAAAACCATGAAGAAAATAAAATATTTGCTTCCCATTGCATCCCTAATTCTAAGTACAAAACCATAATGAAAATAAAATATTTATAGCGATTGACAAATTCAAACGATTATTAAAGCCGTCATGAAAATGGCCCTGACTTAAATGACTATACATTTTGAAGGCCCATTCTGACCCAGTGTGAGCTCAATGTGTAAGTATGTCAGAAGCCAAAAAAAAAATGTCGGCTTGAACAATAGCTTACATAAACATATAAATGAACAATTAAAAATTTATTAAAAATAAATTTAAACGATATAAACTTAAAATATGAAGAGTTTACTAACACTTAAAAAATAGATATGGTAAATAAATAAAATATGGTAAATACGTAAAAATATAAATAAACCATAGGTATGGTAAATAAATAAAACCTCTTTTTATATTACTCAAGAGGTGTGGTAAATAAATAAAAATATAAATAAACTAGAGATATGGTAATTAAATAAAACCGATTTTTATATTTACTCAATAAACCACTTTATATTTACAAAAACTCAAAAACAGGTTTTATTTAGGTGAATCCTATGAGACAAATTATTATTAATACCATGGGCCAAATACCATGAGACAAATTATTAAGAATACCATGGGCAAATACCATGGGCCAAATAATATATTTATAAAATAGGTATGGTAAATAAGTAAATATAAAAGAGGTATAAAGGGGTAAGGTAAATAAATAAAAATATATCAAATACGATTAGAAATCAAGATCTAATTATATATGAAGTATAAGGGTCAAATACCATGGACCAAATTATTATTAATACCATGCAAAAAAAAGCATTATTAACTCTAACATTAGTATTAAAATATTAATATTATTAAATTTAATATGTTTAGATTAATAGAATATTAAATTTATTATATTGTAATATATATTAATATATCATGATATATGATAGAGGTGGAGAAATAGGGGGAGTGACAAGGGAGATATGGAGATAAATTGAAGGAGAAGGGAGAAGAGGAATGAAGAGAGAGAGAGTGAGAAGAGTGAGAGAATTAGAGAAGGGTAAGAGAGGGAGAGGGACACATAAAGATGGAGGTGGGAGAGAGATAAGGAGGGAGGGAGGGAGAAGGAGAGAGGATTGGAGGGTAAAGAGTGAGAGAGAGAGAAAGATGCGGGAAGGGAGAGGGAGGTAGGAGAGAAAGGGAGAGAGAGAAAGGATGAGAGGTGGGGGAGAGAAGGAGGGATAGAGAGATGGAGCTGGAGGTAGAGCGAGGAAAGGAAGAAGAAATACATAGAGAGGGAGTGACAAGGGAGAGATGGAGAGAGAGTGTGTATGCTTATGGGTGGGATAAAGATATATAGGAGTGATGGAGACAAGGGGGAGAGAAGGAGAAAGGAGGATTGATGGAGACAAGGGGGGAGAGAAGGATAAAGGGATAGAAATAGTAAGATAGTTGGAGAGTGAGATAGAGTGATGGGGGAAGAGAGAGGATTGGAGGACAGAGAGAGAGAGAAGGAAAGAGAGCTGGGGGGTCAAATAGAAGGAGGTGAGAGAGGAATGATGAGAGAGAGGAAGAGAGTGATGGGGGAAGAGAGGATTGTAGGAGAGAGGGAGAGAGAGAGAGATATAGAGATAGAGGTGGGGGAAGATAAAGGAAGGTAGGAAATAAAGGGAGAGAGAGGAAGGAAAAGGGAGGGGACTTGAAAGAGAGGAGAAGAGAGGGAGGGATAGAATATGGATTTGGAGGGGGAGAGAGGGAGGGATTGGGATATGGAGAGAAAGAGAGATGGGGGAAGAGAAAGGGAGGTAGGAGAGAAAGGGAGAGAGAGGAAGGAAAGGAGAGGGGACTTGAAAGAGAGGAGGAGAGATAGGAGGAGAAAGGGAGGGATAGAAATATGGATTTGGAGAGGGGGAGAGGGAGGGATTGAGAGATGGAGCTGGATGAGGAGAGAGGGAGGGAAGAATAAATACATAGAGAGTGAGTAGTGGAGAGAGAGGGGGAGTGACAAGGGAAATATGAAGAGGGAGTGTGTATGTTTTGGGGTGAGATAAAGAGACAAATAAGGAGATATGGAGAGAAGGGGGGAGAGAAGGAGAGAGAGAGGCATATGGTAACAAAGTTGGAAGGTGAAGATAGAGAGAGAGAGGGGGAGGGGAGAGAAAGGAAGAGAAAGAGTGAAGAGAGGTAGGGAAAGATATATGAAGATGGAGAGGGAGAGATGGGGAGGTAAGAATAAAGACATAGAGGGTGAAAGGTGGAGAGAGAGAGAGAAGGGGTGATAAAGAATATGAAGAGAGAGGGAGAAAGGGTAGCAGGAAGGAAGAGAGATAGAAGCGAGAGAGAGAGAGAGAGAGGGAGAGAGAGAGAGAGAGAGATAGAGAGAGAGAGAGAGAGGAGGAGGAGGGAGTGATAGATAGATAGATAGATAGATTGGAGAAAGAGAGTTTATGTTTTGGAGTTGATATAGAGAGATAGAGTGAGATATAGATATAGATGTAAGGTGAAGAGAAAAAAAGATAGATGGAGAGAAGGAGGGAGGGACAAGGAAATTGATAGATATGGAGTGAGAGAGAGTGTGTGTATTGTGGGGTGAGATAAAGAGAAAAAGAAGGAGATATGGATGGATATATAGATATATATGGGGGAGAGAGGGAAGAAGGTTTCCTGTAGTAGATGCATTGATTTCAGTGTAGATGGTGATTTCTAATCCTATTTCATTTCTTGCACTAGATGAATTGATTTTGGTGTAGATGTTGATTTCTAATGATATTTGATTACTTACACTAGATGGATTGATTTTAATGTAGATGATTTCTAATCCTATTTGATTTCTTGCACTAAATGCATTAATTTCAGTGTAGATGATGATTTCTAATCATATTTGATTGATTTCACTCGATGCATTAATTTTAATGTAGATTTTGATTTTTGGTTATATTTGATTTCTTTCACTACATGAATTGATTTCAATGTAGATTATTTTTAATCCTATTTGATTGCTTGCACTGAATGGATTGATTTCAATGTAGATGGTGATTTCTAATCCTATTTGATTGCTTTCACTAAATGCCTTGATTTCAATGTAGATGGTGATTTCTAATCCTATTTGATTGCTTTCACTAAATGCCTTGATTTCAGTGTAGATGGTGATTTCTAATCTTATTTGATTTCTTGCACTAGATGCATTAATTTCAATGTAGATGTTGATTTATAATTATATTTGATTGCTTGCACTAAATGTATTGATTTAAATGTAGATGATTTAACTAAATGCATTGATTTAAATGTAGATGATTTATAATCCTATTTGATTCCTTGCACTAAATGCATTTATTTCAGTGTAGATGGTGATTTCTAATCCTATTTGATTTCATGCACTAGATGCATTGATTTTGGTGTAGATGTTGGCTTTAAATCCTATTTTCCTACTTGCACTAGACTCATTTATTTGAGTGTAGATGTTGATTTCTAATCATATTTCATTACTTGCATTAGATGCATTGATTTTAGTGTAGATGTTGTTTTCTATTATTATTTTATTTCTTGCATTAGTTGCATTGATTTCAGTGTATATGTTGATTTCTAATTTGATGTAATTGGATGTATGATGGTACATTAATTTTAAAGTCATTGGATTAATAGTGTGTGTGCAATGATTTCAGTGTAAGCACAAAAAATTATTGACAATGTACATTGATTTTTGTGTTATAGTAATTCAATCTATTAATATTGGAGAGCAAGAGAGACAAGGTATGATGTTTACTACAACAGCTCGAGCTAAATATTTAAATGGTTTACGATTCCAACTGTCCTTTTCAAATAATCAATATGAAAATATGACAAAACTAACATGGGTGAAAATAAGAATACTAGAAGAAAATAGTTTGAAATCGATCACAATGAAGACTATTTGCAATTGACTACATTCTTATTATTCACAGTTTCTATCATTCAATATTATTACAATGTCACTTTGCATTCAAAATTTTATTTCATCATTAAAGTTATTTTACAATATTTATCATCTCAACAAACTGAGGTAACTAATCAAATTTAAAATTAAAATGACTCAATAAATCTTAGACATATTTAACATATTTAAAATGGTTATGTTAATATTAGATGTATTTACATATTATTGATAAAATTAAGCATGTGTTTACCTCAAATATCTCGGTGAAAATATTTCCTCAAGGATTTGCACTCAAAAAAAAGTTTTCACCTCGAGAGATTTGATCCCTCTAGGCACTTGATAGATCCGAGTTAAGGTGGATCTAGGCACAGTTAAACCCACGGTCATTGCGGTGTGAATGTGTATTATAATAAAGACAGTCATCAAAGTGCAGCACCACCGGATACTCTATAGTGCAACACCATTAGCAGCACCATTCCCAGCACGAACAATCATTAGGTCCAGATTGAGGACCACAGCACTCTACGCAGCAGTGTTACTTTTTCTTTTTACTGGATTTTGTTTTCACATTTTTGAAGCAGAAATGAGGAACTCCACAAAGAACCAAAGAACCAATGAGAAGAGGCCGTGGAGTTCCATAAATCTTGAAGCACCAATGAGAAAAGGCCGTGGAGTTCCATAAATCTTGAAAGACGGCCAATTTTTAAATCGTGGAGTTGCAGGAGTCCGATAAATCTTCAAAGTCCACCAAATTTTAAATATTGAATTTTTGCTGGAGTCCAATAAATCTTGAAAAACCACTTATTTTTCAATCGTGAATTATTGCAGGTGTCCAAATAAATTTTGAAAGACCACCAATTTTTTTTTTGTTGTTTTTAGAGGTGATGTTTTACATGGTTCACTTAAAAATAATTTACATGGTGTATTTAAAAATAATAGAATAATATTTATAATAACTAATATTTAAAAATAATAGTAATAAAACAATTAGTATTGATCATTAAAAAAAATTTTAATTTTAAAACTATTTTATATAGAAATAAAAATAAAGTAATTGAAATTAAAAAATATTTTATATAGAAATGAAAATAAAGTAATTGAAATTAAAAAATAAAAATTAATTTCTCTTAAAATATTAAAGATATGTGTAATTTTTTTAGTATTTGATTAGGAACAAATGATGGGTGATTTTATGTTTAGTTGAGATATAATAATTAAAATTCAATGTCTATATTAAATAACATAGTTTTATATCAAATTTATATAAAGAAAAGAGGGTGACTAGATGAAGGAAGATTTGGCTCAGTCATGTCTATGTTTGGCTCTTAAGTATGTTTACTAAAAACTAAGTTCTCTTGATTTTGTATTTGTTAATGTTTGGCTTTAATGACTATTATATCATTGTGAATTACATGGTTATAAGCATGGTTATATGACAGGTTCATGTCACGGTTATTGCATGTACTTACTTGTAATTGTAAATATAATGTACACAAGACCTAATTGATGTCATAACAGTTCAAGGGAGAGGGTACTGATCCTTGTTGTCAAATCTCATAAGAGCTTTCAATCATTCATGCTCTATCTTGTATCCTATACCTATATATCACATTGATTCCAAGTGTTTGACAGAATGTCATTCGTGGTTGGGGATTGTCAGGCCTCGTTGTGGAGTCAATTTTTGGTTCATTAGCCATGTCATGATTTGTTTGATGGATTCTGGAACCTAGGAGAAGTTCTCGGCAATGACCTAGATTCTAAGCTTAAAAAGTGGCACAAATCAAGGGGACGTAGGGACAAGTACGAGGTAAAAACTCCCAAGACGCACCCATGCCAATGTTATGGGAGCATCTAGGGCCTTCGAGATGCACTCTTCTCCATATCAAGGGAGTGTCTCGGGGATTGCTTCACTAAAAACATAGTGGTACCTAGGGACTAGTCAAGTGGATAACTAGGATAGCTTCTAGGGGTATTGTAGCAAGTACAAGAAGTCTGTGTTATGGGTTTCTGTCAATTCCACTTCCTTAAAGTCACCAAGGAAGTCAATTCTTGTCATAGTAGCCCATCATCTCATGTTTACCCCTAGTGAGCCGATGGAAGTGGGTAGATATTATGGGTGTTTCGTTATAGGGTGGTATGAGAGCATTGTTGCGCTCTCTTTCGGTGATATCTGATACCATAAAGTGGTATTAGAGCATGGTTCACCCATTTGACTAAATAGGTGGGATGTGTTTTTCATGCATACATGTCAGTTTCATATGTGTTTTATATGTTTATAGATTATGTCTTTGTTATGTATGCATGGTGGTGGTCATTGTTGCAGTTGTGTCACGATGTGGAAGTTGATTGTGTTGTTGTTGGATGTGATTGTCATGACTACATGTCGGTTATGCATTTTTTTATGCATGCAAGTGTCTATATGTTGTTATGCATGCATTTTCATGGTTATACTTGTTTCCCATGAGGTCATTGTAGGCATTTTCGGTCATCATGATTTTGTTGATATGTTATGATGTTTTTGGTCCAGATAGAGCAGGAGATGCAGATCATCAAAGTGAAGTTGCAACACTAGACTTTGGGGTAAGAGCAGATTCTGATATAGGTATTGTATGTTTTTGATGCAGTAATGTTAGTTAATGATTTTCATATGCATGTTTGTCATTTTATTGTTGTTTTGGTTACATGCATGGTAGATGTTAGTGAATCAATGTGGTCATATGAACGTGTGTCGAATAGTCATGAATTATAGTATTCTATTGTTATAAGCATTCTTGTTGTTGTTTTATGTTATTTAACTTGATGATTATGTTATATGTTGTTGACGAGTATGTTATATGTTAACTTGTTATTGTTATATGTTAGTTAGCTTGATGATTGCGGTTATTGATATCTCGATGTTATATGTATCATGTTGATATGGATTGGCCTATGCAGATGGTTATGGTTACGATATTTAGGTATGAGTCGACCTATTGTGATATTATGTCATACAAATATAGAGTGATTGTGCATATGTCATTGTCATGAATGAATGCCAATTGTTTATGAAATTACGAGGTGAACATGTTATCTAGTTACTCTTATGGATATCATGACCTTGTGAATTTATATCATTCTAAAATAGGTTGATCATGCCGACAAAATAGCCTCCCTAAGATACGTTAAGGTATGAGTTTTCTTATGTCATATACTTGGTGCTTGAATTCTTGATGATTTTTTTTATTTCGTGTTTGAGTGTTTGGTGTCTATTATGTCATCTTATATATATGCAATAATTTATAGTAAAAAAAATGTAATTTTTTCTATAATTGTCTCCTTTTTTTAGTGTGATAGACATGTGTAATTCCTCCATAACTCAATATGAAGTTGTCATGTGTAATATTACACTTAGGAAAATTGTAATTCCATCCATGCTAAACATAAGGTTGACATGTAATATTAAAAATAAATATTAATAACAATTAACTCTTAACCATAAATAAAATATTTCAATATTTACCTTAAATAAAATTATTTTATATCACTTATATATCTATAAAGATAACAAGATACTACTTTCTAATTCTTTATATGTTGTAAATGTATCATTTATTTATGTTTTAATATAAAATTCATATATGACATTTTAAAAAAAATGAGATTTTAAAATTTAAAATTATATATTTTTTAATCTCACTTAACATTCTTCCCATTGCATTCGTAATTCTCAATACAAAACCATAATGAAAATAAAATATTTGCTTCCCATTGCATCTCTAATTCTAAATACAAAACCATGAAGAAAATAAAATATTTGCTTCCCATTGCATCCCTAATTCTAAATACAAAACCATAATGAGAATAAAATATTTATAGTGATTGACAAATAAACCAGAAATAAAAATTCAAACAATTATTAAAGCCGTCATGAAAATGGCCCTGACCAATTATTAAACACACAGTCATCGAAGTGACGAATGTGTATTATAATAAACACACAGTCATCAAAGTGCAACACCAATCGCAGCACCATTCCCAGCACGAACAACGCTCTCATCCAATAGTGACAGGCTGGCAACAAAGATTAGGTCCACACTGAGGACAACAGCACGAAATATTGAAAGACCACCAGAATTTAAATCTTGGAGTTGCAGGAGTCCCACAAATCTTGAAATACAACTTCATTTTAAATTCTTTACTTTTTGCAAAGTCCATCTTGGAGTTGCAGGAGTCCAATAAATCTCTTGGAGTTACAGGAGTCCAATAAATCTTGAAAGACCATCAAATTTTAAATCTTGGAGTTGTACGATTCAGATAAATCTCGAAAAGCAGCCTAATTTTAGATCTTGAATTTTTGCAGGAGGCTAATAAATTTCGAAAGAACACCAAATTTTAAATCTTGGGATTACAGTCCTATAAATCTTGGAAGACCATTACATTTTAAATCTTGAATTTTTGTTGTTTCTAGAGGTAGAGGTTGAGTCTTACTTGGTTTACTTGAAAATAATTTACATGGTGTATTTAAAAATAGTAGAATAATATTTATAATAACTAATATTTAATAATAATAATAATAATAATAAAATTAATATTTGTTTTTTAACTTTTAAATCTATTTTATATGGAAATAAAAATAAATTAATTAAAATTAAAATTAAAAAATAATTTAACATACTTAATATCTGATATGTGATTCTATGTTTAGTTAAGATTTAATGGTTAAAATAAAAATATATTGATAAAAAAAAAAATTATTGTTAGTGATAAAATAATATATATATATATATATTGACAAAATTGGTTGCTAGTTTGTATTCCAAAAAAAAAAATAGAGCAAAAGCTCCAAAATTACATGAAAAAATGCTTGCTGTGCAGTGTAGAGAGCAACTGTAACTATGCATTGCATGTCCTTTGATTCTAGTATTCAAGAGGAGCTAAACTACTGAAAAATTATATATACTGACAAACTATGAAAGAAGTAATACATATTTAAAAGTCATGCTGAAAAGAGAGAGGTAGGTTAGTCAATATTTATGTGGCTGATTTGGCACGCAGTAGAGTTCTCCGGATTTTCTTCATTCTCTGCGTTTCTTATATTGTTGGACCTAGTACTAGGGGCAGCGAATTTTTCTATCATGTATTTTAGGATTTGAATCGATTCTCGAGTGTGAGAGCATTTGTTAGAAAGATTGTCACACTGTGCTTGAAGAGATGACACCCTTGAGAGAAAAAAATTAACATGAGCCTCGTGCTTATCCTCAAGGGCTTTAACATCATTTTTTAGCTTTTGTCAGTATTCTAATGTTTTGCAATTTGTTCGAGCCTCGCACACTAAATCCGCGAGTGAAGACGGTCTTCACTTCTAGCCATGCGAAAAGAAAATGAAACGAGAAGAAATAGAGAGGATGAGGCAGAAGGAAGGGGATACTGGAATAAATAGAGTCGCACAGATGAGGAGGTGCCTTGCTGTGTGAGATCCAAAGCAAAAGAGTCACGGGAATGGAGTGATAAGGAGTACAAATGGCACAAGCGGAGTGAGAGATGCGAGAGTTGGAGATCGAATAAAATCTTGTTGCAGTGAAATTCATGATCAAGGTAGGGGGATTTGGTGTAAAATCATGTATATTATTGTGGGTTCGGAGGATGTGAAAAAAGGAGGCTTATTTCATTTCGTGTAGGAGGATTCAACTTCTGGTGATGACTTGGTCAAGTGCTATATTGGCAACAGGAAAATTGTGAACCATGAGATTGATTATGATTGCTGAGCCTCCCAGAATCATGGCATTTTTTATTTTGAGCTTCTTCAACTGAACTAAGCCTTGAAAGGGAGCTAGAGCCTCTTCTCTATTACTGGACAAAGAGCTTAGACTCCATTCAAAGGTTAAGAGAGGATCCCCACTTTCATTTCTTATGTTGCCACCAGCCCCACCTATTCCCGGATTGGATTTAGATGCACCCTAAAAAAAAGAGTGGGTGTGCTACTGGCCTTGATCCAATCCATGAATTCATTCTCTCTGAGTCAAACTTTCCAGGTGATACCGGATCTGCAATGAAGTTTAGGGAAGGGATTATTCTTACTACCTCTGGTCAAAAGATCTTGAAGGAAGATCTTTTCCTTCGCACACAGATGAGATCATTAGGATGGATCACGTAGTTGCTTTTAACAGAAATAGCTTCAAGGGTTAGGCCCCAAGCTTTATGACATAGCTTCGTGTAGGAAGGCTCTTTGCCTTTGAAAATCTTGTTGTTCCTGGAGAGCCATATATTCTATAAGATGACATACTGAAGGGTGTTCCAAACCCTCCATGAGAGTTTGTTCTTCTTGTTTTTCGAAGGAAAACTGTTTTTCCAAGGATAACTGTTTTTCCAAGAAAGAAGCAACTTAGCAAGAGAGCTCAGATGAGTCCTATTGCGCTGAAAAAATTTTGTGAGCTCTGTCTAGCAATGAATGGTGAAGGGGCATCAGATGAAGAGATGAGAGATGGTTTCCTCTTCATTTTGACAGTTTGGGCAAATAGAAGGTCCTATAACGCCTCTTTATTTTAATGTCCATATTTAATAACATACTTTGATATCAAAGTTATATATTGAAAAGAAAAATAATCTAAATGATTTAGTATAAGAAAAATAGACAGCCCACATACACACAAATCACTTAATATCTGTATTCATCATAACAATGATATAGATCAGAAATTTCTACCAATCTAGATCCTAAGAAAGTGGATCTATGGCTAAGAAATGACACAACTACAAAAATAGGGAACAACAACTTCTAGATTGATACCTTGGGACCAGCCTAGATCCATTTAACTCAAGATCTATCAAGCCTAGAGAAGGATCAATCTAGAAGAGATAAGTTAGATGCAATTTGAAATAATTACCTTCTCCTCTAGATATAAAATGAAATATCAATGAAGAGAGGGGTCGTGTTGTAAAGAAAAAGAAAAGAAAATGTTAAAGTATTGAGTATTGTTAAATTGTTGTTGTTCGGTAGTAACATGAAATGAAATGAAATGAAATTAAAAAAAAAAAAAAAAAAAAACTAGATATCCGTAAAAGAATGATCTTGGTACACTCAAATTCTGTTTTGAGTTCTACACAAGATTCCTTTGTTATTTACTTAACTGTAAGAAGACTATTGGAACAAAACTACCAATTGATATATATTCGGGATAAATCCTTCTATTGCTGGTTAAGTTAACTTAAATTACTGAATTGGATGGTGTGAGGGGGTACCAACAACGCTTCTAAAAAGGAAAAAACCAGATCTCGGGTCCCTTTTCCTCTTGGTTAACCCTTAGGGTAAAGATGTTAAGTAATATGCACAAAGAAGACTGCAATTCAAGAGAAGAGTAATTTGCTTAATTTAGATGACAGGAAAATAAAGAAGTATTGAAGTCATTATATTAGCTATAAATGGTATAACATGACAAATTGAAGCCGCGAGATACCGGCCAAGTTCAAGATCCGAATGTATGTACATATAAGAGGAAGATAAAAATAAAAGTAGTAAGACATATAGCATCAATAATAGACACAGTTTTGTTTAATAGTAGAACACAACATTTAACACAATTATTAAACACACAGTCATCAAAATGGCCCTGCACAATTATTAAACACACAGTCATGAATGTCGTCAACGAAGATCGCAACAATCACGATCTGTACACGACCATCCGCAGCAGCACCATGCGCAGCACGGGTGTTCATTCACAGCGGTGGCAACAGTAACAGCGCCTAAAAACACACGCACATCAGACAATTTCATGGATTAGTAACATAGTTTTTCTTTTTACTGGATTTTGTTTTGATTGAAATTGGATTTGATACCAGCTGGTGGCACAGCCGTTGCCGCCGTCGCCGCTTCTATGGTTGTTAGAGGCGATAGGAGGGAGAGGGAAAAAATGCAAATGCCTAGCACGCAGACAAGCTTCGAAGCCGCCATTTGTTAGAAATAAAGCAGAAATGAGAAACTCCAGAATGAACAAAATGAAGCACGAATGAGATGAGGGTGAGGGTGAAAGTATAAATAGAAGTGAAGCACCGAGGAGTTCGATAAATCTTGGAAGACCACAAAATTTTAAATGTTGGAGTTGCATGAGTCTCATAAATCGTGAAAGACCACCCAATTTTAAATATTGGAGTTAGGAGTCCGATAAATCTTGAAAGACCTCCAAATTTTAAATATTGGAGTTGCAGAGTCCGATAAATCTTGAAAGACCGCCACATTTTAAATCTTGCAGTTGGAGGTAGGAGGAGTCCGATAAATCTCGAAAGTCCACGTAAATATTTAATTTTACAGGAAACTAAATATTTAATTTTACAGATAACCAAATTTTAAATATTTAATTTTTTTTGCAGGAGTCCAATAAATCTAGAAAGCCCACCAAATTTTAAATCTTAGAGTTGCAGGAGTCCGATGAATCCTGAAGGTCCACCTATTTTTAAATCTTTAATTTTTACAGGAGTACAATAAATCTTGGAAGACCACCAAATTTTAAATTTTGGACTAGCATGAGTCCAATAAATCTTGGAAGACCACCAAATTTTAAATGTTGGAGTTACACGAGTCTCATAAATCTTGAAAGTCAACGAGAGGTCGTTCTTAGAGGCGGTGTTTTACATGGTGTAATTAAAAATAATAGAATAATATTTATAATAATTAATATTTAAAAATAATAATAATAATAAAATTAATATTAATGAGTAATAAAATATTTTAATTTTAATTTTAATTTTAAATTTATTTTATATTAAAATAAAAATAAAAATAAATTAATTGAAATTAAATATTTGTTTTGGAATATAATTTATAATATATTATAATAATATATTACTATATTATAAAATATATTATATACATGACAGTAACATTTTAATTTTTGAAAAAATAAAAAAGAGTTATATTTAGAAAAAAACTATAATACGAAAATAAACATATATAAAATATTATAACAATTTTATATGAGCAAGCAATATTTCTAATTACCTAAAATGTGTTTATTGTTAAATCTCCTTTATAATATAATATTTTAAATTATATATTTATAGAGAGAGAAAATATATAATATTAAAATAAAAGTATTATAATAATTAGTTGTAGTTTAATAGCATTGTGATAGGTATTAAATATGTATTTATTTTAGAACATGTTTTATAATATAATATTATAAATTATATTATGTAATGTAAATGAGAGTGATATATATCTATATCTATATATATATATATTTCTTCTTTTTTTCCATGGAAAACAAACCTTTATTCATAGTGGGGTTTTTATATTGCTCCTTGAGTTGTATAAGATTGTTGGAACCTCTTAAAATTGTCAGTAATTCCTTTTACAAAAATCTCATCAAAAACCACAAAAATAGGTACGCTCGGGTGAGACTGCGTTTCATTATTTCTTTGGAGCTTCATAGTATCACTTTTTATACCAAGATAACTTCCTCTTCAATAGAGGGGGCGTCTATTATCATCATGTGTCCTGGTTGCAACGTCATAGCTTGCTTTGATAAGAAATCAGCCTCTGAACTCAGCTCTCTGTATACATGTTTAAAAGAAAGAGAAGTGAATTTGGAGAAGAAATGTTGAATGGCTTGTAAGATTACTTGTAAATGTGGAGCAAAAATGTGTGAGCGCTGCATAGCCCAATCCACCACTACTTTTGAATCATCAAAGCACTATAAATTTGTTATAACTCTGTTGTGGGCCGCATATAAAACTGCCCAAAGAGCTGCCAATTCGGCCTTATTGTTGGAGCCATGACCAAGAGCAAACTTTATTAGAAACTTCTTTTGCAGGCTAAGGTGGAGGGTAGCTCTTGCACCAACAAGAGGAGGAGACCCTTGGTTGGGTCCATCAAACAAATCCCATGGAATGTCATAGTTTATGACTGGAGGCTGAATAATTCTCAATTTCTGCACTTTAGGAGGACATTTGTGTTCATTTTTCCACTAAACAATTAAGGACAAAGTCATTTATTTTGGGATAGCTTCCTCATGAAAAATTGTCGTATTTCCAGCCCACCAAATTCCTTAAGTGAAGAAAGAAGGTAAAGAAGCAAAAGTGCTTACCCCGGGAAAGCTCCACCATTATTTCATTCGGGATAGAACACTATCAACTGCTTCGAGCTGAACTGAAGTACATGCAGAGACCGACTTGTTCCATACCGACTCTGCATAAGAAAAAAGAAAAGAAAAGTTGAGGGCATGTCTCAAAATTTATTCCACAGAGAGAACAATGACTCAGACCTTCCCATCCACGTTTTTGCAAATTTTCCCATGTAAGGAGCCTATTATTTAGAGCCATCCATAACACAATTTTAGCTTCTAATTGTCCGAGATATTTCCATACAAGAGTCCACCATTCCTCTTTTTCTACTGGAGTGGTTTCCTCCATCAAAGCCTTATAGCCTTAGTTTGCAGAGAAAGATCGAGAAGTAGATTTTTTTGTTCAAACTACTGTGTCTTTCAATTCCTGGTCTAGATGTACAAAATTATTAACCAGAAGGTGTACATAAGAATACCATTCATGTGAATCCTCATCACAAAGCCTCAAGGAGACTGTCGATTTCCAACCTGAAGATCCCCACGCATGTGGATAGGAAGAAGCTCCATCTTCTATGTTGAATATCTGATTTGAATGTAAAATATTTTGAACCCTCTCTGAGAGCTTAAAATTGTTTTACCAATGGATCCAGACAAATTCTGACTTGGTTCCCTTTACCAATGTTCCAAGTAGTCCACTTACCAATCATATGGAAATATTGGACAAGGGCCTTCCATCCAATCGAGCCATTTCTGTGAGATTTTGTTTGAGAATGGAACTAGGTCGTAACAGTTCCTAGAATGTATTTTTCACATAATTTGCGACCCCATAGAGAGCCGGGATTCACAGCAAGTATCCATAATGACTTTACAGCTAATGATAAATAGAAGATAGGTAAATTTGTTATCCCCCATCCTCCTAGTTCTTTGGTTAAAGCTAAGGTTGACCATTTTGATAAAGGGATTCTTTCATTCTTTTTATAGGCAGTCCAGAGAAAGGAGAAACATTTTTTCCTGACTTTGTGAAGCATTCCTTTTGGAATGGCTGCAATGGTGGCCCAATACATAGGAATACTTTGGAGAAAAAAATTAAGTAAGACCAAATGACCTCCTCTGGATAGATAGCGATTGGTCTAATGCATGATTCATTTTTCTATTTTTCTGATAAAGCCATAGCCATTCGCTGAAAACATAGGAAATTGGTTTGAGGGGAAAACCCAAATATTTGAACCCAGTCTGTAATATTCCCAATCCGGGACAACTGGCTAGGCATGACTGGAAAATGCATTTTCTAGGAATGGCAGCTACAAAAATTGAAACCAAGACCTAGATCCCTTAGAAAAATGTGTCTAAGTGTTGAATCCAAGAGGAGGCTCCAAAGAAATCCTTCTAGAGTGGTTAAACAGATCTCCCACTACTAGATGTCCTCAAAAAGTGCCCAATGAAGGGACTGCAACAATACATGATCATACCATGGAAAGACAACGTTATTTTATGACCTGTGAGACAAGAAGATGTAGATAGTTAATAAACACTGTTATAGCAGCAAGGAAAGTACAAGTTCTTGAGGAAACATTTACTCAAGAAAGGCAATGCAAGCCTCAACAAGACATGCACATGGAAATGAAGAAACATTTCTACATATATGAGAACCCTTGGCTATGAAAGCACAGTCTATTATGGAGTACTGTTGCAATACAATGTCAATACATGGATATGGAAATGATGTAGCTCAAATACCATAGGAGAGCAAAGGTCTAACCCTTAAAAGCAATAAAACATCAATCCTCCAAGGGATTGGATGAAATATGAAAAATGGAAAAAATGCCGGAGTTGTTGGGTAACTGCAGCAACTCAAATCTGGAACTCAATAGAGAAGGCTGAAGATGATGAGAAATATGAAGTATACCTTCTCCAATGGATCTCCAAGTGGCAGGTTGATCCTTACACTTGATATCTCACCCTCCAAACAACACTGCAAGCCCTCACTGCAAGTGCTCTATGAAAATAACGCAGTCTAAGAGGGTAACTACATTGTAGGTGGAATAGACTGTGTTGGCCAAGTTCCAAGATCTAAAAATAAGCTCCAAAGCTTCCGAACTAATCATCCAAAGGAAAGAATGACTCCCCCTCTGAAAAACAAGCAATGGAAGAGGTGTTGTAACTACTCACTGGAACACCCAGCAACACAGTATTATTCTACTACAAAAATAATGTTGTCTTGATGGAGGATGCATGGCCTCAAGCCTAGATGTGTGAAATCAGTACAACTCCTTCAAGAGGCTTCTCAAGAAAGGAGGAGGAATCCTAAATAGGAATTCCTCGGAAATTCTTGCTAAACAGAAAAATAATGCACAATGTCTGAATAGACATGAAATGAATAATCAAAGCATGAATAACAATGGCTGCCTTACCCTCCTTTTAAACACATGAGAGCTCCCTCTCCATCGGCCCCATTCTATTAAGGTTTCCTCCTTCAAGGAATATTCCCCCCTCTATCTCTGGGCTGTCTCATGTAGTGCTTTCCACCTCATACTCAATGATGTTTGACTTGGTCAAACTTAACCAAGCCTCTTTGCAAAATGTCCCCTTTCACACATGAGGGTATGAAATCTAGTTCCAAGGCCGATCCCTTTTCATACTAGAGGGATTTTATCCATGTTTTTATTATAATTGGGCCTCCTTACCCAATTATTCAACTTATAAGTGAAATTATCAAAATCTAATGTTCCAATTTATTGAAGGAAAAATTTGGAACATTACAGTCCTCCCCTCCCAAATTTGCTTGTTCTCAAGCAACTGCAAGGATAGAACTAGAAAGTCTCCACTCAAGGCATGGAGTCTAAAATTTGATGAGGAACATCTTCCCCATGTGGATCCTCCATCCCCAAGCAATCATCCAAACAAAATGAGCCACCTCCCAACAAGGCAACTCCTGAAAATCTCCTTCCACCTCAAGCTATGGAAATGAAGGTGGGATAAAAATATAAACATGGTAAGCATCATAGCCTACCCCAAATTTTCCCCCTCTCCACTTATGAGTGTGTGCTGATCCTGGGCTAGAGAAGTATTGCCCTCAAATGGAAAAGTGAGGAACAATCCTCCAAAGAGTTCTCCTTCGAAAATGAAGAACAAGCTAGCCCAAAACAATTCATCCATGATGAATAGGACATGGCCATCATAGAGTATCCCTGTGAGAAGTTTGCTACAAGATTGACGTGATGATGCATAATAAAAACAATACCTCAAGAGGACACAGCACAGTCTCATCCACTGCAACATTAGAAAATAGCATGGCAACTAACATACAAAATTCATCACATCTACTAATGAATAGTAAATGGCTGAATGTAACAACAATACATGATCAAGCACTTGCCCATGGTTGTAAAATGGATGAATACCGATCTCATGGCCCACCTCAGAAGAGAACAATCATGTGGTTGTGGTGGCCATATCTCCTCCCATGCTCCCATTAGAACATGTAGTGCAGATAATGTGGGGAATTCTCCCCACTCAAGGACACATCCAACTCATGTGTATTTCTCATAATCATGCTTCTTATAGAAATCTGATCCATATCAGCAAATGAAGTCATGATCAGCAACAAAATGAATAAAATGTTGAAGGTTTCATGTGGTGCGAAGGTACCAACAATCTTCCCAGCTAGTGACGGTGCATCAAAATGTTGTGTTAGATAATCCATGGATGTAAAAAAAATATTCTTACCATATGTTGAGAGAAAGATGATGCATGTGTATATGAATGATCCCTCCATAGTAGTATGGCACATTCCCACAAAGAGAATTGAACCATATGTTGCATAAAGATCACCCTCCTTATATTTGGAAATCCAAGTCAAGAATATCATAGCAAGTGAGGTCATACTAATGTAATATATGTCTCCATCCACTACTCCAACCATCTCACCTCCTCTTTGTCCTCCAAGTGCATCAAGTGTGAAGTGATCCTGGGGAAACTCCACAATAACCCCAAGCTCTCAAATGACAGCGTTGTTGGCCTCTACAAATAATATCTGGCCAACTCATAGCTCCATTCTTTGACATGCTCCTTGTCAAATATATCTCCCATAATGCTGCAATACATAAGAAGTTCCTCCCAAGGAGGAAGTACCTCTCTATCATAAAAATCCTTGGAAATAATGCCATCTCCTCCTTCTGCAACATCATGCAAAGTGTGAGAGAAAATCTGCTCTTGCTCTCCCAAGAACAAGCAAAGAAACAAAGTATTTTGCTACCTCCCCATACTTCCATCATACAACTCATGTGATGA
The DNA here is from genome assembly GCA_034641835.2 of Pinus albicaulis. NCBI lineage: Eukaryota > Viridiplantae > Streptophyta > Pinopsida > Pinales > Pinaceae > Pinus > Pinus albicaulis. The sequence goes on from JAXQQM020072950.1 coordinate 66,294, forward strand.
AGACAAAATGAATGATATGAGTTTCACATCAACACCATGCATCCATACTCTATGATGCTTAATGATGCAATTATCCTGCCATCTCTCCTCCATGCTCCTACTCTTAGGAAGATTGTATGCCAAGTGATGGCCAAAATCTTTCAAGAGTAGCCAGCGCAGCCAAGCCTCCTACTGCCCGGTATCATAAATTTGCAAGTAGCCTCCCGGCTCTTTGCTCATCAACCACATCCACTCAGCCACTTGTTGATGCCTTCTTCTTTCCTTCATCTTGGTACTCCTCCCATGAGGGCTACCATTCTCCCAAACCAAATCTCTGTCTTCGGGCTTCATGGGATTTTGAAATGCAAGCTTCTCCAGGATCAATGAGACCCTATCAAGAGCCAAATAGGTGGTAGGAAAAAACATGCCATCATGATGTGTGTGGCCCAAGGAATGTCCAACACAAGCATGAGAGATGTTATCCATCCTAAGATGTCCTCCATCTTCTATTTTCTCTTGTGAGAAAGGAAGAAAATATTTGCATTCCATGGTGTGTTGAAGTGCACCTCTAATGAGATCTCTCCTTGAGACCTTCCTCTCAACAATAGTCTTCCAAAACCAATGAGGTCTTGGATCTGAAAGTAGAAGTTCCTCTTTGAGCTAAGAGGAGCTCATTGAGAAAGTGTCATCTTGAAAGGAGAAGGGGTTTATCACTCAAATATGTCTACCATCCTTCATCAAGTCTTCAAACCCCAACCTCAAATGTGATGCACAATCCAACAATGGATCATGAGAATGATGGTTTTCTCCCTAGAATATTTCCATGCTGCACAGCGAAATGCAACCAAGCTGCTCTATGGTAATAGTGTGATTTGACCCTTGGTCATGCAAAATTAAATCTCCGCAATTACCAAAATAAATTGCTGCAACAATAGATTGTGGAAATATTTTCATACCTTGAAGATATTTGGGAACTTCTTGTAGGGCTGCGAGAGTTCCTTCCTCCAAAGTGTTGGCTGCCCCAACTGTTGATGCGTGTGGCTGCTCCTCCATGAGTGTGACAGCGTTATCACGAGTCTCCTCAAGTGGTGGTGTGATCTTCCCTTCCTTTTCCCTCTCACCATCGAAGGTTTTGATCAACCCTTGGATGAAATCTGCAAAATTTTTCACCCTTGCATGGCTCAAGTGGCTGCTCTGCCAATCATAGGCTTCTACCTCCAAGTATAACGCTGAGATTTTAAAAGCTTCTTTCCCTACTACAGGATGTGGTAGGAAAAATGCCTCCAACTCTCTCACCCAAGTTCTTGCAATAGATGACCCATCAAAGGTAGACAACAGAAATCTATTGCCTTTGATTTCTTTTCTGATGTAGGGTCTCTCCTCTTCCTTCAACTAGATGAAATGAGGAAAATCTAGAGTCTTCTTGAAGCCTCTAGGTTGAGATCTGTACTCAACAAGGAAATCACTTAGGATCTCATAATCCAAGTGTCTACCACGCTCAATGTCTTCCTTTTGATGAGAATAGGAAGTGCATGGTCCTTCCTCTTTTATTTCTTCATTCTTCTTGACCTCCTTAGAGAGGTTCTCTCTGGATCTGAATAATGATGAGAGAAATATCATCTTATACAACATTTTGATATTCTTGGGCTTAGACTCACAGGCTAAGCCAAGGAATTTGCTTTGATACCACTACAATATTCCCAATCCGGGATAGCTTGCTAGGCATGACTGGAAAACGCATTTTCCAGGAATGGAAGCTACAGGAATTGAAACAAAGACCTGTATCCCTTAGAAAAATGTGTCTAAGTGCTGAATCCAAGAGGAGGCTCCAAATAAATCCTTCTAGATTGGTTAGACAGATGCCCCACTACTAGATGTCCTCAAAAAGTGCCCAATGAAGGGAATGCAACAATACATGAGAATACCATGGAAAGGAAACGTTATTTTATGGGTTGTGAGACAAGAAGATGTAGATAGCCAATAAAAAAATTTATAGCAGCAAGGGAAGTACAAGTTCTTGAGGAAACATCTACTCAAGAAAGGCAATGCAAGCCTCAGCAAGACATGTACATGGAAATGAAGAAACACTGTTGCATATATGAAAACCCCTGGCTATGACAACGCAGTCTATTATGGAGTAATATTGCAATAAAATGTTAATACATGGATATGGAAATGATATAGCTCAAATAAAATAGGGGAGCAAAGCTCTAACCCTTATAAGCAATAAACATCAATCCTCCAAGGGATTGGCTGAAATATGCAAAATGGAAAAAATACCAGAGTTGTTGGGTAACTGCAACAAATCAAATCTGGAACTCAATAGAGAAGGCTGAAGATGATGAGAAATCTAAAGTAGACCTTCTCCAATGGATCTCCAAGTGGAAGGCTGATCCTTACACTTGAGATCTCACTGTCCAAACAACACTGCAAGCCCTCACTGCAAGTGCTCTATGAAAATAACGCAGTCTAAGATGATAACTATGTTGTAGGTGGAATAGATTGAGTTGGCCAAGTGCCAAGATCTGCAAATAAGCTCCAAAGCTTCCAAAATATTCCTCCAAAGGAAAGAAGGACTCTCCCTCTGAAAAACAAGCAATGGAAGGGGTGTTGTAACTACTCACTGCAACACCCAGCAACACAGTATTATTCTCCTATAGAAATAACATTGTCTTGATGGAGGATGCTTGGCCTCAAGCCTAGATGTGAGACAAATCAGTATAACTCCTTCAAGAGGCTTCTCAATAAAGGAGGAGGAATCCTAAACAGGAATTCCTTGGAAATTCTTGCGAAACATCAAAAGAATGCATAATGTCTGAATAGACATGAAATGAATAATCAAAGCATGAATAACAATGGCTGCCTTTCCCTCCTTTTAAACACATGAGAGCTCCCTCTCCATGGGCCCCATTCTATTAGGGTTTCCTCCTTCAAGGAATATTCCCTCCTCTATCTCTGCACTGTCCCATGTAGTGCTTTCCACCTCATACCCAATGCTGTTTGACTTGGTCAAACTTAACCAAGCCTCTTTGTAAAATGTCCCCTTTCACACATGAGGGTGTGGAACCTAGTTCCAAGGCTGATCCCTTTTCATACTAGAGGGATTTTATCCATGTTTTTATTATAATTGGGCCTCCTTACCCAATTATTCAACTTATAAGTGAAATTATCAAAATCCAATGTTCTGATTTATTGAAGGAAAAATTTGGAACATTACACAGTCGCCTAGACTAAGAGAGGAAGAGGTAAAGAAGATCTGAGGTTTAATAGCAAGGAACTTGAGGAGATGTTATGGATGAGACATGACTTGTCAAAATTTATCAACATTCCAGTAGCCTTTTGATAAAGGTAAAGAATCTTAAATATTTTATAGCATTTTCTTCTGAGGCAGCACCAAAAAGGAGGATGTCATCAACAAAAAGAATATGTGTCATAAATTCACATCCCACAATGTGTATTCCTTGGAAATTTCCTAAATCTCGAGCTTGTTTGACGAGACGACTTAAAGCTTCAACAATTAAAAGGAGAAAAAAGGGAGACATGGGGCATCCCTTACGAACCCCTCTAGAAGGATGAAAAAAATCAGAGAGGGAACCGTTTATAAGGACAACAAAGGATGCAGATTGAATGTATCCCATGATCCATTCCACAACATCCACAACCACCCCAATCTGAAATAATAAGTCTTAGAAAGGTCCAGTTAAACCTGTCATAAGCTTTAGATAAATATAGTTTGAGCGCAAAGGAGTCCTTTTTGTTTAGATGTACATAGTGCAAAAATTCTTGAGCCAACGACACAGCATCATGATTTTTTCGCTTATGTAGAAATCAAAACTATTCCTTAGAGATAATACTGCTCAAAATGGGCTTCAAACACTGTGCAATTATTTTTGAAATAAAATTGTAAATCAGATTGCAACATGAGAATGGACAGAAATCTCCAAAAGTAGAGGGGTTTTGACTCTTGTGGATGAGGGTAATAAAGGTCGAATTTAAAGAGTCGAGGACCTTCCGAGATTTTTTGGATTCCTTCACAACTTTCAGAAGATCATATTTTAATAGATCAAAAAAACCCAAGAATAATTCGATGGTCAATCCATCCAGGCCAGGGCTCTTATCTTTTTTGAAAGATCGAAGAATATGTTCGAGTTCCACATACTCAATTTATTTTTTAAGGACGTTATTCATTTCTTCAGAAATCATCCGAGGAAAAATATTAAGGACTTGTAAAATTTCCTCAATTGAGAAACTTTCAGGGGCTGAGAAGGCATCCTTGAAATGTTGTAAACCAACTCTAGATTTTTCCATGAAATAGCTTACTTTTGGACCATTTGAATTAAGAATCTCCCAAATAGTGTTCTGATTTCTTCTACGTGATGCAAAACGATGGAAGAACTTAATGTTGTTATCTCCTGCCTGAATCCAAATTGCCTGAATTTTTAAATGCCATAGTTGTTCCTCCTTCAAGAGAAGGTCATGTCGCTTAATCTCCGAGTATTTTAAGGATTCAAGATCAGCTTCAGAGAGAAAACCACTTTTGTTTGAATTATAGAGACAGGCTATATCAGCTTCAATTTTTTTAAAAATTTCTTGTTGATTGGCACGAAAATTTTGAAACCATCTCTTTGTCACCTTATTTATGTTGGAAATGTTTAATGCCCATTGTTTCATATATGGAATGGGTTGATCCGAGGATAGATGCGTCAAGGAAATAGAAATTAGAGACCTATAATCCTCCTCTAAAAGCCACGTTGGGTTGAATTTAATGGGAGAGGGAGGTTTCAGCTCAGGGAAATCAAGAGATAGAATTATAGGGAGATGATCAGACAAACCACCTGCTTCCACCCATGACTGAATTCTGAACTTTCTATCAAGAATACAATCCGAAATAAGAAATATATCGAGTCTTTTAGCTACATCTTCATCATTTTTATGCTTATTATGCCAAGTAGGGGAAATTTTATGGGGAAATACGTCCACCAACTTATGGGATTCCAGAAGAGATAGGAAGAAAGGGGCCAAAGGGTCAACTATAGCCGAGACCCCCCAAACCTCCTATTTAGAAAGGGTAAAATTTAGCTCTCCTCCCAAAATCATGGGTTGAGAAAGAGAGACTTCAAAGGAGAGCAAGGATGACCAGAAAGTCCTTTTATCAGAGTAGGGACCATAAATATTAAATAAAGAGAAAGATAAACTGGACATCCAGTCAACGCAGGAGGAAAAAATAAAAGCCTGGTGGCAGTTAGAGTAGAGGACTGAAATAGAAGGCTAGCACACTGTCACCAAGCCTCCAACCTACCCCACAACATCACTAGAAGCAAAAGACTAGTCTTTTAACCAATTTGAAAAAAAAACCAAAACATGGGAACCTGACATTTTAGTTTCTTGGAAAATAAGGACATCCGGGGAAACGGTTTGTACTAACCATTTGAGGGATAATTTAGAGGGGGCACCCCAAAGAACCCTCACATTCATCGAAAGAAAAATCATAAGAGACCCTTTTTAAGGCCTTTCCCTGCTCCAAGGGCCCACTGAATAGTTTTTTGTCTTCTCGCACTAATATCCATAGAGGCTTAGTTCTGTACTTTACACAGGTGGGTCTTATGACCTAAAATTATTTTAGGTGTCGGATCAATAGCCAAGCCACCCTTAACAGAAATTTCAGAATTTGGAGTGGAGCGAGAACGCAACTTGGATACATAGGAAGGAGAAGGAAGGGGGAGGGGAGAAACATGGGAAAAAATGTGTGGAGACTCTACCCAAGGGGGAGATGGAATATAAGGCAAGGGAGGGGGAGAAGCTAAGGGGGGAGGAAGAAAAGCCACCATTTTCAAAACATAGAGGAAGATTTTATTTAGAAATTAAAGGACGGGGAAGGGAAAAATTAGGCATACCTTTGTTAGAAGTAGTTACGTTGGCAGGGCCCAATTGATGAGAATCCTTTATCTCCTTAGAGGTATTAGACCCAAAGACAGGTGAGCCAGGCGAGATTTCAGGCAGGGTCAATATTTTTCCATAATTTTTTATATTTGGGTCGAGAGAGGTCAGGACGTGGGCAGTGCAAGGCAACGTCGCCAACTTGTCTGCATAAAAAACATCAAAAAGGCATTTTCTAATAGTCAAGCATCTGTGTCCATGTGCTCCCATGAATTTCAAGTACGATGCCTTCAAATAACCCTTCACGAATGTCTAATTCGACTTGGATCTTTGCACATCTATGATCCAATTTTGTATCCCAGTATTCCTCAAGGGCGATGAACGTGCCTAGTTCATTTCCAATAGCTTCAAGAAGGGGAAGTTGCCAGAAAAATTGGGATTCCCAGCAGGATAACCCAAACTCTTTGCAGATATTGCGGGGCATTTTCAGCATTGAAATGAACATCCAACTACTAAAGCAGAAGGCCTGACGGACCCCAATTCCACACACGATCAGTCAATTTTAGTTTATCATCTGCTGAAATTAACTTGAAAAGGAGCCACCCTTGAGAAAGATGATGAAAGGAAGGTGAGTATCCTAGCAGGGGTCTCTATTGTTCATCAATCCAAGTATGAATTTCCTCAGAAGACGCCATTTGACCACAAAAACGTCCCATGAGCGCGTTATCCAGGTAGTCTGGTACCTCCGAAATTGCAATGTCTTCCCCAACAACGAGCTTGGAGATACCAGAATTTAGACAGATACCTTTCCTAGCTTGTTTGGTTTTGTCACCGTGTGCTTGAGATAGATCCTCCCTGGTCAAAGTGGCATGGTCACCGTTAGGTAGTACAGAGGCGCCATCATGCCAAGGAAAGGAGGAATGAGGTAGATCATCAGTCTGAGTGCCTTGGGATGAGCACTTTAAAGAATGATTTTCTCTGTGCATGAATTCATATTGTCCTGGAAGAACGTGACCAACCTCCGGACTGTAAATGAGATCCACATCCTCTTCGCTCATGATGACGTAAATGTAACAGCTGCTCACGCGAGGAAGATGGAACAGGCGAAACATGTTAGAGGAGAGGAGGGAGAAAAGGTGGCGATGAAGAGTAATGAAATGAAATGGAAATGTGGAGACCCCTGAACCTAAGATAGACTACCCACCCCCACAAATGCAGAAATGATGGTCACATGCTAGGAAATATATAGAGTCCGAAGGCCATAGGGGCCGAAAAAATTCGCCTAGAGAGAGAACAACAATACTTGAATTTTATACCATATATATATATATATATATATATATATATATATATATATATATATTAAGAAATAAAATATAATATTACAATTAAAAATAAATTTTATTATAATAATTAATTGTAGTTTAAATATATTGAGATAAGTAATATTTTTATTCACAAGGATAGATGTTTATTATGGAATATGACTTATAATATAATATTAGAATATTATATTATAGTATAAATTAAGACTTATATTTTATAAAAAATTAAGACTTAGAACTTTAACTATTACACTTTTTCAAAATGTGGAATTATAAAATCACTTAGTTTACTAATTTTAATGTAGATATTCACTATTTTTGGTGAAAGTTTTATCATGGAAAACTATATTAAAATTTTTTATATAAACTTGCAAAAGAAATTTTTTCACATCTTAATATTAGTTTCCTTACATTATCTCTTTTAATATTTTTTATGGTTTGTAGTAAACGCTAAGTTTGTTAAAATTTTCTTATGAAAATAATGTTGTGTATGTTACGATTATTAACTTTGTGAAAATAATGTTGTGTATGTTACTATTATTAGCTTTATGAAAAGTATGTTGTGTATGTTACTATTATCAACCCATCTAATTATAATCTGATATAGTGAATATGATGTATGTGTTAAGTTACGATTATTACTAAAACTGTAACATCTCTGTTTCGATTTTTTTTTCTTTCTATTTATGGAATTTCTCCTATTCACATAAAATAATCTTACCATGGTTCGTCACATTTAGACGAATAAAATTCGTCAACATTGTACTTTGTTGTATTTTTAATCTTTCGTAATTTGAACATATACTCGTTGGGACTAAAATTTCAATTCTACAATTTCAATGAGACTTTATGTCCTATGAAACGATCCCATTTTATTTTACATGGTAATTTGTAAAGTAATAGTTAAAGCCCCCCCTTAACTATTAATAACCAATAGATTTCCCATGTTAACTGCTTATATATCCTCTAAGTCTAATTCCTCCCCAACCATATATACATTGACTTAACTTTAATTTAAAAGTTATAACTATCTCTACTTTCTGACATATATATAATTTTTCATAACAGAGATTTCCCTTTTTAGGGACTTCATTTTAGAAAGGATATTAATTATCACATATTATTTGAATTGTATGCACAACCCTTACTAATATTTCACATTGCGTTTATGTGATTTTGGATCCAATTTTTAACTTAATCCAATTCACAAATGCATATTATCCTTTGATTGAAATTATATATATATATATATATATATATATATATATATATTAATCGAGTGTCATATGAACTATATTTGTCGATCTACGTGGATTTGTAGTTTCGTTGCAAGCATTACCACGTCACTAACATTTACTAAGTTTAATGAATTTGACTTTCTACCTGTCATCATTTAACACAAATACTGGTTATCAAACTCTTACCTTGCATTCATATACGATAATTTGGGTAATGTATAATCCATATCATCAGGTTTAAACACATCGGGTGTTTTGTATTTATTTTATTTAAACAGATTGCTTCTCCATATCCAAATACACCAACTCCTGTATACAATATTCCTATGGATCGATAATCATTAAATTGACAGTACTTCATTCACATGGCTCGTCCTTGGCTTGATTGAACCCTTCAATCCACGGGAGTTTCTCTAGATTTTCTACACCTGGACGGTGAGGATCTATTCATGGTTAGGGTTTTTGAGCTCCAATAATTGTTTTCGTTTTTGGTTTGAGACTATTTTGTACTCTGCTGGTTCGGTTGAGCAACCTCCCTTTCTTGCTCTGCTACACATTCCAATTTTTTAGTTAAGAAGTTTCCACTTCTGGCCTCCCAATTTAACGTCTTCGCTTTGGAGAGGAGATATTCTTCGTAAGAAGATGGAGGTGAAGATTTCAATCTACATAGAGAATTCACTTGGAAGAATCATAAGCTCTCTTAGGTAACATGTTTTCTTTAACTAGTTTGTTTATTTTCCACATGGTGAGTTTAAATTGCAGGCTCGAGGTTATTGTGATGATATAATGTACTTATATATTATGTCTGCAGTCACATACTTATTTTATTTGTTTCTTTACTGATATAGGAAATTTATATTTCATTCTAAATGAGTTTTCTTGTTTCGTTCATTATTACAGAGATTCCTGCATCCCTTAGCTCACGACCTTTCTCTCTGGAGATTTATGGCTCAATAACATTTTCCCAAAATGCAATCTCGACTAGTAAGCCTATCATGCATTTGAAATATCACTGTATACTATATTCCTCAACACTTTTTTCCCCTTCTCTGTCATTTATGAGTTAGTCTTGGAATATTTGGTTGTTTTCTTGTAGTAAAAAAAATTTCAAATTTTTCTTTAATTCTATTGTATTTTAATATGTTTTCTTTGTGGCTTCAAGTGAAAGAAAATGTAAGATGTTCCATGTCTTTCATTTCAATCCTCATGGTATTCTATTTACGGAATTACCTTCTCTTACAAGTAATATGCACCGCTTATGTGTCAAAAATCTAGGTAGGAAGCCTCGTGACCCCCTAATGTGAATGTAATTTTAAAGTTATCTGAATTGAACTTAGGGAATAATGCACTTTCTAAATAAGTAAATATCAGGAACCCAACAATATTTTTTCACATTATAGGAACAAATCTTCCAAATGCATTAATTTATTTAGGAGAAAAAATTAACATAATAACCAGGGAAATTGTTGAACTCTTTGGGCTTACCAACTTAAGACAATCTCCTACTATTTTACAAATAAAACATATGCCTAGGATAAAACCCGAAGGAATATTGGAAGATTTAGTTATTTTAGTAGACTCTTGAAGGTTCCAAGTAATGTTTGTGGTGTTATAGCCTAGGACACACTTAGTGGAACATCCTTTGATCCTAGGAAGACGATGGTCAACAACTGCAGATGCCTTTATTAGATGAAGATATAGGTACATGACCATATTTTATGGTAATACTAACAAGGATATTTTTTATTTACCCTACAACAAAACTAATTTTGGAATTTGATAACACCATATGTTCTCGGTGAAAATTGGAAGAAGATAATACATGTAGACTGCTCGCTATAGGAAAATCCTTGCATTTTAAAAATGAGCTCAAGGAAGATACTATTAAAAAATTCAATAATGACCCTTATTTTGTTACACTGACAACATCTTAATTATTGAGTTTTGTGACATATAAATATAGTGAGAAAAATAATTTTGATGAACCCATTAGAGAGGAAATAAATAAGGACCATAGCCTGAAGGCTGTTCTAGTAGAGATACAGAGTGGGAAGACCTCAACTATTATCCATAATTTGTCTCTTAAAAATAAAGAGAGATTAGTATAGCTCCTGAGAAGGAATAAATAATATTTTTCATGGGATTATAAGGACACGAAGTGTATCCATATTACATTGTGTACACACCATATCTATTTAAAAGAAGGATCTGAATATGTTTGGAAACCTTAACCTAAAATGACTATGAAATTGAAAATTTTTGTCAAGGAGGAACTTAAAAAGCTCTTAGATGAAAATTTAATTTATACGATTTCTGGCAGCCAATGGGTATCCCCATTTTTAATTTTCTCTAATAAAAATCGAATCTAGAGAGTCTAGATATACTATATGGAACTAAACAAATCAACTCAAAAGGACCATTTCCATTACCGTTTATTAACCATGTCCTAGATAATCGATTTGGTAAGATTTTTTCTCTTTTCTGGATGGATTTAGTGGCTATAATAAAATTAAATTAATCTCGAGGAACAGGACTAGACAACCTTCACTTGACCCTGGGGTGCATTATTCTATAGGATCCTATCATTTGGGCTTTGTGATGCACCTGCAACATTTCAACGAGTAGTTTTCATATTATTTGTTGATATGGTAATGATTGTATAGATTTTTTTGTGGATGAATTTAAACTGTGTAGGGATGGATTTAATGGAGGCTTACAAATACTAGAGAAAGTACTTGAGCCTTATATACAAACCCATCTCTACGTCAAGAGTGAGAAGTGCCATATGATGATGGTTGAAGGTATTTTTTTAGTCACTATCTGTCTGCTATAGGAATACAGGTAGATCCAACAAAATTTGAGGTAATTTTGAAAATTTATACCCCTAAGATGCAAAAGAAGGCATGTAGCTTTTTGGGAGAAGAATGCTATTATAGAGAATTTAGAGAAAATTCTTCCAAAATTGTATTCTCATTCTTTTCTCTATCAACAAAGGATAAATATTTTGTATGGAATGATAATTGTAATAACATTGTTGCAAAATTGTAAAGGTGTGTAACATCATCTCCAATTTGAAGAGGACATAATTAGAATCTACCATTTTACATATCCACTATTTCTTTTGATACAACCGTTGGAGTTGTGCTCAGGAAATAAAAGGAAAATAAACTGTACACCATATACTGGATCAACATGAACTTAATCCCTAAAGAGATAAATTAAAAAGTGATAGAAAAAAAGTTTCTTATTGTTATTCATGTTATTGATAAATTGATCCACCTATTCTATTTGTACCCGCACCATCAATTCTTGCATCTTTTCACTTTCAGCACAACTTACAATTTTTAGCAGGTTGTTGATTCTTGAAATTTCAGAGCCGCTTGGAGGCCCTAATGAGCCACGTGGATATTGGTGGCCACCTAACTATTCCATTTGGACGTGCACCATTAGTTATTTCAGTATTTCAATTTCGACACAGCTTACTATTTTTAGCAGTTTGTCAGGTCCTGAACTTCCGGAGCCATTTTGAGGCCCTAAATGACATTCTTTGGGCATCGCGCAATTGTAGTCCTCGGATAGATATTTCTAACGATGAATCATGTGCGTCAAACGGATATAGTATGCCAAAGTTATGACCCCGGGAAGTTGAAATGCCAATTTACCCAAACGGGGCCCATAGTTTTGGCGCTTCATCTCTTAGGGTAAAGTTTTTGGATGTTTAGGGTTTTCCATTGTTTCTCTATAATAAATAGGCCCTCGGGCCTCTTTGTAAGACAGTGCAGAGGCATGTAACCAGCACTTCTCTTCTAAAAGATAAATTTCCAATGCCCTAGCTATTCTATTTCCATTATGTCTGTAAGCATATTTATGTTATTTGATATTAATGAAATGAAGTATTATTTCCATTGCATCTATGTGTTTATGTATATTCTTGTATTTTATTGCGTTCCTTCATCAATCCATACTAGTGGTTGTTTATTCAATTTAATGTCTTAAATATCTTGCATAAATTATCAACCAAGGTTTGCTGGGGGGTTTTTGTTCTTTGATGTCTAAATCAGATTTAAATGAATCTAATGAATTTTAAGAAGGAAGAAAAGGAAGTGTTCCTAAGTTAATATAATTTACATAAAATAAATCAAAGATTGTTGGTTAGTTAGAATCAAAATTAAAGAACAGAGCATCTATCTTATCTTATCATTAGTCCTATTCCATGGATCTAATTATTAAAACTGAGATTGAAATTGCAGTGCTTGTCTTAAGTAAAAGTAGAAAATGAAAACAACTAATGTACTTCTAGTTACTCTAGCATTCAATTATGAAATGTTACCTTCTTGAGAGGGTGTTAAGTAACAGATTATACTTAATTATCTAGAAAATCAAGTAAAGTATGCATAAGGTAACTCAGTAATTGCATTCATTAAACATTAAATCATTCAGTCTGGAAATTAAATCAATATCCCTAGAATGACCTTTAAGAATATCAGTGATGCAACTTCAATGATGATCTAGAAGAAAAATGTGAAAGCATTTAAAACTGACTGTAAACAACTAATGTATATTTGATTTTCCCCAGCATTCAATGTGAAGTATTACCCTCTTGAGATGCTCTATAAGAATTCAATTATACATTAGTATTTAAGTTCCTAGAAAGCAAGTGAAAATGTGCATAGTAAACTCAATAACTGTATGAATTAGAAATTCAATCATTTAGTTCAAGATCATCATCTTGAAATGGCTTTTGAGAACATCCATTGACAATTCTATGCCTGAGAAAGTAAATGATAGAACAATAAGAAAACTAAATAACTGTATATTCTTATTGCTTCAATCTTAATTCAAATTGAAAATAGAGCTATCTATCTTCATGAAATATATTAGAAGAATAAGGCTTACACAGTTATTTTTTAATGTTATGTTACTAACCCAAACTAGAATGAAACATTAATCTAATCACAAAACACAATTGCTAAAAACATAGTAATGGAAATTAAACTAAAAACAACAAATGAAAAACCTCCTCTAATGCAGGGGCCCTCTGCAACTGATTTGGCTGAAATGCTAGCTGTTTAAAGATGCACTTAAGAAATCATTTGCAACACGAACTTTGTATTATGATAGAATGAAGTCTTAATATAGTGTATCAGCAGAAGCTTAAACTCAAAACTTAATTTCTTAACTATATCTTCTTGATTCTGTACAACCGGTATTTAAAGAAAATGAACATAATTTTCTATGAGATAATCTGGCTTCAGGTGGCTAATTCGACTTATAGAGTTGCAATTTGACTGTTTAACACTTGATTTCCTACGATAGATAAAATCAAGAGTCTCATTGTTCTCCGCTAACGTACTTTGACCATGCCTTTGACCATTATCTTAGGCCTTATTTTATGTCGATCTTGAGGGACTGAATAGGACAAAATCCATGTGGAGATGATTATGGAAATGCCCATGTGGCTCAATTCTTCATTTGACACCTGCAACCTGTCACACCATAAGAGTAGATATGGAATCCATGTTTAGCTGCAGAGTAAGCTGCGTTCTATAGCTAAATTGCAAAAATCCATTCAAATAGAAAGAACATGAGAATATAACATGGAAATCATTTTAATGTATTCCTTGAGACAAAAAATAGCATTTATCAATGATTGGGGTATGTGATCTTATGAGAAAGTAAGGGAAAAAGGAGAGAAAGGATGTCAAAGAGAGGGTAATTCTACAGTTCAACATACCCCCACTGCGAATTCATTGCATGTAGTCATGCAATTTACCAAAAATGTGAGTTCTCCTTTCCTACTGCATTTTCTCAGACACTTCTGCTATCACATCCAATTTATTTCTTTTATTTTCCTTTGAAGTGACTGCCATCCTCGGCCTTGTAATAAGAAGCTTGTACTTGAGGTTAATGACTTATTTGTTTAGTAACTTGTTCTTTCTTTTCAATTGCATGTTTTTCTTATACCACAGTCATAGATGCAGAATGATATTATCATGAATTACCTTTTGCAACTTGTTCTGCTACTTCAAGGTCTCATTCTCCTGTTTCATATGTCTGTTCAATATATCTAGTTCATAAATATCATGTTTGAGAGTTTCAAATAGAGGTTCTTGTGGATTGATAGAAGGTTCTGGATTCATTTATGCACTTCTCTTCTCTAGTAATTCTACATAATCATATATTTTTTGTTGTGATGGATCTATTCCTGGAGATCTTCTATTGAGGCTACCTTCAAAATTATGAATTCGAGAATTTTGAGGACTACGAGGAGGAGTAATGTTGACAGGAGATGGTATTGGGGTTTTTTCATTTAAACTTATAAGCTCTGTCTCTTTTGATAATGTTTTCTTCATAGAACCTCGAAGTCTGGAGCTCCTTCTCAGTTGTGGAGGATTTACATTTTCCTCATTTCTAACCTTATTCCTCTTTCTCATCTTACCTCATGTCTTGATTTTCTTTCTGATTTCTTCTATCTCTTCAGAGTTGAGCTTTTCATCATTATTCTATAATGAATATGTAGGTCTGTCTTAAATGTTTTTATCAGTCTTCTTCCTTCTTCTCTTTCTCACATTATCTTCTTCAGGTGGTTCTGGTGCTTCTTGAAAATGGTTTCTAATGAGAAAAATCTCCTAGGTATCTCCTATCATTTTTAAATGAAACTCAACATGTATCTTTACCAACCCATGATGATGCATGGTGGTATCTATGAACTGTATTCTCTTTTGAATATTTGTGGACATCCGTTTTAAGCTATTTAGAGGAAATAAGGGAAGATTTATTTCACCATTTTCTAAGAAATTCATCGTTAAATGGATATGGTATACATACATGCAACCAAAACTTCCTTCGCAAGTGATAGATTTTTTTAAAACCAAGAGTATGTGGGGATACTTTTTCTAAAAATAGAGACATCCATACCTGGCTTTTTGAGTATAACTTTCCATGATTCATTGTGGAACTCCTTGTTTTTTAACCATCTTTCACAATGTCTTCCAAGTTCTGTGGCTTTGGCCATGAATGACTCAGTGAATTCAAACTTGATGTCTCCAATTTCCACTTTTGTGCCATCAAAAGATTGAGAAAAGGATTCGGTAATATCCTTGTGAAAACCATCGAATTTTTCTATGAATTTAAGCCATCCAAGTTTCTTCAACATTTCTTTGATGTATGGGTATCCTTCCATGTACTTTTCTCCTACTGGTTCTAATCTGACAATTAGCACCATGCCTTCTACTATGCATAGTTGTCAACCTTCAGAATTACCCTTCTTTGTTTATGAAATGAATTGACTACATATATGCTGAAAGGTATTGAGGGTTTGTGGAATAAATAGGTGGTAGGGGTTTTTGAAGAAACATAGATGGGTATGTCACTTCACAGGTCATAATCGTTAATCATCAATGAGGGAGTTAATTATGGACCATTATGCAACATAATGCAGAAGATATGGCTGATATGTGGTATGATGGAAATCACAATAAAATCAAATGATGATTTGTCAAGGAAACATATGACCATCCATATTATACATGCTTAATGTTTTAACCTTGCTGTTAAAATAAATTTTTGCACTTTACCTTTTAGAGCTAACCTTTTTGTTTGTTGTTTCTTTGGTGTTGATACTTTAGGTACTCTTTAGCATGTTGGTCTTCAAAACATAATCCTTCAATTTCCTGTAATCATCATTTGTTTGTGGGCTGTACAATTGTGTCAGAACTTCTAAATGAGATGTGGCTGCAGAATAGAATTAGTTGCAGAATGGAATCAGTTGCAGAATGTAGTGACCTACGAAATGTAGATAGCTACAGAATGTAATCAACTGCAGAATGTAGTCAGTTGCAGAATGTATTCAGATGCAGAATGGAATCTATAAAAAGAAATGAAGTATGGCTATTGAATATGAATGTGAAATGAAATGGAAGTGGAGTATGATTGTGAAATGGAATTAAAGTGGAATATGACTGTGAAATGGAATTAAAGTGGAGTGACATGGAATTAAAGTAGAGTGAGATGGAATGAAACTGAAAAATGAAATGAATTTGCAGATTATGGGCTACAAATATGGAATATGAATGTAGTTTTGTGTTACTACTTATTACAGAAAAGAAATGGAAAATATAGGATGTCAGAAATCTCTGATTTTCACCA
This sequence comes from Pinus albicaulis, assembly GCA_034641835.2. NCBI lineage: Eukaryota > Viridiplantae > Streptophyta > Pinopsida > Pinales > Pinaceae > Pinus > Pinus albicaulis. The sequence goes on from JAXQQM020072950.1 coordinate 82,861, forward strand.
TGTATTTTCTATATAAGTATGTCAATCATTGATTGGTTTTCATACTTATACACTTTAATTTTTTTAATATATATATATATATATTGTTATAGGAAAAATAAAAGCTAATTTAGTGAATAAGAAGAATTCTTCTTCACTAACTTCATATCAGTATTATCCTGGAAAATCATGATAAACTCTTCTCTTGAAATTGGCTTATGATATATTTTCAACCGATGACCATTCACAAGAAGAGGTAAATTTTCTTCATCTATTGTAATTATCTTCACTACTCCATTATCAAAGACCTTTTCAATCTCATATGGCCCAAGCGAATGAGTCTGAATCTTTCCTTGGAAATATTTGAATTTTGAATCGAACAAAAGTGCACAATCCCCTACTTGAAACTTCTTTTCCTTAATATACTTATCATGCCATTTAGCCCTTTGTTGTTGGAATATACTAGTTCTTTGAATTACATCTTTCCTGATTTCATCAAGCTCATTGAGTTTCTCCAATCGATGTTTCTGTGCTTCTGATAAATCAAGTCCCAATTGGACTGCCATATTGAAGGTTCGAATCTAAAACTCTATAGGGAACATGACTTGATTCCCATAAACAAGTTCATAGGGAGTATGTCCTGTTGTATTCCTCCATGTAGTTCTATAGTCCCATAAGGCTTCAAGAAGCCTTTCTACCCAATCTCTTCTGTGTAGATGCACAATCTTAGTGAGAATTCCTTCAATCAATTTATTGGTAGATTCTACTTGACCATGTTCTTGTGGATGATAAGAAGTATAATTTTTGTGCTTGATCTTGTAATCTTCCATGAGCCTTTTCACCAACTTGCATGTAAAATGGGATCCCTGATCTGTCACAATTTCTCTCGGGACACCAAAACAAGTGAAGATATCCTCAAAAAGAAAATTAACTACAGATTTTTCATTAGAAAAAGGTAATTTTTTACCCTCTACCCATTTGGTGACATAATCAGCACATACCAAAATATACTTCTTTGGTTTAGATGGTGGATTGATTGGTCCAACAAAATCCAAGGCCCATTTTTCAAAAGGATCAATAAGTACTTGAGTTTGTAATGGAATTTCATCTGAAGGAGTAGGTTTCCCTACCCTTCGGTAGTTGTGACACCTTTTGACATATTATTTGGCATCTCTGAATATGGATGGCCAATAATATCCTAAGTGAAGGGTTTTATAGGCTCTCCTCTTGTCAGCAGAGTGTCCACCACAAGGTTCATCATGACATGCCTTAAGAATTTCAGGAATTTCATCTTCTTGAACACATCTTCTGATGAGATCTCGACCTGTTTTATACAATTCATTAGTAATCCATGAGTATCTTGCACTTATTTGAATGATTTTTCTTTTCTCTCTAGGAAACATGTGTGAAGGTAATTTCCCTATGACTAATTAATTAGAAATATCTATAAACTAAGGAGTTTGACTAGTTATTGCAAAAAGATATTCATCAGGAAATTTATCTTCAACTAGTGTGTCATATTTGATATTCTGAATTCTAGACAAGAGATCAACAACTGTGTTTCATTTTCCATATCAGTCTAGAACGGTGATGCTCAATTCTTGTAGGAGTAATAACCATCTTGTAACTGTCCCATTAGTAATAGATTTATTCATTAAGTATGTAATTTCAGAGTGATATGTAAGAACAAAGGTTTCATAGCCTATTATATAATGTCTGAATTTGTTGATAGCATGAACAACAACTAAGAATTCATTTTCAGTTACAGTGTAGTTTAACTCCGTGGGAGTCAAATTTTTTCTTATGTAATAGATGGCATAGGGGATCAAATATTTTTTTCCTAATACAACTCCCAAATCTGTATCTGAAGCATCTATTGAAATGTGAAAATGTAGTTTCCAGTTTGGACCTCTTAAGATCGGTGCTTCATAAATTTTACTTTTAAAGTATCAAATGCCAACTCGCAATAAGGATTCCAATTGAATTCAAAATCTTTTGTGAGCAACTTGAAGAGTGGGGATGCTATTTTAGTGAAAATTTCCATAAATCTTCTATAATATCCTATGAATCCTAGAAAACTTCTAACATCCTTTTGACAACTTGGAATTGATAGTTTGGAGATGACTTCAACTTTAGATATATAAAATTTAATTCCATCTCCTGAAATGTGATGTCCTAAAACAATCCCTTCTGTAAACATCATAAAACATTTTTCATGGCTTAGTGAAAGGTTTTCTTCCATAAATATTTTAAGAACCCTTTCCAAATTTTCTAAAGCTTCTTCAAATGTATTCCCATAAACTGTAAAGTCATCCATATACAACCCTAGATAATCATGTATTAGATCAGAAAAAATTCCTAGTACTGCCCTTTCGAATGTTGCAGGTGCATTTCACAATCCAAAAGGAAGAACTCGGTAGGCATAAGTCCCCAATGGAGAGATGAATGTGGTTTTATCTTGATCCTCAAGTGCTACCTCAATTTGATTGTAACCACTAAAACCATCTAGGAATGAGAAATACTTCTTACCTTCTAATGTATCAAACACTTGATCTATAAAGGGTAAAGGAAAATGATATTTTACAGTAGCTTTATTCAATTCTCGATAATCAATGCATACCCTCCATTTACCATTATTTTTGGGCACAATCACTAAGGGGGAAACCCACTCGCTGTTTGAAATTGGGTAAATGAAGTTTACATTCAACAATTTTTGCAACTCCTCTTTCACAATTTTCCTAAGATTTGTATTCATCCTTCTTTGAGGTTGTTTTATAGGTTTACAATTTTTGTCATTGTAGATGTGATTTATACAAGTCTTAGTACTAATTCCTTTCATGTCATTGTATTCCCATGCATATGCAGAAGAATGTTGTTGTAATGTTTTGATTAGATTTTCCTGTTGTAATCTCTCCAAGTTATTATTTATGTCCAAATTTTTCCCTGGAAAGATTTCAACTGTAGAGCTACCAAAATCTTCCATAGAATAAAGAGAAATATGCCTAGATGACACGTATTTAATATTGGATTTTTCTTGAAATTGATCATGATCATATTATGGGGATGATTCAAAATTTTCCATTGAATTTAAAATTTGACTATCTTCACTAATGGCTAAAATAGTAAAGAGAGGTTGTATATAATTTTCATCATCAATCCATTCTTTGTCATTTATCTCTGTGATTGTTCTTGCTGGAGGATATAGAGTGAATTTCTTTGTTGAGTTACCATCAGAGATATACATGTCACTAGATCTATAGCTAATGAAGGTATAAGTTGTAGCCAACCAAGGTCTTCCTAATATAAGTGGATGTCCTCCTATATTGTTCTTAGGGGTTAAGATCATAAAATCAACAGGGTACCCCCAAGAATCTAAGGACACTGAAATATCTTCTAACACACCATATGGCTTGATTACAGATCTATCTGCTAATTGTTGTAATGTAGGTGTATAAAGAAGATTAGGAAGCTTGAGCTGTTCCATTGTTTTTCTTCTCATGATGTTTATTGTTGCTCCTAAATAAATCAATGTGTTTGGAATTTCAACACCATTGATATGTGTTGTTACCATTGGACTTCCTCAATCTAAATATTTTTGTATGGAAATTCTTCCCATCATTATGTCTGTTATTTTTTCTACGAGTTGAATTCTTTTTATTTCTTTTATTTTTCTTCCTGGTTTCTTTATGCTCAAATCCTTTATTTTTTTGGATAGAATTGGAATCTCTTTAATGGCCTGTAACACATAGATTTTAATATAGACATTTTTCAATTCATATAGAAAATCATAATTGGGCAACATAATATGCTTTTCTACACCTCGACCGGCTTGTAATCGTTCAGGAAAAGGAGGTGTAGAAGTAGGTATTGATGGTGGCTCTATGATAGGATTTGAGTTTACTGGTTCTTTTTGTTTTTCATTTTCAGAATTCTCGTTTCGAAGAGACGTTCCTTCTTCAAAAAAATTATTTGGTTGTAGAGAATCTTCCTCAAAATTGTCTTGTTCTTGAATAACTACAAAAGGATTTTTCTTTTCTAATATCTTACCAGATCTATGTTGGACATCATTGAAATCTAGAGGAGTGATCATGTAAGTTGGAAATTTTTGTCCTTCTATCATATAGGTATTCTAAGGATTTTTATTGTTGGGGTTTGGTAATGGTTGGGTAGGTAGCTGATTTGCTCTCTGTGTAAATGGTAGTTAAAGTTGTGGATTTTGGTTTTGGAGTTGGGGTTGTTGATTTTGTTGAGGATTTGTTGGGGAGGATAGTTTGGATATGATGGAGGATATTGATTGTATTGAGAGAATCTTCCATAGGGATTTTTTATTCCTTGTGCCCAAGGTTGAGATTGAGATTGAAATTGAGGCCAGGGTCGAGATTTTTCATTCCTTGTGCCTAAGGTTGAGATTGAGATTGAGATTTAGGCCAAGGTTTCTACCAAGAATTCCAATTTGGTGGGGGCTAAGTATACATTTGATTTTTAAAGCCTTGAGCTTGTGTCCCCTGCCATGGTCTTCTAGAGACAAAGCAAAGAGAATCTGTTGGATTTGAAGTTATTTTTTCTTTAGAAACAACCTTAAGACCAGGAATTGAAAGAAAAATCTTAGTCTCATGACTTTCTGAACAAATCACACAGGTACTTATGATTTTTTCACCAAGAGGACATTCTCTTAAAGCATGCTTCTTTCTGCATTTGGGACAGAAAATAGCTAAAGGATCAGTCTCGGCTTTCGGCTTGTTTTGTAATTTAAGGGTGTCTATTTATTCACTAAAAATGCCTAAAACGTCTGTTTTAAATTCATCAAGCATGTTTCCAATTTATGCCCTACTCACTGTTCCAGTTACACATCTATTTACCCTAGCAAGAGAAGGATCTCTTGGACCTTCCCAATTTTTTATTTTCCTCTTGAGAGGTGAATACATAGCTCTCCAATGTCAGATAATGGGAGCTGAGAGATATCCCCCTTCCCCATCATGTTAAGGATGTCTATCCAATCATCTCTAATGGCTTTTAATAAAATAGCTTTTAAAGTATCTTGATCTAGATTATCATTTTTTGCTCTTTTTACGTTATAGTTGAATCTTTCAATTAAATCCTCCAAATTATCGTCCTCTTTTGCATCATTTTAAGAAATTCATAATTGATAGGTATGCAATAATCCAAATACATTTCTAAGAATTCTCTCTTCATGTCATTCCATGTTCTAATATAATGAGTGATTAAAATCATGAACCATTTTAGAGTTGCTCCTTTCAATGTTGAAGGAAAAAATTTGAGTTTTTGAGAGTCTTGTAAATAATCATAAGTTCTACACAAGACTTCAAATTCAAACAAAAAGGTTTCAGGATCTTCACTTCTCAGTCCATGAAAATTTGGGAGGAAAAAAGGTGAGATATTTTTCATTGTGGCATTTGTATCTTCATCAACTACAGGGAATCCAAAAGAACTATCAAATTCCCTATTTCTTCTACCTCCTCTCTCATTTCCTCTACCTCTTCCTCTATCTACTCTTCTACCTCTACCTCATCCAAATATTACATTTTCTCCATTTAGAATTTCTCCTTCTCCTTCTCCTCCTTCTTCTCCTCTTCTTGCCATTATAGATTCTTTAGAGCTGATATAAAATTCAACCTGCAAGGTTAACTTCTCTTCCTATGGTTCCTTTATCAATGGTATGTTGAAGAAAGTATCTTCTTCTTGCTCTCCACTAGGAATTTCTAATTCTTCAGCTAGAATATGTTCCAATGTAGAGGTGAAAAAAGTTACTCCTTCTCTTGGAGATCTAGGATCTTCTTCCTCTAAGACTGCCTCAACGGATGAAGTAGGAGATCCTCCTAATTGGATTTCTGACCTTAGAACTTCAGGAAGTATTTGGCTAGTGAAATATGGAATATGAGTTTGAGATGGAGGTGTATCACTTCTTAGTCTTGGCAGAGTAAGTGGTGTTGTAGGGATTAAACTCTTCCCTCTAGCTATGAATGTGCCCCTAGAGTCTCTTTCCCTATGCATATCATTTTTTAGATGTAAGAAATGAGGTTACCTAATTACACTTCCCCGAAAATGGCACCAAAATTTTTAGTCAATTTAATGTCTTAAATTTATTGCATAAATTATCAACTAGGGTTTTTAAACAGATGAAGTGTGATGCACTGTATGTGCTTAGTTAACCTTCTTCTTACTTCGTTGTTTGTATTTTATGTTGTTTTTTGGGGTTTTTTTCTTTGATATCTAAGAGTGTTCAATCTAAAAATATGAAAAGATTTAAATGAATCTAATGAATTTTAAGAAGGAAGAAAAGGAAGTTTTTCTAAGTTAATCTAATTTACATAAAATAAATCAAAGAGTGTTGGCTAGTTAGAATCTAAATTAGAAAAGAGAGCATCTATCTTATATTATCATTATTCCTATTCCATGGATCTAATTCTTAAAACTGAGATTGAAATTGCAGTGCTTGTCTTCAGTAAAAGCAGAAAATGAAAACAACTAATGTACTTCTAGTTACTCCAGCATTCAATTATGAAGTGTGACCTTATTGAGATGATTTGTAAGCAAATATCTATACTTTAACTTCTAATGTCCTAGAAAAGTGTGCAAAGGAAACATCTAATGTATATTTAGCTACTCAAACATTTAGTTATGAAGTGTTACCTTCTTGAGAGGGTGTTAAGTAACTGATTATACCTAATGATCTAGAAAAGCAAGTAAAGTATGCAAACGATAACTCAGTAATTGCATTCATTAAACATGAAATCTTTCAGTATTGAAATTAAATCAATCTCCTTGGAATGACCTTTAGGAATATCAGTGATGCAACTTAAATGAGGATCTAGAAGCAAAATGTGAAATCATGTAAAATTGATTGTAAACAACTAATGTAGAATTGATTTTCCCCAACATTCAATGTGAATTATTACCTTGTTGAGATGCTGTGTAAGAAGTAAATTATACCTTAGTCTCTAAGTTAGTAGAAAGAAAGTAAAAATGTGCAGAGTAAACTCAATAACTGTATGAATTAGACATTCAATCATTTAGTTCAGGATCATCATCTTGAAATGGCTTTTGAGAACATCCATTGACACAATTAATTGACAATTATATTCCTGAGAAAATAAATGATAGAAAAGTAAGAAAACTAAATAATTGTATATTCTTATTGCTTCAATCTTAATTCGATTCGAAAAAAGAGTTATCTATATTCATGAAAAATTTTATAAGAACAAGGCTTACACAGTTCTGTTTTAATGTTATGTTATTGATAAAAACTAGAATGAAACATTAATCTAATCAGAAAATAGAATTTCTAAAAACAGAGTAATGGAAATTAAACTAAAAACAACAAATGAAAAACCTCCTCCAGTGTAGGGGCCCTCTTCAACTTGATTCGGCTAAAATTATAGTTGGTTAAAGATGCACTTAAGCAATCATTGGCAACACAAACTTTCTATTATGAATGAATGAAGTCTTAATAAAGCGTATCAGCAAAAGCTTAAACTCAAAACTTATTTCTTAACTATATATTCTCGATTCTGTACAAATGGTATTTAAAGAAAATAAACATAACTGTCTGTGAGATAATCTTGCTACAGGTGGCTAATTCAACTTATAGAGTTGCAATTGGACTGTTTAACTCTTGATTTTCTATGATAAATAAAATCAAGGGTCCTGCTGTTCTTGGCTAACGTACTCTGACTACGCCTTTGACCATGATCTGAGGCCTTCTTTTCTGTTGATCTTGACTGATTGAATAGGAAAAAATCCATGTGGAGATGATTATCGAAATTCCCATGTGGCTCAATTCTTCATTTGACACCTAGAACCTGTCAGACCATGAGAGTAGCTATGGAATCCACGATTAGTGGCAGAATAGGCTGCGTTCTATAGATAAATTGAAAAAATCTATTCAAATAGCAAGAACATTAGAATATAACATGGCAATCATTTTAATGCATTCCTTGAGAAAAAACATAGCATTTATCATTGATTGGGGTATATCATCTTATGAGAAAGTAAGGGAAAAAGGAGAGAAAGGATGTCAAATAGAGTGTAATTCTGCGGTTCAACAATGGTATCATAGCGGTCTGCTCTTTCTCATTTTTTATTTGCATGTCCCCTACGTGGTTAGGGCATAAGGAGTTAGGGTTCGATTTGGTTGAACCCTTACAAGATCAGCCTTGCAAACCGTGACGACCTCCCATGGTGGAAGAAAAGAAAGATGAGAGAGCATGAGATCCTATCCAAATATTTTTGAGGAGGCCCTCGAGAAATAAAGGAACGCATGATGGATAAATTTTCTCAAATCCTTCAACGGATGCCCACCTATGGCGCATCTACATCCAACAGCCACTCTAGAGGTGCCACTCCCTTCAAGGTACATGTAAACTTTGACATTCCTATTTTTGAAGGAAAGATAGATGCAATCGTCGTCGATAGATGGTTGAATTTTCTAGAAGAGTATTTTTCAGTCCATGATTTGTACGACCGAGAAAATATTATTTCTACACTCCTTAAAGCCTCCCCCCATGTCAAGGACTGGTGGGAAATGTACTGTGAGAAAAGGGATGAGGGGGAACTCTCTCTGCTCTCGGCCGCACCCACTTAGAATTCGTTCTGAGATGGAATCAAGGAAAAATATTACCGTGTGGGGAGATATGAGGAAAAGTACATCCAATGGACCACGCGACGACAACAAAGGGATCAAGATCTGTACGAAATGGAGAATTTTTTCTATACCCTACACACAAAATTGGGTATTAGAGGTTCAGAGAGACATTTGGTGCTCAAGTACCGCAAATGTTTGCACAAACACATTCAGGAGGAACTGGAGTTCCTAGAAATTACATCGCTTGGCATGGCATATCACTATGCTACCAAGATTGAGTAGAAATTTAAGCAAAAGAAGCGAGACATTGGATTCATGAATCTGAAGCCAGGGAAAGGCACCCCCGAACCGCAAAACAAGGGGCAAGGCCAAAGTAAGGCGACTCGAAAAAACACCAAAAATCTGTCCTCCCCAAGTGGAGCCACTGTTAGCCATCTATAATTTATGTTATACCTAATGATGGAGAGAATAAGTAGGTCTATTAGTCTTCAAGAAATAAATTTGGAGGAAAATACGCCCAGGTTCTTGAAGCGCTGGCGTGTCTCTTGTCCAAGGACCCATCTCAACGATATCTTCATTCAAATAGCCCTCTTTTTGATTCATAAAGAAAGTTTCCTTCAAACTCATAATCCTCATCATTCCTCCATATGTCCTTCATTTTCCCTCATTTTCCCCTCATTTGTCCTTTATTTCCTTATAAATTCCCTTAAAACATATAAATCCTCCTCATCGGTTTTAAACCCTCCCTTTTATACCTCGGAACCCTCAAAACCTCAAAAACCCCATTTCGGCCTTTAAAATCCGACCATTCATATAAACCGCCTTAAGCCCGTGACTTAAATCCTAACCCTTTTCTCGCCATATAACTCATTACTGCGAGCCAAATGCCAAGCCCATCGGCGGATCATTGTTGGGTGAAAATATTTTCGTCTAATTCTGTTGTAGTACTTGACCAACCATTTAATTTGTCAATCCGAGGTTCGTCGGCTTACGAAGCACATGCACTATATATGTATGACCGAAGTGGAACTAATCTAATCTAATCTAAATTACTGAAATCAAATTAATCTAGGAAGGCATTGAAACATTAACTATGAAAGCATGAAATTAGATAAGGGAAAAGCAATACAACATGTGAAAAGTTGAATGAAAAACAACATATGTGAGCTCAAAAAAATAAAGCTATCTCAAATTACATCATAAGAATCAAATGAAAAATCATGAAAGCATACAATAAAATAATATGAATCAAAGTTAAGAATCCCCTTCTCCTAATTACAAGACTATCTCTCCAAACTCAAAAACTAATGAACTAATGAACTAATGAAAATGAAGAGAGAGCACTCTCTTAAGAAGATAACCATCTCATTCTCAACCACTCCCAACTACTTTCCCATTTTTAGAAGACATGATCCCTTTGAATCCTCCACACATATCTCACATATATTGAATAAGATATGCCAACCAAATCCTCCATGATATTCTCCTTAGGAATAGTCTTGAATAATTATCTCCTTAATATGGTGGAGGAGATATTCCAGAAGTCTCTTAGAATTAATCCTTTACATATCTCCTACACATTACAAAGCTCAGACATTCTTGAGATATATATAAAAACATGTATATTTTCTAATATTTAATCATAAATTCACTTATAATACAAAAATTAATAAAGTGGAAAATAAGAAGGCGAAACCCAAATGTATTTATGAAAATGATATAATGAAAGGTTAATGGGATGATGAAATGTAAGGAATAATGAAGGGAAAGGTGGATGAAAATAAGACATTTATGAGTCCCAACATCCCCCCCAACTGAACTTGTTGCATGTCCTCATGCAACCATGCATGGATCTCTTTGGCATCTAAACATTGGCTTTACATGATGATATATTTTTAATAATGAATGTTTCCAAGATATGTGAAGGATATGAGTAACAACTTACATTTTATTATGGTTGGTTCTTGTGTGACAACCATGAATACAAAGAATGTTGGTTCTTGTGTTAACAACATTCATTTTGTTTCTTTGTTTCTCTTCTTTGCAATAATAATGTAAACACTCAAATCATAAGTTAATGTGCATAAGAAAGCCCTTTTGTAATATTCATGAAGCATGCCAATATGTATATTAATGTGTATGAAGCAAGTGCAACAAAGTATCGTTGGAAAAGAAATGTGCATGAATGGTAAGCTGAGTTAAAAATAAAATGGAGTAATAGTGGTGGAGAAATGGAATCATGGTAGTGAATATGTAGTGAATATAGTTCCCCCAACTGAATTGGTTGCATGTCCTCATGCAACTTGGCATGGGTCATGAAAGGAAATGGAGCATCATGAGGGAATTTTCCAAAATATTCAAGTTATCATATAAGGAATTGCATGATTAAAGATTAGAAAACAACATACTTCCACTTACCCAAGAATGGTGAACTATGCAATAGGAATGTAGTTGCTGCTGCTGCTGGATCATGAAAACGTGACTGGTGTTGTAGCTGCAACTACTGTAACTGCTAGATCAGAGAATATGTGACCATGGCTGTTAGAACATGGAAGGTTTTACTGCAGCAGGATCATGAAAATGTAACTGTGAATGTTGATGTTGTTGTAACTAGATCCTGGGAAATGAAGGAATCTGAACTGTTGATGCTAAATCATGGAAAAGATAAAGGATAAAAGCGGAACTGTGGTACTCTCATAGATCAGAATTCATGTTGTTGTAACTGCTGAGAGAGTCGTGAAAAAGTGTATAGTCTTCACCTGCTACAAAACTTGATGGTACAAGTCTAATCATGCGAAATAATGTGTCGATCTCGAGCATGAAGAGAAATCATTGGATTACCAGCCATTGATGAATGTCGTTAACCAATGCGAGGCAAACTCACCATTGATTTCAATGAGTGCCAAGGTGTCCGAGTACATCTTGCGAAATGAAAATAGAGGGGTTGATGTTGAGCCATTTGCAAGATCTGACGATCAAGGGACATTGATGTATTCCCATGATTGTCAGTGAGAGAACTTGCCATTAAGGCATGAAAGTCTCAAGGTACCCAAAAGGAACTCTAGTCTATTTCTCGGATAAGGTGCTGAGGTCGATGGGGCAAGACTTGTTGAAAGGTGGGCCTTAAGGAATCCCACATCAGTCAATGCGAGTTTGTACAAAGAAATTTGGTAGGACTATAAATGGAAAGAACTCACGGGCAAGCAGTGTGGATCATCATGGCGAGGAAAACAAGGCAATGTAATCATGGAAAGGGAATAAGTTTTATTTAGAAGGCAAACTAGAAGGAAAAAAAAAAAATGAAATGGATAAAGGAATGTGTGTGATTTAGAAAAATAGGCATGCATGAAGTCATGAAGGATAAGGCAATGGAAAATGGGCTTCAACCCTAGGATGGTCAATCAGCTTTGAAGGAGAAATGTTACAGTGTCACACCATGGATAATGTTGGTGTATCAGCATGGTTGCTGTGTAACAGCAAACATCAAGAGGCGCAAAAAGTTTCTAGATAACAACAAATGTCATGATGTTTATGATGAGTTACAACTCATTCAAGCTGTTTATGAAAGCATGTTTCTCAAAAAGTTCTGTGATCTTTGAAAATCAATTCAGCAGCAAAATGCGATCATTTCCGAAACCTAAAAAAAACTTAGTACAAATCCTGTATGAAAACTTCGTGAGAGCATTGTAAAATGTAAGATGCAAGAATAAGTACAAATGCGAGCAAAATAAAGAAAGTGTGTGTTAACGTGTCGCCCACGCTGATTTCATCATCGATGGCTATCAAAGTTACTTCAAGAAAAAAAATTAGTGTTAAGCGTAAAAACATGCATTCGTATTGTTTTCAGGAATTTATTGAAAGGTCCATTTGCAATTTTCATGGTTTTATAATTGTTATGGTTTTTTTTTTAATGTTGATAATACACACCAAAAGAAAAGGCAAAAAGAAAAACAAAACAGGAAAAATCAAAGTCAGATCTCCATTCCTTGGCATTCTTTGCAAAACATAGCAATAATGGGCTAGCAAATCTTTAGTTTCTTGTTGATTCATGTCACTAAAGTTCTAAAAGTTAAATAGGTTTCTTAGATGCACTGTTAAATTCATTCAAGCAATTGGAAGTTGGGCAGAGTATGATTCGCATCGATTTGCTGCAATAATCTCACTTACTTCTTTGCAAGATTGGACCTGCACATCATCAGATATAGTTGAATATTAAAATAATTCAATTATAGCATTTCTAAGTATCTAGTAACAATCATCAAGAAGTGATAGATAATCCAATCAGTGTTCCTAAGTATCTGGGCATCATGAACATTAGTGTAATGAAGCAGTGTGTAAAATGGAGATATTGAGCATGAGAAAACAATCAGTTTCTGGCATAAAATCCAGCATAAGCATAAGAATCCAAAAACTCTTCTCCAATCTTAAGCTCGGCAGCATTCTCTTCCTCTTCTGACGTTGAAGCCACTGTCATGTCTTGTTGACAGATGCTGCGGCTGTCCACAAATTTATTGAGTGAAAGAAATAGGCTCTGTTGTGTTCTTCGCCTTTGCCCAAATCTAGGTTGTCTGCAAAACATTAAAATGAAAAATTTTCGCAAAGAAGAGACATTTTTCTGCCAGCTGGAAACCACTCTGACCAACCTGTGAAATCACACTCTCAACCATATCATTGGGAAACATGTTTTACAAATTATGGATCTATAGCACAATTTCAGCATGCAAGCTACGTACAAATGTTAAAGATTTTTCTTTATGTTTACAGGAAGCCAGGGTTTCCAAATGGATTATTTTGATGAGAGATTTTTCGAAAGGCCCCAACACCATGAGTATAATTTGTTTCAAATGGATCACCAAAAGGGTTTGCAGTTTGGGGCATCGTCATCATTGTTGGCGACACTGGCATCATCTATTGTGGTTGTTGATGAAGCACCATTGCATGTTGTTGCTAGGCCATGGCTACCATCTGAACATTGGGAGGTGGTGGAACATTGTTTGACACAACAAATGGATCATATAACCCTGGTGACACCACAAAGTTAGACTCAAAAGGATTGATCCCATATTGGTTGCTTCCATATCCCCCTTATCCATTGTATGCAGTTTGTGGAACCATCGCATCTTCATATAGACTATCCAATGTGAGCTTGTCAAAGCCACCAGCCATTTTACTATGATGTAAAACTCATGGGCAAATTTCCAATTTCGTTCCAATGTAAAATCCTTTGTGAGTCAAACATCTCCTCTGAGTGCTTGGTATCGGCAAAAATCCTGAAAGAAAAATGTTATAAAACAGGATATATCAAAATAAAATGCAACTCATGGCTCAGCATAGTACATTCAGGGCTCCGGACTGAGTTTTTAAAAATAATCCAACCCAATTTACGAGTGCGCCGGAGAAGAAAGGAAATATGGGTTGTGTTTTGATTCTCATCAAAATTCGGCTAATTAACCACCATTTTCCGGTTAGAACAACCGGTATAAAACTAGCTATATAAAAAAAAATTGTCATTTTAAAAGAATTGCTAGCAAAGGTGTCAATTGTTGAGCAGCACGAATGACAGTCAATTTACCACTTGAATGAATTTTCAAAGTATTCAACTTCACACGTATTCCATGAGTGGCAGTGCAGATGCATATATAAAAAAAAACGCATTACCTCAAATGCATCACCTCAAACAAAATTATCATTATTATCAGTGTGTTGAAGCGGTCGTCGAAAAGGTAGCAGAGGTGCGCCCGTCAGAGGAGAGAGATGCGTGAGATAGATAGAATGGCATTTATTTATAGCAATAGATGGAATACAATTGTAAACAATGCTATGTTTCGTCTTGGTGTGAAGTGTAATAATCTGACTCTGTAATAATCTAACTCAGTCGATGTTCAAATTCATTTTGAACATCTTTTGACTGTTGCCTCAGGGCTGTCCTTATTGGAGCATTTTAACGAGTCTTCCAACCATATAATCTACAACCACAAATGGTGTGTGCCTCATTTTCAGAAGATTCAGTGACTAAATTGTTTTTGGGCTCCAAACCATGCATGATATCAATAACCAATATTGCAATATCACATAAACCAGAGCCACGTGATCTCAAATTTGTGAAGGATTCATGCCTAGGTGTGTCAATAACAAGTAATCCCGGCACTCTTAAATTAGCATCAACCTTTAGCTCTTTGGTTCTCTCCCTTATATTTTCCATGGGAAAATAGGTTGCTCCAATTTGCTGAGTTATCCCCCCTGCCTCACCTTCCTGTACATTTGTTCGACGGATACAATCAAGTAGTTTTGTCTTCCCATTATCAACATGACCAAGGATACAATAGATAGGTGAGCGTAAATCATCTGAACTCCTTTTTGATAGCGCCTCTGCCTTCCTTTCTTCTCACTTCATTCCCAATGATCTGTTTACACACTTCTTTGTTCAGATCATATCAGATATACACAGATAGTACTCGAGACTGAGGGCCGAGACCAAGAATTATGTAGAGAATTACGAAGCGGTTGATTATGCAGGAGTTTGTACATTCATTATAGAGAAAAGGACTTAACAATCAGTTAAAAGGGCAAATGAAGTCATTCG
Source organism: Pinus albicaulis (assembly GCA_034641835.2). NCBI lineage: Eukaryota > Viridiplantae > Streptophyta > Pinopsida > Pinales > Pinaceae > Pinus > Pinus albicaulis. The sequence goes on from JAXQQM020072950.1 coordinate 98,025, forward strand.
TATGATGGTTCTCAGCATGTTATCATTTGAGAACTAAGATCCCTGGATAACTTCATGCACAGCTCTCTGTACGCTGGCGGATTTTGTGAACTCTACAATATGCAAACACTACGCGAGTTCAAACATCGGATCGTAAGCTTTGATACACGGAAAAAATTAGTCCAAAAAATGATTAGTCTTTTTAGAGACTTTGTTACCTGAAAATTGATAGGGGCGTAACTACATGCTAGCCTAAGTCCAAAAACTACCAATATCAAATTTAATGTAAAGACTCATTTACAAAGTCAGAGTTAACCTATATAATTAAAATTAAACAAATGCCGAAAATTAAACCAGAAAATGAGAACTAACAATATTAAGTTTAACGTGACGACTCATTTACCAAATCAAAGTTAACCTGACAAAAATTGCAACAGATGCTGAAAACTAAACCAAAAAATGATATTTTCAATTATAAAAGAATATTAAGTTTACAAGACCACAAAACTACCATTTGCATTTAGATGAACAATGATATGAGATAATTATAGACTGAATAACGTATGATGTGCAGGTTGACAAGGTTTACGCCGGGAGCAATAAGACTTGGATTTATCCAAATAAAGCAAGGGAAGGTGGAAGACCTTGCGTACATCGACTGTCTCATTTTTCCGCCACCACCAATAGATGCCTATTCCCGTTCGACATCGGATCAATATGGAGTAACATAAGCTTTCCTTTCTTGTTATGGACTTGAAATCCCGTTCCTCTGACCCTTTCCTCAATTCTGGGAATAATATCTATGGCAGGATACATAAACGTAAACCTCGTTTTTCTTTCAGCAACATCCTCTTCTTCGAAAAACCTAGACAGATCCAAGCTCTGTGAGATCGCTATCAAATAAAAAAGCATTCATCATAATTGGCGCAGTTTCCTCGGTGATTCTTTGTAGTTGTAGCGATGTCATTATCCCAATCCTCCTCCTCCACAAGCTTCGTCGGGGAGTATCCTTGCTTAAACCAATCAATAAAGTATGGGACATAAAATTTAGGAAGCCCAATCCATAAAAATAGTTATATGATAGTGATACTGATGGGATTTCGTTCCTATTATCTCAAGATGCTAAGGATAGTGTAACAACCCATGGATTTTGGCCCATATTTCTCAATCAACATCTGCCTAGTATCCTAGTTTTTTTTATGAAACCCAAATTAAACATGAGAATTAATCACGGGAGAAAATCACAGCTTTTGAAATATGCAAACAAAGAAATAAGAATTATCTTTTACTTTATTGCGCTTTTATTTGCTTGTTTCTCATTGTTTTGGTTTCTAGTTGCAGGTTTATGAACATTGGGCAGAGGGATGGCATCGCTATGGCTTAGCCATAAATGAATAGATGGAGATAGAAACTTACAAGTTCGCGAAACTCATAGTTATTTTATTGGCCCCAAGCAAAATGATGAACCTGGGAAATTTTAGATTTAATTTTTTTTGCAGGTTTTATCATCTAATTGCTTGCTGCAGGTTTTAGTATGGCCAGAAAATGCACTCAATTGCAAGCGAGACACAGTTTCAGTGGCTGTTTCAGATAAAAACTCAGTTTGTTTTTATTGACCCTCAATCACAATTTATTAAAAACAAATTTTTAGCAAATGGAGAAAAGAAAAAAAAATGATTTGCAAATTAACGATAAAATCGATTAGGCACATTGCAAAACATGAATTTATTTATTCCTGAAATTAGTCTAAATCATCCCTATTTTCTGATCCTCGCGATCACACTAAGCGTGGAGGAGAGCATACTTATTCTAGGTAAAAGAAAAATTGAAAATGAAAGCAAAAACTGAAAATGAAAGCCTACGTACTCTATACTAATTAGAATTTAAAAATGAGTTATGTTTAATTAAACTTCCAATGAAGCCACTCACGTAGCAGTAATAACAATATATTTAGTGGAAATTTTTTAAATGAAGAATGAAAATATTCGAGAGTGAATGATTCTAGTTGATATAACTGCAAATCAACTAAATAAAAATAAAAATACGAATCTAATTGAGTGCTTACCTGGAACCATTATTTGATAAGGCTTTGATAGGCACAATTTCTCTTACTTAGATCATGTTGTAACTCCTCTTCTTCTTCCTCGATCTCCTGTTCGAATGACTGTTTGCCATCACATATGCAGTATTCTTCAGATGTTGAATCTTCATTTGTTTCTTGGGGAATAGTTGAACCTTTAATTCTTGTCAAGATCTCGTCTTCCAAGGAAGAGGAGATCCCGACTTCTGCTAGGATCTGAGTGAGTAGTTCCAGGCTGAAACTCATTGTTAAACCATGTTGGAAAAGGGATTCTTACTACACCCAAAACTTAAATCTAAAAAGCTTAAATGAAAATAAACTACTTGTGTAAATAAAAGCACTCATGCTTAAACAGATAAAAAAACACTCTTCACAGTTGCGGAAATCAAACAAACTTGCAGAAATTGAAATTCACACTTGCAGAATTTGAAAATCACACTTGAAGGAATTTAAATTCACACTTTGCATAAATGTAAACACACCCTACATGCCCTGACCCATATGAGGCCGAGCCTGTTATAGTATGTCGAATGATGCATAGTATTTTCCCCACGTCTTACAACCCTGGCACCTCGAAGTTAGGAACATGTCTAAACACACTTGAATGAAAAATCAAACTGAACTTCAATCCATCGTGCTTCCTCGACAACGGAGCCAAAATGTTGGGTGAAAATATTGTCATTTAGTTATGTTGTAGTACTTTCCCAACCATTTAATTTGACAATCCAAGGTTCGTAGGCTTACGAAGCACATGCACTATATATGCAGGACCGAAGTGTAACTAATCTAATCTAATCTAATCTAAATTACTGAAATCAAATTAATCTAGGAAGGCATTGAAACACTAACTAGGAAAGCAGGAAATTCCATAAGGGAAAAGAAATACAACATGTGAAGAGTTGAATGAAAAACAACATATGTGAGCTCACAACAATAAATATATCTCAAATTACATTACAAGAATCAAATGACAAATCATGAAAGTGTACAATAAAAGAATATGAATCAAAGTTAAGAATCCCCTTCTCCTAATTACAAGACTATCTCTCCAAACTCAAAAAACTAATGAAAATGAAGAGAGAGCACTCTCTTATATACATGAAGAAGATAACCATCTCATTCTCAACCACTCTCAACTACATTCCCATTATTACAAGACATGATCCCTTCAAATCCTCCACACATCTCTCACATATCTTGGATAAGATATGCCAACCAAATCCTCCATGATCTTCTCCTTAGGAATAGGCTTGAATAATTATCTCCTTAATATGGTGGAGGAGATATTCATGAAGTCTCTTAGAATTGATCCTTCACATATCTCCTACACATTACAAAGCTCACAAATTCTTGAGATATATATAAAAACATATTTCTAATATTTAATCATAAATTCACTTATAATACAAAAATGAATAAAGTGGAAAATAAGAAGGTGAAACCAAAATGCATTTATAAAAATGATATAATGAAAGGTTAATGGGATGATGAAATGTAAGGAATAGTGAAGGGAAAGGTGGATGAAATACAACATTTCTGAGTCCCAACAATCGCAAGTCGCTCTTTCCCCGGTTCCGTTTCCCGTTTCTGTTCTCACCGATGGCCGATTCCCCGACTTAATCTTTGTCGTTGATCGCACTCGATCAGATGGTCCACACTCAATCCACCATCAAATTTTTGTTACTTCCTGCCTCCTCTTCTGCCGATGTCCTTTTCCCCGATTTGATCCCACCCGTTAATCATCCGCCAGATCCAATGACCCGTGCTCCATCGGCCATCACACTTCGCGTCATCCAAAGTTCCCAAACCCTTTTTCTTCGCCGATGGCCGATCCTCCGATGGATTCCTAACCATTGATCTCTCCCAGATCGGATGACCATTGCACTTCACTTCGCTCTATCGGTCATCGCATCGCTCCATCACATCGACCATCGTACATCGATGATCCCTGTTTCCTCGTTCCCAAGCCCCTCCTGCCTGCCATTCTTTGATTTAATCTCCACTGTTGATCCTCAAGATCTAACAACCCTCGCTTCCTCGCAACGTCACCATCCCCTTGACCACTCATCCACCATATTTAATATCTGATCTCCTGATTCAATCTGGACCGTCCATTCCTCCTAGATCAACGGTGCAGGTTCACTGTGGGGGCATCCAACCAAAGTGGCCCATACTCCCCAGTCCCCCCATAGTTAATCTCTACCATTGATTTTCTCCCAATCCGACGGCCAATATTTCCCCATTTACTGTGGAGGCACCCCGTCAACGAGATCCTTCTGTACCCCCAGTCCCCCCGCAGTTAATCTCCAATGTTGATTTTCCCCAGATCCAACGGCCCAGAATTCGTCACGCTCTGGCCCCACTCCATCCTCTCCCCATGCCTTGGTGTTGTATCACTTGACGTGCTGACCGTCGATCTGCACATATCGTCACAGATCGGACATCCATGATTTTATCGTGCACAAACTCGCCCCCCCACAGTTAATCTCCACCGTTGATTTGGCACCCTCAGACCCAACAGTCTGCGATATCTCGCATTATCACTTTTCCTCCACCCCATTCATTCATTTCAGTCATTCCCTGATACGATCTCAACCGTCGATCCTCCTGATGGGATGGTCTACGCTTTCTCACAGTTTCCCCTCCCCTCGCACCATTTGTCATTTGCGCGACCTAGCGAAGATATCTGGGATGTTGATCTACCCGATCCAACGGTCATTATTCATCCTCACACCCAAATCACCAATTTTTTCCGGAGTGCAATTCTAACGTGAAATGGGCAGTTTTAGAGGGACACGCGTCACTCTCTAAATTGTATCACATTCCCCAGTTCCTTACCACTTACTGCCCCGACCCCGTAAGAAAATCGCTTCCGGTTTTCTGCCAAACCGCCATTGCATCTCTTCGCACCAAATTCAATTTTGAACCCTGGTTTTCGTGGTTTTTCGCCATGAGGCCCTTTTCCGCTACATTCACTGCCTCCTCACAGCTCCTCCGCTTCCGCCCGAGCCTCTGTAGCAGTTCAAGCCCTTGCACAGGTTTTTTTTAACAAGTTTATTGGTTTTTGCAGGTTTTATGGTGGTTTGAGCTATTCAAGGCATCCCACGGTCACTAAAGGTGGTATAGAGCTCAGGGTGACAATCCTGTGGCCTATTCAATTGCAGAAAGGGATGAAGGGTTAAAACTCCAAGTGCTAGTAAATAAGTCATGATATTGACTATTAAATCAAACACTCCAGAGAAAAGGAAGTACCCGTCAACAAACAATAGAAGTTAATGAAGAACAGTGAAGAGAATTAAAGATTAAAGGTTAAAGAATAAAAGCCTAAAGATCAAGAGCTTAACCTGTGAAGGTTGAAGACAGAGCACATTATCGAGATAAAAGAATTAAAGTCAAAACAGTTAGCAAAGGGACAAAAATCCCGAAAGATATTGATCAAAGAAGGAATAAAAGCATATCAAAGGCCTAAATCATAGTTTTAATGACTTAATCAGATAAATCAACAGAAATATGGCTTCAAATTCCAAATCACTGAAGCAGTTACTCCTCCAGAAATAAAAAAGGACACCTGTAGCCTGCATTTCACCTACAAAGACACTTTAACAGTTATCACACTGACAAAACATCTTTTGACTGTCAGAGCAGTTATTTTAACACATGGGAAAGCCTCAAAACCCATTATTTTCACCTACTTATCCTCAAGAAGTAAAGACAGAGTTATTAAACAGAGAAGTAGTGCAACTCATTCCTACCTTAGGCCTTGCATGGTTTTCAAGGCTAGGAATGCATTTACTCTGTAATTAATAAAAATTTTAACCCTAAAAAGAGTTCCACTTCCTCATTCTTCTGTAAATACTCTATGAGGAGCTCTTTGTTAGGGGTTGGTTGCTGGAATTCGAACTCTTTGAGGTTGTTCATAGTCTGGCTAAAGATTAAGAAAAAGTTGAAGTATTGGAAGACTGATGATGTTTTGACATGTTTTGTTAATGAGAAGGCTCTATCATTAGATCCTTGAGCATGGCTATTGGTGAGGTATTCTAATCTGTTAGTGTTATTTCATGTTTTTCACCTTGTTCCATTATGCTTTGCTTGTAGTAGAGTAAAAATCTTAGGCTAATAAATGTCTCCTAGAAGCACCTTAGGCCTGTTTACTCTTCACTGCCTTTATGTTTTCACTTGATGAAGGTTTTATTGATTAGTTTGAATGCTTTTAAACCCTTAAGCTTGTTTATTTAAGAAATAGTTCAAACAATTGGTCTCAAGAATGATTTATGTTTTTCTCTGCTTACTTGCTACCACTTGAAAACTGTTTCTGAAGTCTCCCTTTAAAGTACCATTGTTTATAGTCTGTCAAAGAGGTCTGTTTTGATCATACCCTTTTTTATTGCTGATATAATTGTTTTGAAGGTCTTTATAATTGTAATCAGAGATGTCTAGCAGTTCCCTCTTCTATGAATGCAATTATTTGTGAATCTTGAATGTTTTCTTATCCTTGAAAGTGAAATCTTTGGATGAAATTATTACTTGTTGAAGTGTGGTTTTATAGAATTTATGGTTATCCCTATCTATGGAATGCCTCTTCATGTTCAGATAATGTTTTAAGTCTATTTGTTGAGAAGTACATATAATTAAGGATTATTAATTTCCCTTAGTTCTACTTCTCCTTCTAAATCCTTAATGTCCATTTCATTTCATCCACCAAACCCAAGATCCACTGGCCAAGTTAGATTTTCCCTTTGATATCCCATATCCATTGATTGAGCTTGTTATAACTTCTTCTTGACTCCATTTCCCAATGGCTCTGATATTTCCCCTTTCTATCTATGTTTCCTAGATCATTCATGTCCAACCAACCAAACTCAAACAAACAAACCTGCAGTTAATAACTAGCCTAAAATCAACCCTTAAAAGCATAAAGCTATATCCTTAAAAACATATTGAGAGATCCCTCTCTGAGACTAGGAGGGCTAGATCCTAGAGCTCTAACGCTTGGTTTGAATGTTTCCTTGTCATTTGGTTTTCCAATCAGCCAAATCATAGGATCCAAATAGTCACTACATACCTAGCTTACGGCTAGCCCTTGCTAGCCTTCGCTCAGCCATAGTTCATCTTTCCCGAGAAGATGATATGGATGTCGAATCCATCGATAGCTCCATGACACAAGAAAAGGAGATGAGCGGGTCTATCATGTTCTTGTCAGCTGAAAAATGGCCTAGTAGGGAACCCATAGTTACCCCTAACGACACTTCTCAAAACCCACCTGCAGACACGTTATGCAAGCATACAGACCATATAGTAGTCCACTACCCTGACTTAGCAACATTGCGACATTCGTACCCCCCCTAGCCTCAGACAAAGCACGATGCGACCCCCATATCACAAATATTTTTCCTGATATGTTAGGGTAATCATGATTACCAACATTGTACTTATATCTCACGGATTTGTCCCACTATCAACATGATTAATGCCATAGAAAAGAAGATAAGCGATCTCCAAGAATGGCATAAAAGATATATCGTCGACTCAATGTCCCCACCACCACAGTTGTGTGTCAAGCCTGATAAGACCACACACCAACCATGTATAGCCCAGGCCAAGTATAGGATAACATGCGGCCTATGTAATCTAACCGATCACCAAATTAACCAATGCAGAGAACTCAAACCCCTTGCAAACAGTCTCCGCATAATCTCACCTCTTCTTCAAAAAATTCTCTCTAATCAAGAGAAGGTCACACAAACTTATTGCCGAATTTTCTCACACTTTCATCATACATTTAATTTTACACATCTCCCCAAGCTAAGAGCAGCTAGAGCGGCATTAAGTCAACCACCCACAAAAAATGGAGGCAAGACTCAACCTATGACGCAAAAATGGAAGCAGAAGACGTCCTAGTCCACAACCGACCCTTTCCAAGAGTCCACGTCAGGAACATCGAGTAGTGTAGAATCTCAGAATATCTACTCTATCAGCACCATGATACCATGCACCATTTTCACTCATCATGATCACGTGCCAGAGGTATGCTCGCTGCTAAAAGCATTCAGGGACCTCTGTGATAAAATCAACTTCCACCTACCTGAAATTGACTATCCTAGAGGGAAAGCCAACCTTAGGCTCACACAAGACTCCGTTACTGAGATCCTTCCCCTATCGCATGCTAGTGACACAATTCACCACATACGACTTGTATCATCACACGACCGAGACAAGATTTCAACCGCTCCCGCGTCACAAGAATTCCACCTTATTCATGTCGCAAAAGACCAAGGCACCTTACGCTTTTGCATATATTTCTACAAGATCCAAAACTTGCATACTTCCATCGAACTCCTTGATGACACCCAGCCTCTAGAACAATGCCTAGTACAACTAGAGCTAGTTGACGAAAACAACCGAAAATCACTGCAACACAATGAAGCCCATAAAAAAAGGGTAAAAGCATCATTCGACCACCACATCACCCCTCGCTCATTTACCAAGGGAGAGTTATTCCTTTGCTATGATGTCGCAAAAGAGGCCTTAGGGCCAGGAAAGTTCGAAACCCTATGGAAAGGGCCCTAGATCATCAAACATTGTCTTAGACAAGGGGCATACATCTTGATGGAATCAGACGTGACCTACCTCACTAACCCCGTCAACAGCCTTTACCTCAAGAATTTCTACCCATAAGGGCCCTAGTAGCCCCTATCCCCTAGATTTAGAGTACACAAAATCCCAATACCAAAATCTTTTTGACCCAAAGACCTAAATGCGCTCAAAGTACCACCATGGATCACCAACTTGAACCCTATTTCAGATTTGCTGATGGAGCATCGTGATGGTCTCAAAAATTAGCTGTAGCCACATGGGTCATCTACCACCCTGACCGATCACCACCGACCGATCTACCACCATATGCATGTCTACCTAGATTCCCAGTTAGTGGTATCACAATTAAACCAAACATTTGAAACCAAATACAGAAACCTTTTTAGAGAATATTTGCGTGCCAAAAGATTAAGTAGACAATTTTATTACATTACATTCTCACATGTATCAAGGAATCAAAACCAAGAAGCTGATCGCATAGCTAAAAATATCCTAGACTGGAATGCATCATGAATAAACCACCATACATAAAAAACCAAAAACGTAGATATCCATCAGCATAACACAAAATGCATAAACCGAAATATATAGCGCACCGTGTAGAGCCGCAAAAAGATCTTTCATATATATATCAGAAAATATGTGTATCTGAGTACAAAAATAGTATCATTGGCCCATTGGCCAGCCCAAAAATACAACGCTTGTCAAAAATAAGTGAAGCATCCTCATAACGGGTGCTTTCCCTATGTACAAAACTACTCTAGGGGGATGCACCTGGGCCCACCACTGCTCCTGGTGCCACCACTGGAGCTGTTGTCACCACTACGATAGCTACCCGTCGTAGAGTGGGCCGGTAATCCCTCTCACAAGGCATCACCGTCTCTAGCCAAGCCTCCTCGAAGTCGTCCATGAAACCATGAGCAGGCATCCACTGGGTCAAGCAGTCCACTTAACCCCAGAAGTCCTCTAGAGTGGCCACCTGAGCCGTAAGTACAGCGATGCACGCCTCAACCACATCAGCATGAGCTCGTTCGGCCACTACCTCAGCTGCAGCCGAGCTGCTACCCTCACCAGAAGGGCCAGCACCATCCCTACTAAGTCCACTGGCACCACCACCCAGTCCACCTGCAACACCTCCTCCTCGACCACCCGGCGGCCATGGCAGAGGATCATGACCCACCAGTCAAGCCACTGGGCATCCCACCTCGCCAACATCTGCATGAGTAACTAAAAGAATTTCAGTGTCAATAATAAACACTCAAGTACATAAAAACTCGAATAAATGGAGAAAATAGAGCACATACCTGTGGGACCCCAAACATAACCGAAAGAGAGACTGATATCTGGATCACCCTGAAAGTCAATCCCCACATATGTCTATGGAAAAAAAATCTACAGATTGGCCTCGAACAAGGCCTCTGTCGTGTCGTTCCAATAACGACCCACCATGCCACCACCACCGCGTGGCATCACTGGAGCCCACCTCCTCATGCGTGGCTCCCTCGGCCCCCAAATAGGCACAGCCACAACGAGCCTTAGCAACAAGACCCTCTCATACATAATATTGCATAAGATGCTAACATATACAAATGATTTGGATCCACGTCGGACCCTGTTTAGTTTCGACACCATACCATCAAAGCAGAAGTGGGAAAAATAGAAAAAATGCGCGTTCCTCAAATGGCATAACACTCCCACCTGTGGGCCTGATGCCAGATGTGGCGCAAATGACCCCGCTAGTCATACAATAATGGCCAGAGCACACTGCTCAGCCACATCTATCACTGATACAATATTGATGCATCCCTCAGTAAGAGGTGCACCACTGCAATTCCCCCTCTAGAACTTGTCCATGTTCATTCGTCCAGCAGGGAGTGGATACCTCAGTGCCTCGCCCTCAGGCGGTAATATGGTCACAAAGTATATATCCACCTCTAGACAGATAATCAAGTTCGTCTCCCTCGGAACAAACATATTGCACCTCCTGCGCAATGCTGTAGGATATAATGTAACAATCGGTCCTGTGACCGAAGGAACTCTTTCTCAGCAAATTTCAGAAGGCCCCATGCGGCCAACTAACAGCGCGCCCTAGCATCAATAGCCAGAGCGGTCTGGTTCTCAGGCCAATCTCATTCTCTCCACACAAACCTGTGAAGCAATAGGCACCCATTAGTACAGAGGAGAAAAATTAAAAGGGACAACAAAAACCCAAATTGTTTACAAAAAACCTGCCCTTGCGCACCTATTTCATTCACAGGCATGCCCTTGTGTGCAAAAAGGAGGTAACAACATGCCTTCGCGCAGCTGTCCCTCCAAAATAAGTGCAAGGGGGGCACCTCTTTGCCTAGATCACCCGTGCAATCTAGGACAAAAATCCCCTTTGAGGCCGTAGAAACCCAATTTGTATGGCCCCGAGCATCACCAAACTGAAAAAATTGAAATTCAGGATGTTATGGAAGTTACCTCAGCATAATATCGTTAATCCCCAGTACACAGGCTGACCGCAACGGCAAGAAAGGCTCTGCAATCACCTCTGATCTCCCAAAACTTAGCAAGTACAAATGAATAGGATTAGGGCCATAATCCCATATTTATCGCCCTTTTCCAGAACTTCGGAGGTCCATAAAAGGAGATCAGAAGCTTTGTTCTACAAACCGTAAGTTGCACCATCATCATTATACCATGGCGAACAAAAGTGATGCCCCACATTCAATTTCTGGAAAAATATTTTTTCAAGCGCCGACAAGTATGCAGCCTCCCATATTCCTTTCCAAAATTCATGTTTTTCAATAATATTGGATGAAAATAAGATGCTTTCACTTGAGGTAGTTTTTTTTTGCAGGAAGAACCCGCAAACCATTCACAGCACCATCCACTGAAAGTTCCGAAGCAGGTATCATTCTACCCTCAACATTATAGAGTCCTAGAGAACTTTGCATATCCTAACATCATTTCTCCATTATAAATAAACCATAGGGTCCTCATACCCGACCACATTTATCATCACCTCACCCTGCATATGATAAATGCCTGTGATGGTCGGTAGAGCCTCCCCTCCATGGCGATCATCATCCAATGTAGACCATACATCACCCCCCAAGTGACACCATGGCCATACCATTTTAGTCTGAGAAGCACCTCATTCCCATCCACATATCATGCATAAGGTCAATTTCACCATTCAAACTCAACCCCCTTCTCGGATGATCAGGTTGTACAAACAGATTGAAAGCGCACCTCCGCACACTGCATTTGGCTCACCATACCTCCACTAGCATAATCCCATCTGTGACGTCTTCCGCTTCATCAACCCTGCACATGAGACCAACCAATGGGACCCCTACCCCCAGTAAAACATCATCCTCAAACCTTTAGTGAGTGACTTTCTTTCATGTTTTGGGGTACCTGTCTCTTTGTTTTGTACAAACCAAACCCCATTATTTTATTCTTTTGGTAAGTGTACAAAGATCGCAAATGATCCCCTTCACCACTTCGCCCTCATATTTCACATTTTCTCCCATGGCAGTAGTCCCCCATATCCCTTGGTCAAATTATTTCACCCCCCATGCATGCACCATTACGAAAATCATAGCTGGTTCACACCCACCCTAGAAATCCTACCGACTCCAGGGATTTTTCCTTCAGAAATACCTATGACTGCCACCAAGCTGCTCAAGTATACTTCGACCTCAGGCCACTGAATCCCCATCGTCCATTTTCAGCCACCGCCCACCAAGATGGCTATGTTAAACCCATCATATCCCGATCCTTGACCCCTTAGGTCAGTGAATCATGGTTCGGTTAAATCTTCCTTTTTGTCGACCTCAACACCTCTTTTCCAAAAAGGAAGTGGTACCTTGGATTACCCCTCCCCATGCTAAGGGGTATCCTCGGGTGGCATGGTGGGAGACATCATTTTCCACAGATGTCATCGATCATCTTGACATTCGATTACAACAAAAGCTTTCATGTCACGATGGTATCGTACCTTACAACCATTCCACTTTTATCAAGGTCCGTCGAAGACCCATGGCTTCATAAGCGTCTCTGACAACAATGCTTACACGGGAAGGTCCTAGCCAATACATGTGCGTACATGGAACAGTGAAATGCCATACCATGATTACGCATATGGTAACCACATTCCACCTATCATCAAAGAAAAAATTCCCTTGAGGGCATCAGCAGTCGTCGTCAACAACCACCAGCATCGCTACCACAATAGTGGCACAAACAACACATGTATCTGTCAATTTTATTTAACTAGCCGTAGCATCATGAGCATGGGACATGCCCACCTCGTTGAAATTTTGTAAATATGTTGTATATTTTTTGTTCTTGTAGAGGGTCCCTTAGGCCATGGTTATCTCGAAAATGGTGCAAGGTGTTGTCAATTCCAAAAATGCACACACACCTCTCTCTCTCTCTCTGCATATGATATAGAAAAGAAACTATAATGTATTTCAGATATACAGTTATTCCTAGACCTCACACATTAGGGGACAACTATTGACATTGGAAAATCGTACAGTAGAAGACGACGTTAATTAATGTCGAGCCCAAGGATTTACAGGACAGGAATACGTTATTGAATCAAGAAGTATTTAAAATCTCTAAGGTTTTGAGAAAATCATATTTAAAATAGTCATAAATGCTCAAATGCGCGCTTTTTCCTTCGAGAAGAGTGCCTTCTGTGCACCTTTTTGCCCGATAAGCACGCACTCCTGGAAATGGAAAAAAGTCGCTTTCTGGGACCACAAAAAGCAAAGAACAGTTACTCCTTATCTGAAATCCCCCTAAAGATAGCCACCAGCACCTCCTTAGACATTATGTGAGCACATAAAAGAATATTTGAGCACACAATGGAATCACACCTTTCCCTTGGGTCACCATCCATCATGTACCAAGGGAGGGGAGGAAGATTTGAAGCTCACCTATATAAACCCAACAAGAGATCAAAAAATGGTGATCAAAAAGTTATTCTGGCCAAATTTTCCCAAGCAACACCAGCATTGTGTGTGACCCGGAGCTGGAGCTAAAGAGGACTTGATATTTGGCCACCCAACATCTTAGTACACCATAGCACAAAGAGAGAGTGAGACTGCATCAGAGGCAGAGCTTGGAAGGCAACATGCTTGCATCAGAACCTAGAGCCATTGCCTAGGTGCCCTTTGTCAAGTGGGTAAAAGTTCTTCTCCATTTCGAACATTTAATTAGAAGAGGCCATCGAGCCATCATTTGCATTATTATTGTTTGGAAATTTCTATATAGCTTCTATATAGTTGTGTTTTTTAGTTTTAGTTTAACCAGAGCATACTTCAGCATATTATTTTCATTAAGTTTTATGCTTTTGAGCTCCCCCACTTTCTACCTTTTACCAATAGTTTAGAGAGTAGACCACACCCTCTAAGCTTGTGCGATTTCGTACACCCGTGCAACTAATCCACAACAACAGGATTGGCAACTCCATTGATGTGTTTCATTTTTATATGGTTGTGCCATACTTTGCAGGAGGTCTTTTTATCTATGCTGGAGTAGAGATGACAGTCCTATGACCCACCTTGCAGTCCCTAGACTCACAGAGGTGACAAACTGAAGAAGGCAACTCCTTATTTTTTCTTACTTGTAGGATTTTTGCGCACAGTTTTTCCTCACAGAGGCGCATTGTGTGCATTTAGGTGTGACCTGTGTGCATGAAGGCGCACCTGTCAAAGGCTTTTGCACGCAAATTATAGAGAGAGTTTTTCTCCATATTTTATGCATTGTTTCTGCTTTTAAGTGTGTTGGGAAGCCCCTAATATATCTGCCCACACCTGTGTTGATATCCCAAAGCTTCTAAAAACTTATTTTTTGCTACTTTCTGTAGGCATTTAGTTAGTTTTCATTTAAGTTGGTTTTGTAAAACGTGTTCACATAGTTTAAGTAGGGGGAAAATTAATCATTGCCTTCTGAACAATTTGTTTTTTTTTCACATTCTAGTATGCACACTTAGCTTAACTAGTTTAAGTAAGTGGCTTAAGGCCACATATGCATAAGCTAGTGTAGAAATTGTTTAGTTTAAATTCATTTTTTGCATTTAGGAATTTGTTGGACTATGATTGAATCGCCAATTAGAGCAAGTAATCTCTATTGTCTTTGCACCATTTGGTGACCCTAGACAAGCATATGAATGCTCTACATTCGTGATTCACCATCTCCCTTTAGTCACTCACATAGACTAACTAGGAGGATTTGGAAGCGGCCCATTATCCGCAAATGCATTCTATTTGAGCAAGGAACAACATCACATATTTTAACTAGGGAACTTTTTTAAAGGATCACCGATATCCATATGTTCAAATTATGAGATTTTTCACCATACGCTCACACAGATTCACCCACTAAGAAAAGAAATCCACCTAAAAATAACTTAAACCAACTCACTAAATTATCCACACAGGGGCCATAAGAGAATTTATAGATTAAGTTAGGATCAAGGGGGTAGGCATCCAACAAGCCGCCTTGATCACACTTCAAATTGAAAAATAGAAGTTGTGTATTTAGGGAGCTTTAAAATCCACCTATCATCCCATGGAAAAGAAAACCCGAGCATGGCAAAGACCCGATTCATAGGGGGTTAGGCTTAGGCGCAGTGTGTGCGGTATCAGTTGGGGCTACCTAACCTGGATGATACTTGGTATTGTTAGCTTACCAAGAAGCCCAAGACTCGAATGCTCACGTGGGACAAGGGTTCTTAGTGGCCAAAACTAGGGCATCCTTTACCCTATAGGTGATGGTGCAGGGAAGCACTAGACCCTCTACCCTTACCTTGTTTGATTCTCTTTGGCTGACTGGGGGTGTCCCCAGCTCTTACGAGACTTTGTGCCAGCACTCGCAAGAAATCCTCTCAAGGCCCAGTTAATTTTGAGTGTGTGAGGATGTATTAAGTCTTCTAGGATTTCGACTATCATGCGCAAGCAAGCAAAACCATTTTTTTTGCTTGATTGATCCCATAAATTAGGTTAAAGAAAAATTCATTTCATTTTCGCTTTGTTTTATGTATGTGGCCATAAATTTTTCATGATGACAGACTGGATCTCCCAAAAAATTTTCCAAAAGCTAACCTGGTCGACACTCAAATGGTTCCAATGGAACCTCATCGGTCCAGGCCTCTTTTGGACCTCCCCCCATTACCGAGAGGGGTTCCAGGTCTTTCACCATTTAGGCGTCAAAGACGAAACATTGCCATAGTGGTTGGTTCCTCCTTTCTTGTAGCAACCTTAGTTGGGAACCCTAGTCGGTCTACTAACACCACACTACACACCACTCCCCCCTCATCCCTTCGAGGGCAGACGAGCGCATCCCATAGGGGAAGCCAGCTGAATTCACAATAGGGTACGTCACAGAATAACCCTTGTTCTAACCAGAACTTTGTGTCTTCAGACGTTTCCATGGCACCAACCTTCAATGTTGTGAAACCGGCTTCGAAAAGAGAAGAAAAGATATATCAATGCCTTAGAAATAAGCCACTTCGAGAGGCAACCTCATTGTTACATGAATGAACAATTCTTGGATGATACAAATTACAAAACCTCCTTTCTGTATATGGGAGTCCATGGGGCCACAATGTAATCCTAGCGAGCCTAACAATAATAATTTAAGGGAACAATAATAACAATATGGGGGTTACGGAGGTACAATAATAACAATAAAGGTAACAATAACAACAATAAGGGACTATACTATTAATATGGGACTAACATGTCCCTCTCCTTCAAAATGGTGTTGTACTCAATGCTTCGATAACTACGGGTGCATACCTTATAAAATTCTCATTTGGCGATGTAGAATCTTGGGTGGGTAAGTTCTTCCCGCAATAGAAAATACTGCGAAATTGATCGATTCTATGGCTGTCGAGTTCTTGGCTGGCGGCCGCTTCGAGTTTCAATGTGATTTTCCTTCCTCATCAAGTTCTTTCAATATTGTTTGGTAGAATGTTTTCACCTATAACCTTCTTTAAGCATGAAACATGGAAAACTAGATGCACTTGTGAAGAAGCGAGAGAGAGCTCCAATTTGTATGCCATAGTACCAATCTTTTACAACACCTTTTAAGGACCATAATACTTTGGCGATAATTTGTTATCCTTCTTAGCTTGCTTGAGGGACATTTGTTTGTATGGTTGTAGCTATAAAAACACCCAGTCTCCTACATCAAAACTTCTCTCACTACGATGTTGATATGCTTGTTGTTTCATTCAATTTTGTGCCAAATTCAGGTTATCCTTTAAGAGTTGGAGAACTTCTTGTTGATGCTCAATGTGATCTTCCACTACTTGAACCTTTGAATTTTCTCTTAAAGATGATGCGATGGATGGTGTATGATATCCATAAAGTGCCATAAATGGGGTCATTTTTTAACGTTGTGAAAGAGTGTTATACCACCCATTCGGTGAGTAACCACTTGACCCATTGTGTTTGTTTATCAAATACAGAAGCAACGAATATCCTTCCAAACATTTATTTACTATCTCGGTTTGAACATCGGATTGAGGATGATAAGATGAACTATGAGCTAATTGAATACCCAAACAAGAAAATAACTCCGTCCAAAAGATTGGGTAAAAATGGGATCTACTGTCCTCAGCCCTTGTAGGTTTCCAGCCATAGCTTTTGAATTCTTTCCATAAATGTAGTATTATTTGTACTTTCTTTAAATGGATGAGATATTTTTAAAAGTGTACATGTGACAAGAATCTATCAACTACCACCATGATGACACTCTTTCCTTAGGACTTAGGTAAACCTATGATAAAATCCGATAGAAATATCCTCCCAACGTTGACTTGGAATGGATAAAGGTTGTAGAAGTCCCGAGGTCTTAATTGTCTCAACTTTATTCTTCTAGAAAACCGACATTAAAACTGAAAACTTTGAATATCGGATTTCCAAGCCATCCCAAAAAAAATTGTTTTATTCACGGTTTTTAAAAATCTGAGTGTCCTCTCGGGGAAGGTTTGCAATTCAAAGAATATTTTTTGTTTTTGGTTAGAATTCTTACAAACATATAGCGATATTTGTACCATAAGGAATCATTTTCCAACTAAATGTATCGAGGATGTACTAGAGATCTTACGCAACTTTTGAATGAGTGTCCATAATTCTTTGTCCTTCTTCCATTCATCTCTTGCTTGATTATTCGTGCAGTTGGATAATAGAAATGGCACAAAGCAATGATTCCACTTCTTCATTCTTTCTTGGAAATTAAATTTGCAACAACATTAAGCTTCCTTTTTTTGTAGATTATTTCAAAGTCATAACATCTTTTGTGACCCCATTTTTTTCTTCTCTTGAAAGATAGTATTTGTTCAAAAGCTTGTTTAAGACTATCATGATCATTTTTACCTTAGTGTCTTCCCATTAGGTAAGTTCGCCATTATTTAGTGCATGTGATATTGCTAACTTGTTCCTTCTCATAAATAGGTTTATATAAATACTTTCATTTGATTGGACGACTTTCAAAGGCGGTCTTCCTTCCTACATTAAATAACAATTCCATTTCTTGAGGCATAAAATTCCCACAATAAGGGATTTTAACGAGTACGGTGTAGCTAAGACCGGTGCTAGGGACATTGCCTCTTTAAGATGTTCAAAGGCCTTAGTTGTGAGAATTAGTGAAAATCCATATTTTTTCAATAATGTTGTTAGAGGTCTTTGCTATTCTCCCATAATTCTTAACAAACTTGCGATAATACCACTGTTAACACAGAAATCCTCGCAAATGCTTTGTGGTTGTGGGGACTTTCCATTCCTTAATGGATTTAATTTTTTTAAGCGTCTACCTTAACACCCTGTTGAGATACAATGACCACGATATTCCACCTCTTGTACTCCAAAGAAACATTTGGATGTTTTTGCATATAATTGTTTCTCTTGCAATAGTTTATTTTCTGTCAACATGTTCAACATGATCCTTTCAAGACCCTCTTTTGTAGATTAGTATATAATCAAAAAATACTAGCACAAATTTTCTAAGGAAGGGTTTGAAAATGGAATTTATCAACCCTACAAATGTAGAAGGTGCATTGGTAAGGCCAAAGGCATGACCAAAAAATTCATAATGACCCTCATGATTTGAGAAAACGTTGTTTTTGGAATATCTTCAGTCTTCATTCTAATTTGATGATATCCTGAATGAAGATATAAATTGGTAAAATAAATTGCTCCATGTAATTCATCCAATAATTCATCAATCATAGGAATGGGAAATTTATCTTTAATGGTAAGCTTATTGAACTCCCTATAATCCAGACACATGTGCCATGATCCATCCTTCTTGTGTACCAATACTACGGAGCGGAAGAAAAGAACTTTATCTAGTGCGAATTATACCCGCCTCTAACATTTCTACAATCATACATTCGGTTTCTCTCTTTTAGACATAAGGATATCTATAAGGCACGATGTTTGGAGGAACACTTCCTGGAATCAAATGAATAGCATGATCATGATCACGAATAGGTGGGGGTCCTTTGGGAGTTCCGAACACCTTGGAATGATTGTCCAAGACTTGTTGGAGATCTACGGAAATAGATGATTTTGATGTTGGAACTTCTAGTGAGCATAATTTTGCAATTACGCCTTGTTTTATTTCTTTAGAAGCTTTTTCATGGCATTAGAGCTTGTTAAGCATAAACTGCAATACCCCGTAATTGAGCTTCCTTTCATATGAAAAAAATTTCAAGAAAGTTCTTTAAAATTAAAGCACCACCATACCCAAGATTGTAACCATTATACTCCTAGTACAACATCGGCTATCCCATAGGAATGGAAAAAATTGGAATATTAAATACATATTCCCCATGGTTAGCTTGATATTATGGCATTTTCGAGAGGAAATTTATAGTTCCTCCATTTGCAACCATCATAGAAGCATTAGGAGTGTTGGGTATAGAAACAATTCAATTCCTTGGCTACCCCAATGAATAAAATTATGGGTACTACGAATCAATCAACACTATTACCTTTTTCTTCCTTATATTTCCTTCTATCTTGATAGTTTGAGGAGTGGTAATTCACTGCCAATGCATTACAGTGGTCGGACTCATTTCTTCTCTTCTAGGGCTGGTTCTTTGGTGTATATCCTCTTCTTGTTCATTTTCTTCCTCCTCTTCACAATCTATGTAAAATAATTTCTTCTCGGCACACTTATGACCTTTGGTGTGTTTGCTATCCTAGCCTTAGAAAAGCCCTTTTGCTCTTTTTCTTGAATTGCTTTGTGGTGTCCAACCTTGTAGGTTGTGGAAATCTAGCGTAGGAACACTTCATTCTATGTAAGTGAGTGGTAGGCTTCCTTGTCACCATAATTTTACATTCAATTTTTTCTTTTCCTTTGAATTCGTTCTCGATGAATCGGTTCCAAAGCTGCGAACTTCTTGTTGGATTTGTCCTTTAAAGTACCTGTAGAGAAGCAATCTGTGTTCCTGCGGAATATCGATTGCCCATATATTCAATTTTTGAAGTGCTTAATGTGCTACCCCACATTAAACCCTTTTGTTTGATTTGTCAATTGGCTAAAGAAAGGTGTTTCTCTTTGTATGTCCTCATAATGTGCTATCATTTCCTCCATAAAAATTGACCAAGTGACAATTTTTATGGAAGAAAAGCCATCAATAACATACAAATGTATTTTGTTCTAAATGTAAAGTTTCAATGCATACCTTTTGTCGTTTTGCACATTATGGGGATCAAAATATTGCTCCATCTGTGGTATCCATTACGAGGATCACTTTCATCAAAATTCCTCATATCCATTTTGGAATATGGTGGTTCTTCCCACCAACATTGGAGTTTATGAAATCACGATTAACATTCATTTTGTTCTCATCATGAGTTTCCTCTACTATCTTTTCACAATTAGGAAACATTTCTTGTATCTGACACCGCCAAACCTTCCATGTCTACTTTTAGATCATTATTTATGTTTTCCATTTAGCTTCTGTCCAGCCATCTTAGATTCCATGCACCAACTTCCATACCATCTATCTTAGATTCCACGCCTTTCTTCAAACCATCCAGTTATTCTTCAAATCATCCATATTATTCTTCACACCATCCACATATTGCTTCATGCCTTTCTTCAAAACATCCATTTCATTTTTGCGCTCTTTGCGAGAGCGAAATGCGAGTGCACTTGCTCTTGTAATTTTGATGTATCATGTTGCAATTCTTTATCTTCATGAGTCATAGTAGAGCCTTTTGAAGGCTTAATGGGTGTTGAATTATTTTACGAAATTTTTTTAGAACTCAATACTGATATGTATTCTACAATATGCCCTTGGAATTAATTCAAATTTATTCTTCAAACGAGACTTGTACAATTCGAGAAAAAATTACACATGTTTTCTTTCTTTTTGAAGAACTTGATATTTAAATTGGCTTATCTCTATGGTTAGAGCTCTTAAATATTTGAAAATTGGGCATTGGTGGCCTTCTAAATCCTCTTTTGAATGCTGCAATTAAAATTTGATTTGGTTTCTTCGAAGATAAAGTTATGTCCAATCTCCCACAGCTAATTACGAATTTGTTTCGATGAATCGAACTTGTACGACTTGCCACATGTCACTATTTTGTATTTTAGCTTTTCCATTGATAACACAACAACTACAGTCCATGTACTTGTGGCCACTTTTACGGCACTCCAATCCGACGCTTAGAGAAGGTTATGAAGCTTTTCCCACGATCACCTCTTTGAGATGAAATTCGGAGCACGAAAAAGCACTATCTTCCACGGATCATATGTCGAAAAATGTACAGACAAGCTCTGAAATTTTGTGATAGGTTTCCTCGGGATTTCAGCTTCGCGCCCTAGAAATTTCAGATTCGAAACCTTCCTAGAAAAAACGTTGTAACTGGAGTCTGGAAGTATTTTGTTTTATGTTAAATTGAGGATCTGCAAAAAGACCTAACTTCATCTCCGAAAATATTGCGAACCAATATCTGAAATTTTTTTTTGATGATGTTCCTCTGGATTTTTAGTTCTCACTCTAAAAATTTCGGTTGCGAACCTTTGTAGAAAAAATGTTATATCAAAAATTCCACGATGACTTTGTTTGGAGCGATGAAACCTAAGTCTCAAAGCTGCGATGCAAATGTTGTTAAAGCATTTAAAGAAGAAGAAAGAATGTCAACACCTTAGAAATGAGCCACTTCAAGGGGCAACCGCCAATACATTACATAAATCAACAATTCTTGCATGCTACAAATTAAAAAACCTCCTTTCTATGTATAGGAGTCCACATAGAATATGATATGATACGGCGAAGCCTAACGATAATAATTTCGAGGCACAATACTAACAATATGGGGGTTACGGGGGTACAATAATAACAATAAGGGGTTACACTAACAACAATATGGGACTATGCTAGTCATATGGGGACTTAATAGGAACCACTGATGGGTCTCCCAACACCACACTACACACCACTCCCCCTCGTCCCCTCGGGGCGAGGAGGGCGCATCCCATGGGGGAAGCCGACTGAATTCACAACACGGTACACCATTTTGAATAACCCTCGTTCTAACCATAACTTTGTGTTCGCACGTTTCCATGGCACCAACCTCCCAATCTCCTTCTTAGCGTGTTAAATCTACTGCATTTGACCAAGCTCACCAATGACCCCATCGCACATGACCCCAATTAGCCTCCCATGCTCCACGAAGCTCCCTTCGCACATACCAAAGTTTGAAGGCAAGCAAGCGAAGACCTTAGAAATCATATAATGACCTTCACCTATGATTCTAATCTAATAAAGATTTCATTTCATACTATTCGCATTAAGGTACACAATGCTCCTCACAATTTCAGCTTGCCCAATAACCAAGATTCGGTGAATGGAGTTACCGACCCATTTCAAGCAATCCCCCTCTACTCATATTTCAGCATCTCCATGAGTGGAGGCCGCAAATTATGCAAAGCACAACTCGATGACCGATTCCTTATATATTTATTCTTAAAACTCGACTTACAGAGATTTCAAAGGATGCGCAATGCAACCTCACATCCGAAGAGTGGACGCACCGCAGCTTCAACAACTTGAACTGATCTACACGAAATCATGATACATATACAATATCCTCGCCTAATGCCCCGTGCTTGCAATCTTATTAAGAATTGCTGTGAACGTACACAATTCCTTGTTCATATACAACCACCTCATATGCCATATGATGATATATATTACGTTGATTTCATCTGCCAATGCATTGTGAGAGATCCTCTTCCGTAGATCCTACTTCGAATACGTAAGTCCATTACCCTAAAACCATATGACATGACTTCTCAAAGCATCTAGTGTTAGCACATATATATATATATACTCCCATACCTTTTTCTCTAGGTCATCCCTTGCACTACGAATGAAGAGATTCATTCCCTCGACTTGCTCCATCGTGAATGTTACTGTATAGTTTTTCCGGGAGTCATTTCACAAGAAGCTCCTATGATGCTTTTATCATGATGCCATTAATATACATTTCTTTCTATTGATCATATACTCCATCCTTTACTAAACCTTTCAAAACCCCTCCTCTCGCCCGAGAAATCCATTTTCTTCGCTTATCGTTACCTTCTTCTCCCAAATTACATTAAAAAAAAGGCCGCAAAACCCATATTTGAAAATATTCAAGGCCTAGCCCTTGGCCCTAGCCCCCCGCCTTTTCCTCCATGTAACCGGTGTTGTACCAAGCGCTCAAACCCAGAGGCGCACGTGCATATATCGGCGGCAGACATCCGTCGAACCGCATGTGTGACGGAGCGCCTCGTGGATCAGCACTTCGCCCATAACCCGCCCGTTCACCATCCGATCAAACCATAAATCAAAGGTCCATATTACACCCGCCATTATGGTCTCCGCCCAAAACACCGTTCAAAACCAGTGGTTTATATCGCACCGCCTTCGAAGGCGGCGTATTTTCATTTCGCAGCGATTCCATACACTCGTTCGCCGCGTGTCCCCGTGTACCGCCCAAAAACCGGCCATTCATCATGTGTTATCGTTCGTAGACACGACGCGATATGTGCGTGAGTCGTCCGATCTGGGGTGATCCATCCGACGAGAGACGCTCCATGAAGTTGCATGGGTGTTAAACGGTCAATAGTGCCCCGGCCCACCATTGCATCGCCGCCCGATATGTTATCCACCGTCGATGTCCTCCCGAGATTGGATTCTGGCCCAGATTAATTACTCATCCACCACGTGCTTTCCCCGCCACATCATCATTCCATGCGTTCCCGTTGCATTTTTTCTCCTCGTCTCCCCTATGCATTTCATTCAAAAGTCCAGGTGTCATGTTTGGGCATCCCACTAACCTCCACCATGACTATCTTCTACATTCACGCTGTATTTTCCGCCACCCCGCATTCTTCCACCACTTTGCCACATCGTCATCCCATGCATGGTTTTCCTAACGAGTTCGTTATAAGCCTTTTAAAGGTTACAAAGATGAAAATCGTTATGATTGACAAATTCTCGATTTCGTAGAAGAGCACATCAAAGGACTATTTTTCGTGGGCCGTAATTATGGAGAAAGGCTCCTGGGAAGGTAAATCGACAAGACTTCCATTTAAAGGTAGTTAAAAATCGTCAAACCCTCCAGAACATCCAGGCTACGTATTGCTACAGACAGAGATATTAATGGAGCAAAGCAGAGAAATATCGTTGGATGATCGAGGAATTCAACGTTCAAAGATCAAGATCTTGAACCATAATTTAGAGTTAGAAGGTAGAGGGTACCATTCACAAATAAAAACCTTAAGGCTTTCTTTTCAGCACCATTCTCTTTCGTGTGACTAATTGCTCCATGATTTTACTTCTTTTTCCTTGTTCTTGAAGAGATTTCTATTCGTTGGCATTTATTTCAAAAGAAGTTGTGCGCAAAGCACAAACAACATTGCAAATTCATCGCGCATGGGCGTGCACGTTTCCGCCATCTTTGTTTTATGAAGCAATTAAATTTCATCACCCACTCCCTTTTTGCTTTTTTTCTCCTATAAAGCTCCCGAAGAATGTATATTTAGGGTTCCGCATTTTATCGAAAAAATTATGCAAGAAAGGATTTTCGCATACATTTTTGTTGAACTCTTGTATGAAGGCCCGTAGCCCATAGGGTCTCAAAGGAGGAGGATTTCCATCTCATAAAGAGGATTCTGTCTTTGGTATTTCACACCGTAACTTTCTCTTATGTGTTATTTAAATAGATCATTTCATTTCATCCATCTTTTTCCGTCAGATCATGTTTGTGGAATGCGAGTGGCTCACTCGATTTTGGTATGGATTTATCCTAGTTGATACCCATGCTTGGAGTAGTCAAGCGCTTTAAATATGGCTCGTGCATGATATTATGTTCCACTATTCATCTAAACCGTATTTCTCGCTTTATATTAGTTTTCCTTTTGGGAGGGTGTTTTTTAAAACGCTATTGTCATATATGGATTCTAGTATTGGTAAGCCCATACGTGGTATTGTGTATCTTGGGATATCAGCTCAATGATAACTAATATTCTCTCAATATTTCATTCACTACATACACCCTCCTCGATAACTTATTTCGTGGAGGTATTTCTCGAATTGGCCCTCTTTACCGTAAGTTGTCTCTCGAATTGTCCGTTGCTTTCATATTGGAGTTTAGCATATTACCCTTGCAAGTATTCCTTCTTCTCGTGTCGCTCGAAGGTATTGGTCCCATTCGCATTAATATTCCTTGTTTTTACAAGAGATAGCATGAGATATTTTATTTGATAACTTCCTCTCGTTATACCATATGCTCCTTGCTAATATAAGATGTCCTGAACTCGTCTATCAAAAACTCTAGGTCTGTATGTAGGAGTGACAACACTTTCTATAATACTATTTTATAACCAAAAAAAATCACTTAAAAAGTGTGGAGAAGATGATCTCAATCATAGTAGAGATCCCTCGCTTCTTCTTTCTTAGATTTCTTTCCATCATGTTCTTCACTCACATCCGAGATATGGTCTTCTTCCCTTTTCCTCTTTTCCTTGTCATATTTTACGATAATCATCCCTCTTTATAATTCCCAAGTTCATTACATCGAAACCATCATACGTTGTCCATATTTCTTCTTTTATTTTAAGGACCAAATTTACCGAATCTACTTTTCTTCCCTCGAAAGTGGTCAGCATAGCTGCTTGATTCCTTCACCCTGATCATATACGGCCTTTGGCTTTAAATATTTTTTTCCTCTATTTTACATCGAGACCATAAATCATGGAATGGTGTGGCTTCTTTCTTCCCATGATAAACTTGAAGTGAAGTTTCCCCATTCCTCTCGGTAGAGAATTCAGACACCACCGTAGTCATCTCATTGTCATACGTTGCTTCTCCGAGTTCTTGCAAACTTCGACCTCTTATT
This sequence comes from Pinus albicaulis, assembly GCA_034641835.2. Lineage (NCBI taxonomy): Eukaryota > Viridiplantae > Streptophyta > Pinopsida > Pinales > Pinaceae > Pinus > Pinus albicaulis. The sequence continues at coordinate 124,092 of JAXQQM020072950.1, forward strand.
TTAGAAATCCTCATAAAGTATGGAGTGATTCATTTTTTCCTCGACAATCTCATTTTATATAGTTCTTTCGAGAGATTGATTCTCTTGTAGTACTTACGCAGAATAGTTCGCAATTTCTCATACATTTCTTTAGCAGACTTTAGTTTTGATACATAGGGAATGTGAGTGAGTCGTTAATGGATTCTATGAGAATCATTTGGGCTCTGATTTCTCCCTTCATGTGCTCGGCATGAGCTGGAGCACTCCTTTTTGGTGGTTGAATTTTCGATCCATCCATGTAGTCCATAACTTTGTCTTCAATTAAATTCAAATTTGTCCTCTTCTTCCATGCGCTAAAGTTTCGATGCAGACCCAACCAAAGCCTTTGTTGCTCTCTTTTACAATGATTCATCTTTCGATTGCATTTAAGTAAGGTCATAGATACTTACTTGACTAGAGTGGCTTGTAGCTCTCCTCGATGATGGTAGAAGGAGTTAGGAACTACTTCCAAGATAGAAATCTTCAATCTAGGTGTTCTTGAATCCTTGATGGCCAAGGATATCTTCAAAAGATGATGTCCCCTTTCAATCAATGGCTTGAATGAAAATATTTGATGGCAAAGATTATTTTTCTTGAACATGTTTTATTAACATAGACTTATAATGCTCAATGAGAAATATTGAACATTAAAAAGTAGTGGATGGAAACAATCGTGTTGGAAAATGAAGATGGCAACAAAAAGCACGTAGGAGTTTTTTGGAGGGAATATATTTTTAATGTCAATGAGAAATATTGAATATTAAAATTTGTAGATGGAAGCAATCAAAAAGTTAAATGAAGATGGCAACAAAAAAGCATGAGGGAGTTTTGTGGAGGGAAAGCTAATAAATTTATGTCATAAAGAAATTAAATCTTTCAAGAAAAAAAAGTTAAATAATTTTCACATAATTAATATCTATATATATAATTTTATAGTAATTCATGTTTTAATAAGAATAAAAATATTGAAAAAAATTATACATGATTTTTTTTTAATAAAAACTAATTTATCTTATCAAACATATATCTATATGTAAATCTACAAAATATAAAATAAATATATCTTTTGACATTCTCAATTTAACAAATAAAATTTAAAATTTCATAAATAAATACACATTAATTTTACATTTTACATTATATCATTCATTATTAAACATACAAGAGACATTGAAAGATATTGTGCATATAAATATAAAATTGCTCTTCGTTCAAAAAAAAGTTTTCAGCCCATTATTAGCTTACTAAGTATTATTAAAACTTATTATTGCTACTTACTATTATGATTTAAGCTCACAAAGACTAATGCCTTACTACTCAAAGTTGAGAATTTATATGTTATATTATACAATGTCTCTCTTTCTAATATCATCTAATTCCCCGTCAGATGTGCTAGAATAATTATAACTAATTTTATCTTTCTCTATTACAATGCAAGTAGTATAGGGTAGATGAATAAAGAGGTTATTAGAAATTGGAATAGCAATGCACATACACACCAATACAATAATTGTATTACTACACCCTAATCAATAGAGAATACATACATACATATAGTTGATCCGAGATCTAACTAATTCTAATCTTAGAGAGAGAAGTTGAGAGAATCTCTCAACTTCCCTCAACAAACTCCAGAAGCAAACTAAGTAAGCATAATCCTAACAAATCCTAATACCCTCCCTTAATGCTTACTTTACAAAAAATATAATACTTAATCAAAATTACAACACTTTGAACATTCGTCTCTTTGTCTCGTGTTGTCTTCATTAGCAACTCTACCCGCTCACTATAGTCTTTCCTGACTCTCGCCTCTTCTTCTCTTCTCCACATATTCGAGCTTACCTTCCAACCCATTTAAAGTACACACTTGCTTCTAACCGCAATGCTGAATTTGTAAGATTAAAAAATCTTGACATTCGAAGAAGAGTCTCGACACCGAACTACCCTATTGAAATATTTATAGTTCCGTGAAATAACCCCAAAGAATAAATTTCAACACTCGTAGGAAAATATTCTAGGTACGTGCAATATGATTGTTGACCAATCCTAAAAAGTGACCTTATACACAAGGATCTCATTAGTATAACCCGTAACCGATGCTCTTGAAGCCGCAAGCACAACAAGACCCATCAACATATATAATTTCACACAATCAAATTAGCCAATTGTTTCTCAAAGACCGAAGGAATGTCAAGAACGACTAATTTAAATAATGATACTTTGTTCAATAATTGGTTATGCAATATACAAATCTCACAACAAGAAATATAAAACTTAAACCCCACACTCATATGTGATATATTCCACACCACACCACTTACACATCACATCATCAAAAGCTTTCTTCCCTCCTCGCATTACACGTACGGAAACAATGACTCTTCTCTCTTTACACACATCACGGCTGCCTTCTCTTCCCTCATGCGACTTCAAGGCTTTCATGTTCCTTGCGGTTTGCGCAGCAGTGTATTGATTCGCATGAAGAAAAACGCCATCGCAGTGACCTCTTTAGCCAAAGATCAAATGAATGGTATACAGCAGAGACACGAGTTTCATAACCATCATCTACAAGTCATGAGGCCAAACGCATTTCCCCTACCTACCTTGATATAAACACGATGGTTCAATCACATCCCACCTACGTAAAAGTGAGCCACGTAAATATGCTATCCGGAGTAATAAGATCCTCGATTTATCCAGTAGCTCCAACATTAGGCAAATTTCTAGTAGGCATTACAAATATAATGTACACAAGGCTCTGTCACGAGGACCGAATGTTCTCGAGCATGGGACACTCGATTGTTGTGTCCACTCTAACTCCACTTTTCCATATGGTATTGATGTAAGTGAAGTCGGACACAATGTTATTGAGAACCGAGAAACATATTTTTACATCTGTATTCGAGCCGCCTTCGTTGAGCGTGAAAATGAGGAAACCTCGGATTAAGCAATGAATGGAATAGGAGAGAATTAGATCGGCTCGCCTCGTGGATAATACTAAAAGGTTCAAGATCTTCACATCCTGCTCGAGGCATTTTCTCTTGCCCATCTTTTTTTAGATCCGTGTGGTGACTGGGCGCTGGCCGATCGTCGTAAGCCACCCACAGCCTTCAACATAGAGTACCGTATAATGCAAAAAATAGTGAATTGGAACTTCGATTGGATCTCGTGGTGGCCTTAAAAAAATTATTCAAACAAAAACTTTCACAAGGGCCAATGAGCAAAAATCCTCAGTAGCATCTATGCTTACTTTGTACACTAACCGGTATGGATCCCAATGTTTGTCACCATCCTCCCGATCGTTCGTGTGGCACGAATCAATCAACTAACCTGTGATTTTCAAATGGCAATCAACACTTCGTTAAATGTATTCTCTCCTGGACATACGTTGAAATTAAATTCACATAGTAATCTACACACGAATCCTATTCACATAGTAATCTACATAAATTCACATAGTAATCTACACGACGAATCGTATTCCTATAGAATCAATTATCAGCAATTTTCTCTTCATCTTCCCGAGCACTCTCGTGAGGGATTAAGCCTCCAACCTAGCCTCCGATACCATATTAGAAAAATTGGAATAGCAACCATTACATCATATAAATCACACACAATAATTGTATCACTCGCACCCTAATCAATAGAGAATACATACGCACGTATAGTTGAACTCGTATCTAACTAATTCTAATCTTAGAGAGAGAAGTTGAGATAATCTTCAACTTCCTCAACAAACCAAAATCAAACTAAGTAAGCATAATCCTACCAAATCCTAGTAAAGGTTAAGTGAAGAATATTAGCAAGATCAGTGCAACATGATGCGTCCCATTTTAATTCATAAAGTTTTGATTGTCGGATTCCAATTCCCTCAGGATGCTAGAATAATTGCAACTAATTTTATCTTTCTCATTATAATGCAAAAAGATAGGGTAGATGAATAAAGAAGCTAATCAAGAATATTATCAAGATCAAGAAACATGATGCGTCTTTATTTTAATTCATAACGCTTGATTGTTAGATTTTAATTCATAATGTTTGATTTTATTGGAAATACAAAATATTAATAAAAAAAGTTGCATATAATAATAATTTGATAACAAATCCCAAGTGATGTAGAGCATTTACAAGTGATGGGTGATGGGTGTGCACAGTGGGTGACTTGGAATTTAGTCTAAACTACAAAAAAATTCAATAAATAACAATAATAATATAAATTTCAAATTTATTTTAAAGTATAGATAATGCTCTCAATGTTAGCAATAAAATTTTGTGGTCAAAGAAAAATAATAGTAATTTCAAATTTATTTTAAAGATGGATAATGCTCTCAATGTCATGCATCATATAGCAATAAAAGTTTCTGTGGTCAAAGATTTAAAATATATTAATCGTTGTGAGTATTTTTTTGTTTTTAGGAATAAGAATAAGAATGAAAATTGAAACCAGCACATGGGGAATGAAAGGGGGACTTATGGAGAAAGTGGAATCAAAAGAATTGATTTTGTTTGATGGGAATGAAGAAAATGAATTGATTCGGGGCCCAAAGTCCCGCTCTGGACACTATGTCTTGTAGGGCGATCCGCACGGCGTGTTTTGTACCGTATAGGACGCCCTCATTTTATATCCTTCGCAGCGACTCCGAGTGAATTCAATCATCATGGTGCTTTCCGCTCATTCCTTTTAATCGATGCCAATGTTCATTCCTTCACACACATGAACCAAATCAAGTTAATATTGAATGAAAATTTTAAGAATATCTCCTACCCCCGACCATTTTACAATTTCATATTTAACAATTTTATAATTGACTATTTTACAATTTCATATTTAATAATTTTATAATTGAAAAAAACGAAAAAATGTGTTTTCATTATTTCATATTTACCAATTTTATAATTGAAAAAAAATTAAAAAATGTGCTTCATTGTTTCATATTTAACAATTTTATAATTGAAAAAAATGTAAGTTTCATTATTTCATTATTTATAATTGAAAAATTATAATCAATGTAATTACTCAATTAAAGTGGAACCTGCTCATAAATTCCTTCACATTCATGAATTATGGCATTTTAAATTAAAATTTAGGAATATTCATATCCACTTGTAACAGCACTTTTCAAAATAATTAAAATAATTATGTGTTTTTAGTACTAGACAATTTATAAATAAATAAAAATCTATGTGTGTCTCAAAACCTTACAAGTTTAGAGTATTTCAATATCGCATGATTTATGGTTGTAGTTAAATAAATTATATTAGTGCATTTTATAAATTGCTTCACAAGCATGAACCAACATCTTAAATTTTAGGAATATTAATATAATAAATTAAAGTAGTGCAGTGTATAATCTCATGTTGCTATAAATAAAATACTTAAAAACTAACTAAATTATATATTTATTTTAAATTACCATTATTTTATTATTATATATAAAAAATAATGTTTCTCAAACATTTATACATTTAAAAAAATATGGAACACTATTATTAACCATAGATATTTATTCTCACTTTACCATGGAGATTATTGATCTATAAATACCCTTTGCTACAATACCAATGGGAATTATCAAGGCTTATCAATACCACATGCCAAAAAAACCATAACTCGCTTAGGAAAATGATGGAATAACTACTTTGGAGATAAATCTCAACTTTTGATTTGTTTACAATGCTATGAAGATTCTTAATCTATAACTAGCCTTTGCTACAATACTAGTGGCCAATACCAAGGCTTATCAATATCACATGCCCAAAAAACCATAACTCACTTAAGCAGAAGAGGGAATAACTACTTTAGAGATAAATCTAAACATTTATTTCTTTACAATAATATGAATATTATCAAATATACCTAAAATTTTGATTTGTCTATAAGAGTCCTTACCATCCACCTAATAATTATTAATAATTAAATTTAAATTATGGAAGCTCTATTCCAAAATAGACACACCTATATGTGTAATGACTAGTAAACATTATTTAAAATTTAAATTAATCTAATCAACTCATAATAAGCCTTAGGTTTTTGGAAGTTAAATTTGTAGAGCATTCATGGGGGATGCATGAAAAAAATCAAAGTTGAAGCTTATGCCCTCTACCACATGAGGATTGAGTTAGCCAAAGAAAAATAAGAAACATCTTTCACTTTTTTGGGAGACTCCCTCCTTCATAATCAACATTTAGGGGAAGATTTCCCATCCAAAGGAAAAAGCATTACAAAGTCCTATGTAACGAATTAGGAAAGAAACACAAGGTTCTCTTCAATAGCATATTTCCATGTTATCCATGATCTCAATAAATATGGGGCCTTATTTGCTAATGAATGGTGTGAATTAAGATTGAAAGATATAAAAATCAATGGTAAAATCAGGCTTTCTCCTATTCCATAGAGTTATAATAACTTATAGTATGACATGTAAATTTTGTTTTTTATTTCGTCAATGTTGTAAGAAATATACCTACAAAACCTTTTTTTAATAGTCTCTTTTGGAGTCCCTCTAGAAATAAATGTAGTTTTTTGACATAAGAGGGCTCATAAATGTTTTGTGAATATATAGCCACATACTTACATATAAATACACAATTTTCATTCTAGTTTAATGCAAAAAACATATAAAATAGTTAAATTTTAACTTTTTTTTCAATTACTATTAAGCTAAGACATGCTCTCCAACTTAATATGTGGAATATGCTATAATGTTTAACATCTCGAACAAATACAAATAAAAGAAAATAAAATGAAATGAAAAACCTAAAATTCTCCATCCCCATTTTTTCCCATGGTATTCTTCTCTAATATGGCATATTCAAAGTGCTACAATTAAAACCACTCCTAGATTCACCTCAAGAGAGAGATTTGATCCCCCTCCTGCAGTTAAAATGGTTATAGGTTGGTTATTAATTTTAATGATAAAAAGAATAAATATGAATTAAACATATATACATTTAAAAAAATATGTATCATTATTCTTAACCATGAAGATCATTGAATACTAAATAAAAATTGTTACAATAACATGACTTACTAATATGTCATGTCCCCAATTTTATTTTATTTATCCTGTCACTCTTCTCGTTTAATGAGTCCTCCTCCACCATCTTAACATCTTAACTAAATTTGATATTTAATTAAGGTTGGAGGACTCATATTTCCCTAGTTAATTTCATATACATAAAGGTTATAATGGTTTCCTAACCATTACACATCTAATTGTTGTCCTTACCTATAGTCCAAGTAGTTATTTTCATACTTACGAAGTTTGAATAACTCCTAACTCTTTATTTACTTACATGCACTAGCTATAGTTTAGTACTTTTACCATACCATTACCTATATTAACTCTACCTACTCTATACCCTTACTCCAAATATTCAATATAAATATAGTCCCTCATATGGTTTGATACAAAAGGCTTGGGCAATTATATCCCTACCTACTACCATAATCATATAGTTTTTATGTCTTAAACTAAGGTTTAACACCTACCTCATTACGCACTTAATGTATTGTCCTCCCCTCATGACGTTTCTCACCCAGCGCCTAGCCATTGTTTATAGGCCATGTGCTAGTATGTCCTCCCTGCATGACCTTTGCACTTTTCTATACCATGGAGGTGATGACCAAGATTGATGGGAGGAGTGATCTACTGTCCCATAAGAATCATGAAAACCCTAAGCATTTACCTACTCTTCCTTTTACCTCATTTCAACTTTTCACTAAATCGACTGCGTGGAGTCACGACTCTCTGAGGGAGTTATGATGCCATTAGCGGAGCACCCGCATACTGAATCCATGTGCCATGATAGCTTGAATCCACCATGATGACGCTCTCTTGTGTCAATGGAATGTTGTTTGTGGATTATTTTTATGCAATGCTTCTTCCGTCATTTGGCTCACACATAAGTGTTTTTCTATGATTTCGCCGTTTCTCTGGCATGAAATGTATGGTTGTATTGTTCATAAATCTTGCGTATTGGGCTCCCTAATTTTTGTTTTTAATAGTTGCATGGAAAAACCCATGATGGATTCAGCCTTGATACTCGACATCTTAGGTACTTTCTCTCTATCCTTCGTGATATACTTGGTTATGTTTCTTTATTTTTCATTTGGTTTTTAAATGCCCATCTCAATCGTGGGTTTTTATCCTACGTGGGGAAATAACCTATGTCTTCACTTTGTGGTCACTTGGGAAATGTTCTTCACTCCCTTCTCCCAACGTTGATGTGTGAAACACTTACGATGGAAATAGGTAATCTTCATCGTGCACATACTTTTTGACATAGCGACAAAACACCGCGTAGTTTGAAAAGTGGGTGATGCAGAATCATTTTTTTTAGCATGTTTTGGGTACTTTATTTTATTTTATTTTGTTTTATTTTATTTTTTTTATTTTCTTTTTTGTGATGCTTTTTATATCGATTTTGAATAGTGGTAGCATATCATCACCAATATTTTTTTAGAGGATTGATTTTGACACTATACATTTTCTAATGTCTTCTTCTTCCCGATATTTTTGTTTTTAAGTGCATTTATGTACTGTGTGTGTAAAAAGAAATTAAATAAAAATTTGTAATGATATCTTCACTTTTTCACATGATAAAAAAATGAAAAAAGGGTCAATATTATAAAGTTTATATTTTCTACTAGTTTATGTATTGCTAATTAATTTTTCAATGCACATCAAATAATTTCGCAAAACCAATATTTTGAATGATATGACAAAAAATTTACAAATTTTCAATATAAATAGAATGCAAAAAATACAGCTTTTAGAGAGACTTTTTGTTAAAAAAAACATGTTAAATAAACTAAATTTTTGGGAAAATCTTAACAAAAAAATTAAGAAAATAGCATTTTTATTGAATTTTTATGTCGAAAAATAATATTAATCACATGTTTTTCAAAAAAAATAATGGATTATTCTCATAAAATACCTAAATTCTAAACATTACAAGTAAAAATGATTCATAGATCTAAAAAATGAGCTTTTGTTTGCAAGCACAACTTAAAGATCATCAACAATATCAACTAATACATGTTCAACATCATCTAGAACATCATTCATGGCTTCTTCCGCAACATTTTCTTCGCTTCATTTTGGTCATTTCTCATCTTCTAATGGATATTTCCTCAAATTTTCCTTCAAATCTTCCGAAGTGTCCCTTTCCAATCATTCCATATAATGGTGGTCGTGTGGTTCCTTTCTTTTTACCACACGTGATTCATTAAAATCCCTTTCCTCAAAACCAACTTCTTTTCTTCGCATCCGGAAGGAATTCAAGAGCGTTAATTCTTTTTTGAATAAATTTGCATTCCACCTCAGCTCTTTCTCAATGGCAATGCAATTTCTTCCTTTTGATAGGCAACATGCTAAACTGTCGTACCTAATCATCAAGCACAAAAGAAATAAGTAAGAAAATTAGTATAAAGACATAAAAAAGTAAAAAATAAAATATTTAAATTTAAATTTGTATAATAAAACTTACCGAACTCCTGAGAATAAATCCAAAACCCAATCTCCTTCGTTTGAACATAGATCTATAATATAGTTAATCAATGCTATGCGATTTTTGGATAAATGTTAACTATATATCCTTTTGCACCTTTATCCTCATATGTTATTTTTCTTACAACTCGCATCATGAACCAATACTTTACTATGACTCTTTCCTATCTACTCGATTAATAAGAATACACTTATAGCTATCCTCTTTTGTCTAACATTCAATATGTTGAACTCACAATCATTTATAATAGGTTGATCTTAGGAAGAAACAATATTTGACTTATGCGTGTAACATAGCATAGTAAAATTTCAATTAAATTGTTCATATATAAAAAAATTTAACAAAGAATCTAAAACACACAATTTCCTCAAAGTCTTACCATGTAAGTTGCATCCTTGAGTTTTCTTTTCCTTGAAGCTTGTTAATAACATTACAAACTATGTGTCTCGAATGAAATGTCACAAACTCACCAAACTCGTGCATATTGTAACTTCTTGAAAACCCGTAACCACTTTCCTAAAAGCTTGATAAGTATATGGTTCACTATCATATTCAATGTCTTGGAAATTGAAACCATGAGGAATATCTCGTAATAACTAGGCTGAGTTTCCCTTTTAGGGTATTAGTGATGCAATGTCTTCACATTCACCTTATATTATTTGATATTGGATATTGTCAAGCCCATTCCAAATGTAATGATTAAGAGTAGGATCAAGTTCAACATTCATAAGATGCTTCTTTCTCATCTTTCCAACTTAATTTTTTTCAATAATCCTTTTGAAAAGTATCTCGGTACCCATTTCCATCCTTTCTTCGACATCGTTAATGACATAAAAATATAAATGTAAAAGTAATAAAAATAAAAATATTTTAAACATGAATAAAATGAATGTATAAATCAACATACCTTATCGAATGCAATATAAAAATATTTAAGTGTTGTTCTAGAACTTGCTTTCCGGGTAGTGGCGCACCACATCATCCCTAACTGTCTTCATTCAACATTTTAACCATATGTTCTTGCATTTTCATAAAAATATTTTGATTGAATAAATAAAGTTAAATTTTTTTAATATAGTGACATGTAATTATACCAACAACGTTATGTTTTATTTAAAAGAAAATTACAATGAGAGGAAAATAAGGAATAATTCAAGAAACTCTTACTTTTGAAATTATGCACACATTTCTTCCATTGATAATTCACCCGACTTCACACCCAGGCTAATACCGATTGGACTAATTTCTCATCCTTCACACCTTGCATTGTTCTCGAAGGTGTGATAGTCATATCCTCTCGAAGTTGCTTCATTTCAAGACCTCGTCTTACTCTTGGTACATATTATGGGTTTACTCTTTTAACCTTCTCGATTTTTTATGGAAATATTCTCCCACCTATGTCAAAAATATCATCAATCAAATCCCATATCTCCCTCAGCTTCTAAATGCCAACAAAAAAATAATATCCATGCTTCTAAATATACTTGAACGCATTTTTCCATCTTTTTGCTTTGACTTTTTCATCAATTTGATAACCTATTTCCATTAAACATTCCTTCCAAAATGTTAGCACTAACTTGTGTATTATCCCCACCACATTTTTCTATGAATTAATTATGAATAATCTCGACTCCTTTGGATGAAATTCATTTTCATTCTCGTACTCATTATCTGCAAGATTATGATCCCATGCCAATAAATTTGATTCTATTTCTATTAAGCCAATGTAAACGTATGCATTTCACTCTTTGAAAAAAGATAGATATTGGGATATTCTTCAATCCACTATATTTTATGCTCTCTACCAAATGGTTCCCTCCAATTACATAATATTTATATAATCAAAACATTTTTTCCTTGTCAAAATCATGTTTGTTGGGAACCCGATGTGGATCGACAAGAACCACATCATCCACCACATGTGCATATGGATTGAACCTAAACAATGTTTTTAGATTATGTAGATGTAGGTGATGGGCCTTTCTAATTTGATATTGTGAGTGTCCTTCATCTAGCCTATACATTGGCTGACATTAAGCTCAAATTTTTGGTCACTAAGAATTAATTTATCTCTTCCTCAACTCATATCGAATAGCATTTTGTTTTGTTTTAATAATGCCATCCTCTAACTTAAGCACCGGTGTTATGATTTCTATGCTTCCATTACTAGAGCTTTGATTTTGTTCTTTCGTTGCCGCATATGACTTTTATGATCGACTAACATTTTGATTTCCTATTCTTATTGGTTAGCATATGAGTTCTTTTATAAAACAAGCTTCTTGTTCATCACTGCGTAAAAGAGAGACATCTTTGGCCATTTTTCTTTTTTTGGTGTTTGACTGTTTTCTTCCTTTGCGCAATGAAGTTCTAATTTCCTCCTCACTAATTATATCATAATTTTCACTTTCATGTTCCACATCTTCTCAAAAGTGACATGTTTAGGTTTACTAGATTGACCCACCTTAGTGACTATTAGTTGATTCCCTCTTTGTACTATTGCAATGTCAACGAGCTATTGATATTTTCTTCAATCTCCTTTCCTCGTCGTTGTCTGTGTGGGAAAGTGTTGCATCGGCACATTCATAACATCTCGCTCCATATAATAAATACTTTCAAACATGTTTGAAAGACTTGAAACAAAATCCCTAGTGAAAACACAAAATAAAGCATGTCAATGATCAATAATTTATAAAAAAATTGGAATGATCCTTATAATAATTCATAAAGCAGAAATAAAAATAACTCACACTTTACAATGCTATTTGCAATATTGTTTGAGATTTATTTAGAAAACTTTGTAGATATTTCATTTCTGTGTCATACTTCGACCTTGATAAGATGATGATTCAACCTTGTCACGTTTATTAACCTTCCTTGCAAAAACATCATAAATAGTGTTTGTATTCTGGACCATACATATGTCTCTGCATCGCCCATCACATCATAAGTAGGTTCATTTAAGTCAATCATACCACAAACGAGATAGATATGTATATCACCTCCCTTTTCATTAGTCTTCGGATACCATGAGAAATCAATTTTATTTATTTCCTCATGCGTTCTTCAAAACAAATAAACTTTAATGAACCCGGTGGGCCACTTGCCTGACTTTTATTAGTGTGTGCAATAAAATGTCCTTATTGCGTCCAATAGTATCCGTAGTGCGTCCAAAATGTCAACTTTAGATTTGGGAGTTGTATCCATAGTGCTTCGAGCTCGCAACTTTAGATTCTCTGAGGTTATCAGCCTCTAGGTGCGTAAAACATTCATCGTAAATCATTTTTTTATGCCATTTTATCGATAAAAAAATAAATATATATATTAGTTAATGAGAAAATAGTTAATCAATTTTATTTTTTTTAAATTTGTCAATATAAATTCAAATTTACCGAAAAAATAATGTCTATAAAATAAATTTAAAAAAAATACAAAATTTATTTCCGTAACTAAATAAATTGAAAATAAACTAATAAATTTAACTATAGAATTTATTCATTTTTAACAAAATATTAAAAATCCTATTTAAATATATGTACGTATATCTATATAATAATTTTAGAGTACATTTTATAAAAAAAATTAAAATTTGTTGTAAATGATATAAAAAACAATTTAAAAAAATAAAATGGATTTGAAAGTTAAGTTTTTATTTAAGATTTAAAAAAAAGCATTTATTGTTTAACTAATGTTAAAATTAATATTTGTTTTATTTTAAGCTAAACAATTTATAAAAAAAAATGAATGTTTATTTTTTACTGTATTAATTTAAATGGTATTGTTTTATTAAATATATACTTAACCAATTATATTTTTAAAATTTTAAATATATTGAATATAATTAAAACATATATTTTAAAATTAAAATTAAAATTTAAAGCTTATAAAGTTTTATTGTATTTTAAAATTTTATACTTGTATTTTAAAATATTGAAATATACACTATTTATTAAATTTTAAAAATTTTTGAATATAAGATAAATTTTAAAAATTTTAAATTATTATATTGTTTATAATTATAACTATAAATAAATCTTTTAAAATTAAAACTTTGTATTATAACAATCTTAAAATTATATATTTAAAAAAAATTTAAACTTTATTATAAAACATTATTTATATTTTTTTAAAAAAATTTTAAATTTTATATTACAATTTTTAAAAACAAAACATTAATATTTTATATTTAAAACAAAAATAAATTAAAAATTAAAAAAAATATATATAAATTTGATTATATATTTAAATTTAAAATAAAAAATAAAAATAAAAATTGTGTTCACGCCGCCCGTGGGTGAGCCCCTTGGGTGATGCCGCGATGCGCCGCCTAGCCTCGCGCCTCGGCCTCGGGCCGGGCGAGGGAAATTTCGAGAATAGCCCTCCACATAGCCAGCGTGGCCGAGGCGGCCGGGCAGACTCTCGGCCTGGGCCGCCTTGGCCGCCTCTCGACCACTAGCCGTGGAGGGCGAGATTCGGGAAATCGCCTTCCGCCCACCGAGGGCCGGAGGCAAGCCGAGCGGCATCGTCCAGTGGCTGGGGACCTAACTCTCGTTTCACTCCCCTGCCACAGGAGGCAAAATAATTTTTTTTATTTTTATTTTTCAAACATAAACTATATAATTTTTTTTTAATTTTGTTTGAAACAAAAAACTATTATAATAAATAAAATGTATTTTTTACTTTAAAAAACTATAATCTCAATTACAATTTTAAAAATATATAAAAAATAAACAAATTAATAAATAAAGAAAAAAATAATTAAATTAAAATTTTTATTTAAATTTATTTTTTAATTAAAAAATATGTTAAAAACAAACAAATATAATTTAATTTTAATTTTAATTTAATTTATTTTTAAATTAAAACAGATATTATTTAAAATATAAAAAAACAATAAAAAAATATTTAAAATATGTTTTTAAAAATATAAACAAACATATATAAGTAAGATTTTAATTTTAATTTTTTTATTTTCTTAAAACTAAAACTATTATAATTTAAAAAATATAGAAAAACAATGTAAAAAAATTAAAAAATATGTTTTAAAAATATAAACAAACAAATATATGAAAATGTTAATAAACTAAAATAACAATAAAATAAAATAAAATTGTTTAAATGAAATATAATCACTATAGAATTTAAAAAAATAAAAAAATAAAAATAAAAAATAAAAATAAAATAAAATATATGTTCTCAAATATAAATAAAAACAAATTAAAATTAGAAATTACAGCTTAAAAAAATATTTAAAATTAAAAAAAATAAAAACAAAATATAAAATAAAAAAAATTTCTCAAAATAAAAAAAACAATTTAAATAATGAAACCACCCACTATATTTAAAAAGTTTAATATAAACTAAAACTATCTCGTTATTCTTTAAATAATAAAAATAAAATATCTAATCATATTTCTAAAAGTTAATTTTCATGTTTTAAAATTTTAAATTGTTGTCCTAAAAACCTCTAAAAATAAAAAAAATTCTAAACTTTTTTCCTAAAACCCTAACAATTTGAGTTTTTTTTCCATTTTCTTCACTAAAAAATATAAAATTTTTTTATGGTTTTCGAACTCCAAAACCTTAAAAAAATAGTTTTTGAACATAAAACCATAGAAAAACGGATTTTCCCCAAAATCATCTTTAAATGGACATAATAGAAGGAAAAACTAACCTTTTGAAATGAAAAAAACTCATATCACCAATGCTGAAACACAACGCCTCCACAAAATTACCAATACGAACACAATGCCGCATGAATAAAATGCCTCCATGAAGTTACCAATGCCAACACAACACCCTCCATAAAATTGCTCCAACAAAAACCGTAAAACTTGATGTGATGTGATGAATAGAAATAATGATCTTATTATATAAATCGAATTTTGTGTGATTGGTTTCGATCGTTTAACGAATGTGGGATAAAAATCAAAAATTTAAAATATTCACATGTAGTTAAATATAGTTAATATTATAGTTAAAATAGTTCATATTTGCGTGTAGTTATCATAGTTAATATTTTATTTAATATTTACATGTACTCAATGTTAAATCATTCAAATATAACTCTGGATTGTAAAATTTAAAATTTAAAATATTTAAATGTAGTTAATTGTAGTTAATATTATAGTTAAAATAGTTAATAGTTGCATGTAGTTATCTATGTTAGTTATCATATTTTAGTTAATATTTACATGTACTCAAATATAGTTAATATTATAGTTAAAATAGTTAATATTTAGCATGTAGTTATTATTGTTAATATTTACATGTAGCTCAATCTTTTAATCATTCAAATAAGAAAATTATTTTAGTTTGGAAGGCATGCATGAAAGGGAATCTTTTCAGTAGATATTTTGAATAGAAAGTATGGTGAAATATTTCAAGACCAACAGCTTTATTAAGAAATTTTGAAATAGATTTTAGACGAATATAATGTAGGTTTAAAATTTAAAATTTTAAAAATATTTACATGTAGTTAATTATAGTTAAAATAGTTAATATTTTCATGTAGTTATTATAGTAACATTATAGTTAATATTTATAGGTAGTCAATGTTAAATCATTACAATAAAAACGTTATTTTAGTTTGAAAAGCAAACATGATAGGAATATTTTTGTGATATTTTGAATAGAAATATAGGTAAAATATTTCAACACAAACAATTTATTAAAATGTTTTTAAATACATTTTTCGATCGAACACCTTATACGAAATATTTGAAATGAAAATTTTGGAGGGAATTTTTTTCGCAAAATTTTTGGGGCGGGGAATTTGTAGGGAAATTTCTTTAGTCTTTAAGCTCTATATTGTAATTGGAAGAGGCATTTTTATCATTCACAACATATATTCTTGTTGAAAGCCATGAGTTCTTATGATAGTGAAGTTTTTCTTTCTACAACATCAACATCTTCATCATGTGCAACAAGTCTATTCGGATCGATGAATATAACAGAGTTCGTTCTCACCATGAATAAGAGATTCAAAAACTTGACTTGTTCGTAATCCTAAGGATGTTGTGAACATAATTGATGAGGTGTAGCCAAAAGCAGTCTTTAAATCGAGATTCAATTATTCCACTTACTCTTAATCCTAAGGATTATGAAAGCAACAATGATGAAGGGCATGATGAAGAATTTCTAGAGTCAAAATTTCTCACTTCATCTTAATCCTAAGGATTATGAGGGCACCACTAATGAAGGGGGAGATGAAGAATATCCACTTCATCCCTAATCCCTAAGGATTGATGCGAAAGCACCACGTATGAAGAGGGAATGAAGAATTTTGGCAGTAGTCAAAATACCAACTTCATCGTAATCCTAAGGATTATGCCGACGACCACCGATGAAGAGGGGAATGAAGAATTTACGTATGAGTCAAAAATTCCAATTCATCATAATCCTAAGGATTATGTGCTAAGAAGCACCACTACATGAAGAGGGGAATGAAGACATTCGTAAACGTCAAAATATCCACTGCGTCCCTAATCCCTAAGGAGTATGCTAGCACCACCCGATAAAGAGGGAGATGAAAAAATTCCGCAGAATCAAAATATCCACTTCATCCCAATCCTAAGGATTATGCCACCACCACCGATGAAGAGGGGAACGATAAAATTCCGCAGTCAAAAACATCCACTTCGTCCCTAATCCTAAGGATTATGTTAGCAATACCGATGAAGAGGGAAATGAAAAAATTTTGCAGACATCAAAATATCAACTTCATCCTAATCCTAAGGATTATGTGAGTACCACCGATGAAGAGTGGGGATGAAAAAATTCCAGAGTCAAAATATCCACTTTGTCCTAATCCCTAAGGATTATGCAAGCACCACCTATGAAGAGGGGAATGAAAAATTTGGAGAGTCAAAAATATGCACTTCTTCCTAATCCCTAAGGATTATGCCAAGCATTCACCGATGAAGAGGGGAATGAATCTATGCAACGTCAAAATATCCACTTCATCCCTAATCCTAAGGAATATGCTAGCATGACTAATGAAGAGGGATGAATTTCCAGTAGTTAAATTTTCACTTCATCCCTAATCGTAATGATTATAAGAGCACCACCGGCCGAAGGGGGGATGAAAAATTTCCAATAAATATAGATTCAAGCATCCACTTATTCCCTAATCCTAAGGATTATGAGAGCACCGACGAGGAAGGGAGGGGCGAGATGAAGAAATTCTAGTGAACACAAAGCATTCAAAGCTTCCACTTAGGCCTAATCCCAAGGATTATGAGGGCACCACCTCGAGGAAGGGGAGGATGAAGAGTTTCTTGCAAATGATAATTTTAGAGGCACATATCTGAATAATGCATTTTCTCTAAGTGATCATTTCAAATACTCTCATGGTGATGAAGATTTGAATACTCTGTGGGAAGAATTTGAAAGCATGTATCAAGATGGTGAAGAATTTCGTTCGACTCGTGGTTACAAAAGCTACGTATGATTCTTGCGAACATGTTTTGTTCAATTGATGATGGTAATGAAAATTTTCCAAGCAATGATGTTGATGAATTTCTTAACTATGTAGTGATAATGATGATAAGGGGGATAATACTCCTCCTAATGGCGATGAAACTCGCTTTCTACAAAGGATGATGGAATGATGAAGTCATTTCAAGAAAATATTGTAACTAGGAGTAGGAGTGAGACCTTTTCATATCAATCCAAAACATTCCAATATACAAGGGTGAAGACAAAATATCTCACAAAAAGAAGTTTTTTTCGTTAATTTGATTCCAAGTGACTTTTGTCGAAGTGATTTCTTGAAACATATGGATTTCAAATTTGTTTTAGAGAAAAGGAAAATATATATGTCAATTAATAAAAGCATGCAAAATTCATATTTAGTGGGCTGCATGCAATCTACACCTAGCAGAGTTATGATTATCATATTGGGAATGTATTTCACAGTAAAGCGCTTTTCAAAATGTTGGATTCAATTGGTAATTCTCATTTGTCAAGAATCCAAGAGAAATCGGAAAAGGATCCCACATATTACTCGTAGTATGTTATAAATGGGAAGTTGGGCCTTTTTCAAATACTCGGCTAAGACATGGATGAAAGACTTCTTTCAAACGTATGGAGAGTGTATGCCGTATAAAGACAATACATATTCCGTATAATTTTTTGAGGCGAGAAATATTCATCTAATACAGAGATTATGCGTAATTTGTTGAAGGAGTTGGTAATTTTATTACATATTCTTATTTTACAAGGTTATGAAAAAATGAATTCAACAATGTTCATATTCGAAGAAGACAAGGATGGGGGTTTGCAGCACATGTGCTTCTCTTAAAGAAAAAAAATAGATAAATGTCAAGGTGTAGAAAGAGGTGCATTCAAAACATTGTTTTTTAAAATTGATAGTTAGTCAACTATGAAAATATATTTATTCATATGTTTCTTTTATTTTATGTATAGATTTTGTTGTCAAAGAACTTCAAGAGCATCACAATTAGCAAACACGTGAAAGGAAAAAGTTGTATAAACATTGAAAGAAGTGGTATGATCATCCAAATAAATATCTAAGTTTGATAATTGATGTTATGGACCAAAAAAGAAAACACTTCTTCCATATTTTGTCCGCACACAAAAAAAATTACAGGAGGAAAATTTCATCTCCGCTTCACTTGGTTGGTTGTATGGTATTTAATGATAAGATGTTTCCAAGAGTTTTCACCACTCAAAATATTCACAATGATGCAAATATGACCATAACTATAATCCATGATGTGGTTACTCATTCGCCCGGTATTCTTCTTTGAAGATTTGTATTTACAATTAGACAACACAAGTCGTGGAAAACAAAATCAAGTTATTTTTTAGGTATCTAAACATGCTCGTTGAATTGGGAATTTTTTAAAAAGATAAAGGTTGGCTTCCTTCTTGTTGGGCATACTCATGATCATATTGATCAAATGTTTAGTCATTTTTTAGTAACATTGAGGAGGAAAGGTGTTGGGAGCCTTCCATCTTTAATTGAATGTATTAAGAAATCATACATTCGAGAGCTTGTTTTTTCTATGTGTTGGAATAAACTATTGACATGCGAAGGTTTATTTTGGGATTGCATGGTGAGAGAAATGCATTCGATAACTTAATGACATTAGCTTCTAGCATCAATTTTGTATCAAAAGCATTTATGGGATAACACTTATATGGGGGGAGAAGTATTCAACTATTGCGTAATGGGGGCATATCATCATGTTTAGCATTTTCTTTGAAGTTCATTCCGTAACGTCCAATATTTTCATCAAAGATATTGTTACTACAAACATACATACACCCATAATGCACGAAGGAATAAGAGAGACATAAATTATTTCGAATGTCCGGAGGAAATTAAAATATGTATTAGAGATACATAGTGAGTACTTCGATGTTAGGGCCAATCGGTTTGTGGGAGTCTTTTCAAAGTAATTAAAATGATATGATTTCAAGATCAATAAATGTGGAAATGCTTTTGAATACTCCATTTTTTTGGCCACAAAATATGCCAAATGAACATCAGTGAAAACACACATTGTTGAACAACAAATGTCTCAAGCTATTATTAATTCTCCACGAGTAGAGGGAAAGAGAAATCTATATTGGTTCTAGAAGGTCATGTGCACAACGTGAAGCCATGGAAGACCTTTTACAAGGGTTTTATGCGGTGATGCCAAGGAGTGGTTGAATGATAGCAAAGTTGCTAGCGCAGATGAAAAGGGCATCCACTTGGATATCCGATTTTGGATTGCAAAGGTTGTAATGTCATTAATGAAAATGAAGATTTTAGCACCTATTGATGTACATTGGTATGCCACAAGTACCCACCCTTTCGATCGTCATACAGCTAGAGATGGTAGTTGCAAAAAAAAATGGAAAAAAAGAGAAAAAGAAAGGGCACAAATACAAATCACCGCCGTATAGATGTCTTAAAATTGAGTATGTTGACATAGCTTGTAGTATGACTTCAATTTGACAAAGAGAGGAACTCTTCTGTTGAAGACCATAAATATTTTGAAGAAATTGCAACTAGAAAAATATACGTTGAGATGGAACTCGGAGAAAGTAGTCAGTAGATCTACAAGACATTTGAACTCGAAATGGTGGGCATGCATGTTGACTCGTGATGGAGCATTAGTTGATGAAAGAGAAGAATATGGATCATCTTCATCTACATCGAGTCATTCATCTCGAAGATGTAGTTTCCGATGGTGTGCCAAAACCCTATGGGTTGATTTTGAATCATTTTCTAAGACACTTTTATGTAATTGATGATTGCATGGTAACTCTGAAATCAAAATTTTGACTTCCTTTTGATTTTTATGAGGTTATGAGGCATTTCTATTTTTGTTGGATTATTATATGTTTTAATTATGAAGAATTCATCTCTTTAGAATATCCACAACGCAACAATGAATTACAAAAATAATTTATGTTATATTCAATGTACCAATGTTGATATTTTGATTAAAAGTAGAAAATAGAAATTAATGTTGAATTTTAGATTATGTGTTGATATTACCATGATATTATGTATTGTAGCCATTTGGTATAAGATACGTTTAAAATTTTTAAATATTATATGCTTCATCGAGAGGGGACACTTTTTTTTTATGCTTGATTTTTAGGTTTTGGTTGCAATAGATTTAAATGTCTTATGCTAAGATTTGAAAAGAGATATATTTTTTTCTCCTTTAAAATTAAAATTATTGTCATGAAATAATAAATTTTTTCATTTACTTGTTCATTTTTTAAAAATTGTTTAAGTCATATAATTTTCTCCATAATTTCATGGTTCAAGTATCTTGAAAACTTAAGATTTAAAAACTTTAGATTTACAACTTGTCATTAAGGTTTTTATGCGCTACAAAATTTTTCCTCTTTAATGTTATGGTAGAAAATAATTTCAATTTTTAGGGTTGTTTAGAGTCAAGATATTTTTATGTTTAACAACAAGGATAAAAATTGTTCGAAATGATAAGCCCTTTAGACATGATTTTTCTTTTATATTTAACATCATCTATCAAAAATTAATAATTTTACAATTTTTCAATGTCCTAATATGTTTTTCTAATTCCATTGTTACAATGTGTCAAAAGTGTGACAATGTTTTTTTTCTGTCATATTCCAAAGATCAACTCGTTTTTTTTTAGGGTGTTTTTTCAATCCTTTTTTCAAGAAAAATTCGTTTTTAGAATAATTTTACAAAATGTTGAAATTTAACCTTGAGCAAAAACCAAATGCGTTCTAGAATACACACTTTTTGTTTTTGGGGCATTTTTTCATGTTTTTTTTAGTCTTTTTGGGCTAGAGTTTCCGTTTTGAGGTGAATATTTCTCGTTTACTCCAGACTACCGTTGTGAAAGATTATGGGGTTTAATTCAATAATCCTCGGTCCTTTCTTCAAAGATGAACGTAATATCATTTACGCATTCGAGTTCTAATACCCCTTGATTTATAGTGCTTATGTTTCGTAAATCAGGACAAGGGTTATGTGTGGACCTATGGAACAATTATGGTATTGGTGAAAATATTTTAATTAATAATTATTTATGAAAATTATGAAAATTTCTTAAAGATAGAGTAATAGAGATCTGAATTCTTATCCATGAGGATAGGATAGAATTTCATACGTCTCAAAATTTTACAAAAGAAATCCTTTCGGTAAAAAAAATAGATGTAGAAAATATTTAAGAAATCCCTAGTAAAGAGAAAAGCTACCGGGAAGAGGTAAAAAAAAGTATGGTGAGGAAAAGCGTAGTTTAAAGAAAAAAATTTGTGGAGAAAAAATGAAGTTTAACCCTAGGCTATGGAAAACAACACCCCAAAATAAAGGGACACCATTATGGAAACTTGCTCGAGAAATTGGGCTTAAAAGTGCCATCAATACTCGTGACAAGAGGTTATAAACATTAGGGGAAAATTGATCTCTCGCTCTAGGGAGAGCTCTGAGGAGAAGATCATGGTTGGGGGGAAAGGGATTCGTTTCCTTTACAAGTTGGTATGCAACATGTAGAGATTTTATATTCAATTTCTTGTGTTTTAGTAATGAATAGAAGCATCAACTAGTCTAAGTTAAAAGACATATTCGCTTTGTAATAAGGGATTAATTTTTCTATTAAACTAGGTTGAATAATGGTATAGGCTAGTCGCATATGTTTTGTCAAAAGATATATATATAGTGTTAATACTATGTGTTGTATGTACAAAGGTCAATACCGTGTTAAATACAGAGTCGATATCAGTGTTTAGTGTAGTAGACTAAGGTATTGTAGATGGATGTGATTACAATATGTTTAATTATAAACCGACAAAGGGGTATGACGCAGAGGGTAAATGTACTCTACCTATTTATATATGAGCACTAGCTAAGTGCACAATAAAAAAAATTTATTGCTAGAATGATGAGCAGAAAATGAAAACTTAGAGAAAAAGTTAAGATAGATCTAGATTTAGAAAAAATAATATTCTTTTAAATTTGTTGAAGGAATAAATAATATGGAACTCAAGCTTACTTCTAGCTACAAAGACAAAAAATGAGCGAATGGATGATACAAAGATAGAAGAAATTACAAGTTGCATTTATAAATAAATTGCGTATACATTTAAGAGTTACTAGAATGCTAAACAAGAAAACTATTATTATCCAAGAGAATTATGAAGGCGCATAACATCTAAAATGATTCAAAAAATGATGATTTCGTTTATAAAATCTTAAATTTCGATATAAGTACATATGCATCCATCACAGATAGGATGAGGAAATGTAATTACTATTTCCAAATATAAATATATAAACATGTCTAGATACAACGATTAAATATTCCTTGTACATCCTTCCCTGTAATTACACAACATATTGTACATGACCGTATTAAAAAGAAGGACACTCATTACATAAGTTCATCTACTCGTCAAAGCGCCAAGTATGGCATTGACACCTAAACATAGAAACTACAACAACACTTGTCTAAGCTATGTAAATCTCAAATCCTTGCGAGAAGGAGAGCCATGACAGAACAACGTGCATACAAACCCGAGGAAGAATAAAGTTGGTAAATATGGGCAGGAGGGAACCTTGAGTTTCACGCATACCAATATAATTCGCAGAATATGTGTAAGTGAGAAGAAGTGTGAATATTAGAAAGTAGCCAAATAGAATAATAGATCAAAAATATTGTTGTTTAAGGGAAAGAGAGATACCTTGACCCGAGCATGCTATGTCGTGATGTTAAGCTTTTTCCACTCCGTGTATACAAATCAAAACAATGTTGTGAGTGAATGGATCCTCCAACATATAAATCTCAAAAATAAACAAATGAGAAATCCAAAAATTACTTAAAGTATCGAAATAACTCTGGAAGGTGGAAGGATACGATGATAGGTTTTCATCCTCATCTCCTTCACAAAATTATCTGTCTCGCAAAAGATTAAAACTCGGGTGGAAAAAACTCACATTATAAATTTAGATCCTAAAATTAAATGCTACGCGAAAGGGAAAATCCGCAATCAATATCAAATGTAAAAAAATGCTCAAAATGAGAAATAGAACATGGGTAAGAAGGGTTGTGCCAAACCTTGAATGAGGAACTTAAACTACATTACGAAGTTGCATGAAAACCTTGTAAGGGCTCGAACACCGGGAAGAGATAGGTTACGCATTTTTCCTAAGAAGTGTGAAGGAAACAACTCAGAATTGGTTACACAATCGCCATGAATAATATGAGATAAAACCCCAATTGGAAGATAATTCGATGAGCACATACAAAAATAAATACTCGTAAGTAAATGGAGAAAAGCATTGGATATAATCTACTTAAATACCCAAGAGAATTAAGCCGATAATCGTATGGGCAAAGAATATATTAGCTAAAAGCTATCACTGAATGTATCAATTACAAATACTACAAGAGAAAATAGAAAATTTAAAAAATCTAGAACCCATAATTTATTCAAATAGAGGAATCACAATTTTCTTAGGCTCACAAGAAAATGTATAAACCAACAATAAAAAGAAGCTAATGGGTAAACTTAGAATGTAATGGAAGTAACGATTTTCATATGCTCTAGAAAGAAAGCCAAACACAATTATAACTAGACCCAGCATTTAATTGACTATTCATATTCTTGTTACATGTCGTAAAATTTTTCAAATTCGAAAATACACAAAATAGAACATAGGTTTCTAATACCTCGGCTAACATATCGATACCCGTAAATCGATCCAAAGATTGAATAGGGAGTAGGACTCCTAATCAAATAGGCCACGTAACATATCAAAATCATAGTGCTAAAACCCAACAATTTTGTGGGTGGAATACATATTAAACCTATGCTTGAAATACTATATGAAACATACATAAACCCATAATCTCAATGTTGTACTAAGGTGTAATCTTCCGAAACCATAATGTATAAGGAACATGTACCCATATTGAAGGAAAAGGGGACGCGAGGACTTCAAAAATTAACCCAATGGTTTGTCACCGAAATGTCGTGAAACAAGGAGAAGTCATTACCCAAATGACCATTCAGTAGAAACATAGGGATTCCTTCTCACAGTAAGCGAAGAACACACCGTAAGATATGTATTTCAAATATGATGAAATTCACTTACATAAAATAGAAACAAACATATAAATAGGCTACCTCACGTGGAATTCCCTGTGATCGTACCATGCTATGGGGTTCCCCCGCAACACAACTAAAACAGTACATTAGGAGCTAACCCAAAGATTTTAAGAACCAACACAACTATGCAATCAAAAGTGCCAACATGAAAACACAGTGGAAATCTCTCCGTAAACGATTACCTTTGAGGCCATCGCAAGGAAATTCTCTTCGCATCACCATTTTATTTCCAAAGAGAGCATCCTAACACATAGAGGGTTGATTTCCATGGATGAATTGAGCTACCATGATTTTGGAAATTTAGTTGTAGGTTTGAGCAATGGTGGCATAGCTCCTCGAGGCATGACAATCACAAACCACGTGCAAATGAAAGATTGAAATGAGGAAAATAAGGGAAGGTCAAATCCTTAGGGTTTTTCGTAATGTCTTTTGAGCCGTAGATCTATCCTCCGATATGAGTCGTTCATCCGTGGGATCGATAGAAGGGTGAAGGCCACGTGAGGGCACATGGCCTCTCGCCACATGGTTTGCTCTCGACAGTGACATTTCATCGCAGGTAGGGTCACATATTAAGTGTGAAATGGAGTTATGTGAAAGGTGCTAAATCCCTCATTACAAATCATAAAGTATAACCCTATCTATGTTTAATATGGGAGTAGCGTATGACATAGTAGTATACAATATTAGGGCTACATGTAATTGAAATATTATGAGTATAGGTTAACATATATGAAGGTTAATGTATGTAAAAACTATGTAAAAGGTAAGTAAAGGTATGTAAAGGTTAGAGTATAGGTTAATGTATATAAAGTTAGGTTAGAAAAATTACCTATGAAATGTGCATGTAAATAACGAAATGATTAGGCTCCTTCAACTAGTAAGGATCCAATCGTCGCTACGACATTGTAGGTAAGAGTCTTAGTTAATGAGAAAAGGGTATAGAGTTAGAGGACCATTGTAGCCTAAGCATACATGAAGTTTATCTAAAATTTTAAGTAGGGATGACAATCATTAAAAAAGAAAAGAAATGGAAAAAAAAATTGCGAACATGACAAGTGGTATCGCGAGCCTAAGTTAAAACACTAGTGCTTATGGACCTCTTAAATGTCTGAAATACTTTTGCCTAGAAAATTGTAATTGTGTGGCAAAATTTGTTTTAAAAAATGATTAGTTACATATTATGTTTTATTAATGCTAATGGTTTAATGTGCATGAGATATAAGGTAGCACAAACAATCAGCATATTGTCGTGTCTGACAAAGAAGAGTTGTATGTGGAACTCCGGGGAAGGAGGATATCTCTCTCAGATTCCAACACCGAGATGCCGGGAAATTGTTAAAAAATTGTAGCAGAAATGGTTCAGCTAAGGACTAGCAATGAATTCTTACCGCAAGCTAGCAATAAACAAGAGAGGTTAGATAAGATACTAACCTCTATATCAAGTCACCAAGAGGGGGAGCAAGTAAATGAATAGAAAATAAAAAGAAACCTACTCAAAGAAGTCTCGAGAGTGGGGAGTAGTCTCTGGAAAGCGTACTCTAAGTCAAAAAGGAGGAAGGAGTTGGAGGGGAATTCTCGCAAGGTAAAAGCTCTCCACTTTCTTTGTTGAGAATTTGGATTAATTTAAATTCTCTTCTTGATAATTACTTGTCGTGTTACTTGAGTTACTTATGTCTTAGTTAGCTTATTATTTAATCTTTCATCATGTCAATTATTAGAATACACAAGACATGAGAATTAGACTTTAGAGCCAGTGGAAAAATCTCTCCCTCTTGGAGAGGAAAACCCACGATAAATTATTCTTATAGGTTTTCATATGACAAGTACGAAAGTGACCAAGAATTATACTCCTTGACATATATATGCATCCAAGACCTTGAAATTTCTTCTTTTATGTCCTTCAATGCTGATCCTTCTTCTCTTCACCAAGTTGCATTGTTCTCATATCAAAGACTTCCCTTTCTGAACCTTCGTGCACATGAGAGTTATATATAAGTTGTATTTAGTGATACTTTCCTTATTTCTTCCTCTTCTAACCACTCCGTATCAATGACACCCTTTATCAGCAAACTTTCACTTTAGTGATAGTCCGTCATAAAACAACTCTTTCAATAGATCTCGCACTTCAACACTACTCTTGCACTTCCTTGTCATGATGTGTAGCCGCTTTAGGTATGATCCATGCTTATGCTTTAGGTACACATCAGCAGATGTATATAATACTTAGATACTCACAAGGTGTATCTTAACTGCATTTCTGAAACACATCATTGAAACTCCTCCTATAATATGCACTTCTTTCTCGGAATACTCAGCATGTTATTGCACTAAGATTCCACAAGAGTGTATGCATATTAAAAATTTCCTAAAACTCTTCAAAAATCCACATTGAAGCTCTTCCTAACTGTGACTTCGCTTTTAGATGACCGAAACATTTTTTTCTCCAAAAATGAACGTTAACAAGTATAGAACAGTTCGACGGATTAAGCTCACTATCCAATTGCTTGTAGGTCGACTGTCATGTTGTTGGAAGCCCAACATTAACACATCATATAATATTATCGGCCAACATAGATTAGGTTGTCATAAGCTATTCTTTCACTTAATTACTTGACAAGGTCTTGAGCATTTCTTTAGACTAGATCCTTTATATATATATATATGACACTTAATTACATTTATCCCTAGATGAAAAAACCCTAGATAGACATGAAGAAGTCTATTAACCTATAATAAATTATTTCTCCCATGAAACCCATGAAGAAAGTACAAAATACATTTTGTTATCTTTGTCTTCTTCTTTTACATAAATCCATAATTACATAGTCAATATGAAGACCTATCCTATTACACTTTCAACACTCCTCTTAACTAGGTAGGTATTCGTATAGGTACATGGTCACTTTCAAGTAAGAATCTCCTTCGGAGAAGAATCGGATTGGTAATCACATCATGTAACATCATAACTAGTATTGTCCTAGTGCGAGGCCTTGAATAACAGCCCCATCTCTCAACGAGACAATAGGCTATAATGATATTAAGAGACACATGACTTATAGACACCATAGTCATTATCTCTCCAAGGTACATACTCCACTCGGGTGTTCCTAGAGTATGACCTTCCTGGAGATATTTCTTCTCTTGAGTAGCTAGCCCTCAAATAATATCGGTCCTCAACTACTCTCATATTGAGCAACCCCTATCATTCTCAAAGTATCGAGTGCAGGATGATTACCCAATCCTTCATTCTATCTTCGGTGAAGACCAAAATGATGTGTATATCCATTCTCCCCACATGGACTTCACTAAGACATATGGTTGTTAGTCTGTGGTCTATTGCATGACACATGTATTATAGGGTCACCTTTGTCACTCCCCTCTTAACTTGGGAAGGACATGCTCCATGTTTCTTCCAAGTAAGGAAACTTACCACCGGTCAGGCGTCTCAACCGGTCCTGTGGTAGCAATGATGATGTGTGTTCTACGAAGAATTCCTCCCCTCGGTGTCATGGATTTGATCTTTTTGAGAATATTAAACAACCCCAGCTTCATAGGGCATAGATCATCCATCACTTTCGAGTCCACGAGTCATGTCCAACCCTTGATGATTCATCATTCTTCTCATCGGTACACCATTATGCCATTCTACATTCCTTGAATCATCTCTAAGGATCACATCCTTTTTCATGATTATCGACCTGTAAAAATTCATACGAATAAACATATACATATGAACTTTTAAAACAAGGTTACCTCAATGATGATCTTTCAACATGACATCTTTACGTAGGCATCAACATCCTTTATTCGGTTACACATCTCATAATGATACGTTTTATCAAGGGTATTCTTCTTTATCAGATTCTACATATCCTCCGGGGAGATACTCTAGTCACATCTTCTAGGCTTCAGGATGATAACTACCTCTTGACATGGTTGCACTTCATGATATCTTCCTTTACTGCACATTTTGTTCCCAAGAACTTACAATTTGAGTTCCTTGTTCATACACAATCACCTCATATGCCATATGAGGATATATATTCTGGTGATTTCCTCTTGTCGGTGCATTGTGAGAGATCCTCTTCCATAGATCATACCTCTAAATACAGTCCATTACACGCAAACCATATGACATGACTTCACAACATCCAGTGTTAGCATATAAATAAATAAATAACTATATATATATATATATATATATATATATATATATATATATATGTATACCTCATACCTTTTTCCTCGAGTCATCCTGTAGCAAATTTTCTAGAATGAAGAGATTCATTCCCTTGGCTTGCTCCATCAGTATGTCATCACATTTGAGAATTATGTTTCCATGATGACCCTTGAACTTTGATGACTGCCGTCCATTAGTAATGTTATCAGAGAGGTTTTTCCGGAGCTGTTTCAGAAGGAGCTCCTATCATGATTTTAACATGATGCCACTAATATACATTGATTTCTAACCTACTATTTTATAACAAAAAAAAATCACTTATAGGAGAAGATGATCTCAATCATATTAGAGATCCCTCGCTTCTTCTTTCTTAGATTTCTTTGCATCAGGTTCTTCCCTCACATCTGAGATATGGTCTTCTTCCATTTTCCTCTTGTCCTTGTTAGATTTAGGATAATCTCTTTTATAATTCCCAAGTTCATTACATCGAAACCATCGTACGTTCTCCATATTTCCTCTTTTATTCTAAGGACCAAATTTACTGAATCTACCTTTCTTCCTTAAAGTGGCTGCAAAGGCTTGATTCCCTTCACTTGATCCTATATCAGCTTTGGCTTTCAATATTGTTTCCTCTATTTTACATTGAGACCATAAATCATGGAATGGTGTGGCTTATTTCTTCTCGTATAAACTTGAAGTGAAGTTTCCCAATTCCTCTGGTAGAGAATTCAGCACCACTGTAGTCATCTCATTGTCAGACATTGCTTCTCTCAGTTCTTGCAGTTGAGCTCTTATTTTAGAAATCCTCGTAAAGTGTGGAGTGATTCCTTCTTCCCTTGACAATCTCATTTTATATAGTTCTTGTCTAAGAGAGATTGATTCTCCTGCAGTACTTACAGAGAATAGCTCCACCAATTTCTCATACATTTCTTTAGCAGACTTTAGTTTTGATACATAGGGAATGAGTGAGTCGTTAATGGATTCTATGAGAATCCTTTGGGCTCTGATTTCTCCCTTCATGTATTTGGCATGAGCTAGAGCACCTTCTTTTGGTGGTTGAATTGTCGATCCATCGATGTAGTCCATAACTTCGTCTTCAATTAAATTCAAATTTTTCCTCTTCTTCCATGCGCTAAAGTTTGATGACCCAACGAGCTTGTTGCTCTCTTTACAATAAGTCATCTTGACAAATTTAAGTAAGGTCATAGATACTTACTTGACTAGAGTGGCTTGTAGCTTCCTTGATGATGGTGAAGGAGTTAGGAGCTTCTTTTAAGATAGAAATCTTCAATCTAGGTGTTCTTGAATCCTTGATGGCAAATTATATCTTCAAAAGATGATGTCTTCTTCAATCATGGCTTGAATGAAAATATTTGGTGACAAAGATTATTTTCTTGAAAAGTTCATCCTTTGAATGAGATAAAGATCTTTGTCGAAAATAGCTTGAAATTATTCCTTGCAAATTGATTTGACTTTTCACATGGAATTTGATTTTTGCTTCGTGGAGTGTCTCTCTATCAAGCACCCCTTGAGTTCATCACCTTAGCTGTGATACCATGTTGAGAATTCGGAGGGCTAGTGATTAATTAAAATTCTCTTCTTGATAATTAATATCTATGTTTAACTTTAATATCTATATTTATCATTAATATTAATATTAATTAACATTAATATTGAGTTTATGATATTAATAATATATAATTAATCAATATTAATAAAATTAATACTATTAATTAGTATTAATAACATTATGAACATTATTGGGTAGGTAACAAAAAACCCTAGCTGAGAGCGTGATGGCTTCTAGGTTTCCTGTGTCTTGCTCCTCTGTCGCCGACCTCACCCGGTCATTCCTGCCCTGCCCGGCAGCTTCCAAAGCCTTAGCTCCTGCTGTCCATTGGCAGCCTGCGTATGTGGTTAGATTGTTTTTTTTCGGCAGCTCCCCTGGTTATCTCGAATGTACAGTGTCCACCTCTGACTTAGCCCTCATTTGCAGCACTCTGTAGGATCGCAACATTTCAATGGCTCATTCCTCGGTGACTATACTCTGCGCGGCCCACCTTTTGGAGCCTTTTCTCTGTGCGGCGGTTCGGTCTAGCGGTCAGGCCCTATCCTGGCTTGCTCACCATTTATTTCCATCATGCAGCTTTCAATTTTGGGTCCACCCATTGGCTACCTCTTCACTTTGCGTTCGGAGGCAAGTTCTTTGCAGCTGGGGTCTGTTTCCTGCCCTGCAGCCCTGCATTTTTTCTAAACCTGTCCCTTATGTTTGCTCTAACTGCCTGGATCTTCCTCGTCTCACACAAAAGAGTTTCCAGATTCAGTTAAATATTCAATCAGGAAAAACCCTGCTTCTTTGGGTCCAGCCCTCATTGATTGTGCGTAATCTTTCAAAGGTCATCGAACAGAGGTTGGGGGTCCCCTCCTCCTTCTTTCGACTCCAGTCTGCAAGTAAGCAGCTCGATGATCATCAACTTATTTCATTTTACAATATAGAAATGAATACCTCAGTGCTTTTAACATATCGGCTGAGAGGAGGCGCAGTGGGACAATCCTCTGCACCCAAGAGCTCTTCCTACAAAGATGTTGTCAAGGTTCCCTCCTCCACTCTGTCTACTCCTTCCCCAACACCTCCCAAGCCGTTCTTGGTGGACAAATTGGAGGAAGCTTCTTCGGTAAAATTAGACCACCCAGACTTGGCTGAGCAGCTCCATCTCTTTGAATAGAAGGCCCTCATTGCAGATTTAATGGTCTCTGGCCGCGTTCAGAAGACCTATATAGATGGGTCCACTCTAACTGGACCACACACTGCAGAGTCATTTTCTGCTCCAAGGGCTTCTTCATCGTCATTCTAGGGGACAACAAAGATTATAAGAAAGCTCTCACAGGCAGTCCTTGGTTCTGGGATTCGGACGGTCTTTTCCTCACCCCCTAATTCCCAGACTTTGATCCCTCCATGGCAGTCATCACAAAACTTCCAATTTGGGTTAGGCTTCCTAACCTACCTACTCATCTTTGGCACACCTCAATCTTCCATGCCATTGGTAACACTTTGGGCCGTTTTCTTGTCCTGGATCCTTCTAGATGCTTGAAGGGGCTTTACACCTACGACAGATTTTGAGCCGAAATTGATATCAGCAAAGGATTACCCGACCAAATCTTGCTTAAAATTGGGGACTTATCTTGGTTTCAAACTTTGGATTATGGAAACACTGCTTTCTGCTGCAGACATTACCATCAAACCGGTCATCTTCAGAACTCCTGTCCACAGTTTCTAGCCCAGAAGAAATCAAGCGTTTGCAAGCCCAAAGATAAATGCTGGAAACCCTGTAACCCTCCCCCCTTGAGTGACTTTGATTCCTCCAGCTCAAAAGATGAAGGAAGTGATTCGGATGATGATATTGCTACTCATCAGCAACCACATTCTCCAGTTGGCCCTGAGCGACCCCTTGTCTCCTCGGTGGTTTAGAAGCGTCCACATGTTTCCAACTCTTCCGACTCGGACAAAGAAGCTCCGCCTGGGAGCAACAATAATCTACAAGTAATCCCCATCCCCCCTTCCAACGGCGGGTGGGTCAAGGTCACCAACAAGAAAGGGAAAAAATTTCGCACTGAGCACTCTACCCCTTCTGGTTAGGGCTCTACGTCTTGTCTTCCCAGTTACTCGTGCTCATTTCTATCGGTCTATCAGCTTCATGTAGCCAGTTAGTGTTTTGCCGCTTGTTCTCGGTCTGCT
Organism: Pinus albicaulis; assembly: GCA_034641835.2. NCBI lineage: Eukaryota > Viridiplantae > Streptophyta > Pinopsida > Pinales > Pinaceae > Pinus > Pinus albicaulis. The sequence continues at coordinate 157,166 of JAXQQM020072950.1, forward strand.
TGTTTGAGGCCTTTGCCTCCAGCTGACTTGATGCGTGTTGTGTGCTGGGGATTTTCTCGCCCTGTTTGGCTTGGCTCAATTTCGTTAGTGTGTTTAAGTTGCTTTCTCTTGTTTTGTCTGGGGAACACGGTTTTTCGTCTATTCTGTTGCCAGCATAACCTTTTGTAACTCTATGTACATTATGAGTCTTTTAATACAACTGCTGATTTACGAAAAAAAAAAAAACATTATGAACATTATTAATATTAATATTCACATTCATGATAATAATTATTTATTTATTATTAACGATTAATATCAATATTAATTAATATTAATAATATTAATATTTATTAATTATTTAATAATATTAATCAAATTTTAATATTAATATTAAACATCATTAATATAAAAAATTTAATTTTATAATATTAATATTAATAATATTTTTCTAATTTTTTATAATTAGATTTTCAAATTTTCTAATTAGTATTATTTTTAATGTTGGAAGAAGTTAGAAAATTAATTTTTGGGTTCCAAAAATTACTTGTGTGATTTCCTGAAAGATTTATAATTGAAATAAATTAATCATACACTTTAAAATTTCAAAATATAAAAATTCTAACTTTATAAATAATTATTTTCTAATTTTTTATAATTAGATTTTCAAATTTTCTAACTTTTTTCAATATTATAAATAATATTAATCGTACATTTTAAAATTTCAAAATATAAAAATTCTAACTTTATAAATAATATTTTTCTAATTTTTTCTAATTTGATTTTCAAATTTTCTAACTTTTTGTAACATTATAAATAATATTAATCATAGATTTTAAGATTTCAAAATATAAAAACTCTAACTTTAGAAATAATATTAATCACTTGAAAATATAAAGAGACATAAAACAAGACAATTTTATCTTTAATATTCTGACAATAAAAAGTAAAAGTTCAAAAAAAATTACGGAGTACAATAATTTTCACTTGAAGTAATTTTAAGTGTACTGGCTACAATTTCTTATTATAGACATACGATGGTAAGTATTATCTCTGGAACCATGCCAGTTTTATCCACACGTATGAATGTTCAACTCAAGTACTCAAGTACCCGAGTTCAATTAAACCCACGATTTTATTGTGAAATTATTGTATGAATATCATACCATTTCCAATTAAAATCGGTTGGGTGGTTATTAATTAGGCAACCATAATTAACTAAGAGGGTATGAAGAGGAAAATGTGAAAATATTTATTTAACATAGACTTTCAATGTTAATGAGAAACATTGAATAGACTTTCAATGTTAATGAGAAACATTGAATATTAAGAAGTTGTGGATGGAAGCAATCAGAAGTTGGAAATGAAAATGGTAACAAAAAGCATGAGGGAGTTTTGTGGAGGGAAAGCTAATAAATTTATGTAATAAAGAAATTAAAGTTTTCAAAAAAAATGTTAGATAATTATAATTATAATTATAATTATAATTATAATTAATTATATATATATATATATAAAACTTTATAAAATTATGTTTTAATAAAAATAAAAATATTGAAAAACATTATAATGATTTTTTTTAATAAAAATTAATTTATCTTATCAAACATATATCTATATAAATCTAAAAAAATAAAATAAAAATATCTTTGAAATTTTCAATTTAACAAATAAAAATTTAAATTTAATAAATAAATAGACATTAATTATACATTTTACATGATATCATTCATTCTTCAACATACAAGAGATATTAAAGATATTGTGAATATAAATATAAAATTGCTCTTCATTCAAAGAAAAATTCTTTATCCTATTATTAGCTTACTAACTATTATTAATACTTATTATTACTACTTACTATTATGATTTACTACGCCTTGCTCTCATAGATGAGGATTTATATGTTATATTATACAATGTATCTTTCTAATATCCAATTCCCCTCAGGATGCTAGAATAATTATAACTAGAGTAGTAAGTGATGGGGTGCATAGTGGCTGATTAGAATTTAGTCTAAACTACCAAAAAATCCAATAAATAACAATAATAATATAAATTTCAAATTTATTTTAAAGATAGATAATGCTCTCAGTGTTAGTAATAAAAGTTTGTGGTCAAAGCAACAGTAATATAAATTTCAAATTTATTTTAAAGATGGAAAATGCTCTCAATGTTATGCATCATATATCAATAAAATTTTGTGGTCAAAGATTTAAAATATATTAATCCTTGTGAGTATTCTTTTGTTTTTAGGAATAAGAATAAGAATGAAAAATTGAAGCCGGAATGGAGAATGAAAGGGGGACTTATGGAGAAAGTGCAATCAAAAGAATTGATGTGGTTGATGGGAATTAAGCAAATGAATAAAATGAATGGATAGGATAGTGAAGTGTTTTATAAAATTTTAATTATATTTTAGAATTTCATGCCTATATCAAATGAATCTCTTGTATTGAAACGTAAAACTATTTGTAACATTTTGATATTGTCCTCTTGATGTTATATAAGATAAAGAGTATTTCCATGAGAACAAATCTTAACCATTCATTTAATTAAAAACCAAAATTCTGGTCCATGGGGTCTTGGATAGAGTGTGATAAATTATTCAATCTCAATTCCAATATAAACCACTCCAATCAAGTTACAAAAAAATATTTGATATTATGTATGATATAGAAAATAAAAATATTGGTGACAAGATAACCATGAAAAATTTAAAAATAACAATACTCCAAACTAATTTATATTCAACCCCTCAAACCATTCAAATCAAGTTGTGTACACCTCAAAATCATAGCATTTTTCACTAGACCTATTTTGACACAATCAAATGAAAAAAAATAAAATCAAATTGATACTTAGGCACCTCAAGAATAATATTTTATTAGTTTGTCTCTTTATGAAAAAACACCCTAAATATCTCAAAAGTAAAAAACAATAATTTTTTTTTTTTTGAAATACCTAAAATTTTATAAAAGATAACCACCACAATTTGAGGATAATGAATGCTATTCACCTCCAACTTTATTTATTTTACATTCAAAAACCACACAAATATTATATTAGAAAATCACACCAAACACACAGATTCCAAAAAATAACTTTTGGAAAATAACTACACCATCCCCACACATGGAAAACCACACCAAACACACACATTCAAAAACTCAGATTTTGGAAAATAAAACTTACACCAACCCCACACATACATTGTACTGAAGGGTATGAACTCGCGTTGTAGAGTATTTAATACTAAAAGGAGTATTGCTCGTAACATATGGAACACAAAATTAGACCGTAATCATCTTGGGTATCAAACCGAGCTCCGATCGAATAGCTGCATAAGCTCAAGATATTAAGACCCAGAGAAGAAAGGAAGGAGTTGCACTCCGAGCCAGGTAGGCAAGTTTCTTCCCTGTAGGCAATTTGCGTGCCCGAACTGCCTGATACTATCTTGTAGTCACTTTGCGTGTATTGAAATTACTCATAAATAACAAAATAATTAATCATTCTTTAGCTTATCAGTAGATGCTCCATCAAGTTGCCTCATAACACTCGTAAAGGTGTAGTCAGCAGGTTGTTTTCTCGAGTTCAACTCCTGAACTCCCGAATCAAGGACCTCCTGAAGTCAATTACTAGACAACATCCCAAACTACCGCATAACCTCATTAGAAGACCACTCTACATCTTCAACGAATGAGGGATCCTTCCCTAGATCGTCAACTGCCATACTATTTGGAAAACCATCCATATTGAGCCTTACTTCCACTCGATCTTTTAAGTACTGGCTTCAGACATATAGTTGAACTGGTAGTCATTCTATGGATGAGCTCCCATCTACCGAGATACATGGGTGCAAACCGTTGTATTCGCTAGTTGTATATAAAATCCTTCTAAATACAAAATGTATCTAGATTCAACTATTACATCAGAACATTTTTTATCAGATTTTGAAAATTCATCCTTACAAACAATTCATAACACTACTTAACCACAAAAAAAAATTGGAAGTGGTGAAAACAATCCACTCTTCACTCCTTCTCCCGCTCCACGGAAAAACGTTACACCCACCGATGACTTGATCTATTCATTGGTTCGGGTTTGGCCCTTGAACCACTACTCCCATCCGTCATCATGCATACTGTATCCAAAATTAATGGCCAAAACATCATTCACAACTGTCGTCAAAAGATTGGCAATCGGCCACAACAAGGAACTATATGCATCTCTACCGTTTTCACTTATGGAAGAGCAGTTATCAAGGTCGAGTGATATATCCGATAATTTTGAATAGAAGTTGTAAGTGGAAAATCTGATAAAGCATCCACCCATAACATAAATTCTCTCGGAAGAATTGCAAGATAAATTTAGAAGTTCTTTATCACCCTCAATGCATTCATGACAAGCAGAGGCATTGAGGTCTCCTCTAATAAAAACTACTGTAAAGGACTCAATGATGGAAGCCACCACGCATACATATAGGATTTGAAAGACAGTCTATAGAGATATGTCCATGATCCCATGGACATTGCAGCAAATTAAAAACTAGATTTCTATGTCTGCTCTCAACGCCCAGATCCGGCGGCCTGCCTGCAAAAATTCGGAAGCACGCATGAAATGTCCTGGATTGTTGGTCATGATCTGTGAAAATTTCCCCCATGCAAATCCTGATGTCCTCTCCTCCTCTACAGCTTTTGACTGGCCAACAATTCACACTTCTATATACAAAATAACACACTATTAAGTAGCAAAAACAAATCACTCTCTCTGCAACAAATTACATTCTCTCCCAATCCCAGTAGGAGCCTGAAGCTCTGATACCATAATAGAAATAACTAAATCACACAATTACTTAAAAAACACTCATATATTATACACAAATGGTGTATGTGTAAACACACTCACACACACAGATTACATTTAGATTACTCTATTAAATAGAGTTTCTAAGATCCAACTTATTCCTAATTTAGAGAGAGACAGGTTGAGAGAATTTCTCAACCATCAAACCAACTTCTCAAATATAGAATGTAAGCATTAACTCCAACAACATGCCCAAAAAACCATAACTCACTTAAGCAGAAGAGGGAATAACTACTTTAGAGATAAATCTAAACTTTTGATTTGTCTATAAGAGTCCACTCAGGTGAAATCCTTACCATCCACCTAATAATTATTAATAATTAAATTTAAATTATGGAAGCTCTATTCCAAAATAGACACACCTATATGTGTAATGACTAGTAAACATTATTTAAAAATTAAATTAATCTAATCAACTCATAATAAGACTTAGGTTGTTGGAAGTTAAATTTGTAGAGCATTCATGGGGGATGCATGAAAAAAAATCAAAGTTGAAGCTTATGCCCTCTACCACATGATTGAGTTAGCCAAATAAAAACAAGAAACATATTTCACTTTTTTGGGAGAATCCCTCCTTCATAATCAACATTTAGGGGAAGAGTTCCCATCCATAGGAAAAAGCATTACAAATTCCTATGTAAGGAATTAGGAAAGAAACACAAGGGTTCTCTTCAATAGCATATTTCCATGTTATCCATGATCTAAATAAATATGGGGCCTTATTTTCTAATGAATGTGTGAATTAAGATTGAAATATTTAAAAATCAATGGTAAAATGACGCCTTCTCCTATACCATAGAGTTATAATGACTTATAGTATGACATGTAAATTTTGTTTTTTATTTCATCAATGTTGTAAGGTATATACCTACAAAACCTTTTTTTAATTGTCTCCTTTGGAGTCCCTCTAGAAATAAATGTAGTTTTCTGACATAAGAGGGCTCATATATGTTTTGTGAATATATAGACGCATACTTACATATAAATACACAATTCTCATTCTATTTTAATTCAAAAAACATCTAAAATAATTAAATTTTAACTTTATTTTCAATTACTATTAAGCTAAGACATGCTCTCCAATTTAATATGTGGAATAGGTTATAATGTTTAACATCTTGACCAAATACAAATAAAACAAAATGAAATGAAATTAAAAACCTAAAATTCTCCATCCCCCATTTTTTCCCATGGTATTCTTCTCTAATATGGTATATTCAAAGGCTAATAATTAAACCACCCTAGAGTCACCTCAAGAGAGAGATTTGATCCCCCTCTCAGAGTTAAAATGGTTATATGTTAGTTATTAATTTTAATGATAAAAATAATAAATATGAATTAAACATATATACATTTAAAAAAATATGTAACATTATTCTTAACCATGAAGATCATTTAATACTAAATAAAAATTGTTACAATAACATGACTTACTAATATGTCATGTCCCCAGTTATATTTTTTTTATCATGTCACTCTTCTTGTTTAATGAGTCCTCCTCCACCATCTTAACATCTTAACTAAATTTGATATTTAATTAAGGTTGAAGGACTCATATTTCCCTAGTTAATTTCATATACACAAAGGTTATAATGGTTCCCTAACCATTACACATCTAATTGTTCCCTTACCTATAGTCCTTAGTTATTTTCTTACTTACTAAGTTTGAATAACTCCTAACTCTTTAACTCTTTATTTACTTACATGCACTACCTATAGTTTAGTACTTTTACCATACCATTACCTATATTAACTCTACCTACTCTATACCCTTACTCCAAATATTTAATATACATATAGTCCTCCTATGGTTTGATACAAAGGCTTGGCAATTATATCCTTGCCTACTACCATAATCATATAGTTTTCTTATGTATTAAAATAAGGTTTAACACCTGCCTCATTATGCACATAATGTATTGGCCTCCCCTCATGACATTTCTCACCCAGACCTAGCCATTTTTTAGAGGCCTTGTGCTAGTATGTTCTCCTCACATGACCTTTGCACTTTTCTATACCATGGAGGGACGACCGAGATCGATGGGAGGAGGATCTATGGTCCATAAGCATCATGAAAACCCTAAGCGTTTACCTACTCTTCCTTTACCTCATTTCAACTTTTCACTCACTTAGTTGCGGGAGTCACAACTTGAGGGAGTTATGTTCCCATTAGCAGAGACCTTCACATTGAAACCATGGTGCCATGATAGCTTGAATCCACAACAATGACGTCTCTTGTGTCAATGGAATCTCAGTTGTGGTATTATTTTCTACGCAATGCATTTCTTCGTCATTTGGCTCACACGTAAGGTTTTTGCTGTGATTTCTCAGCATTTTCGGTTGGCATGAATGTACAGTTGTATTGGTTCATAAATCTTGCAGATTGGCTCCTAATTTTTTTTTTTAATAGTTGCATGGAAAACCCATGACGAATTCAGCCTTGACACTCAACATCTTAGGTAAATTTCTCTCTGTCCTTCGTATATACTTAGTTATGTTTCTTTATTTTTTGTTTGGTTTGTAAATGCCCATCTCACCGTGGGTTTTTTATCCTACGTGGGGAAATAACCTATGTCTTCACTTAGTGGTCACTTGGGAAATGTTCTTCACCCTTCTCCCAACGTTACAGGTGAAACATTGTTACCGATGAAATAGGTAACTGCACTGGTACCTACTTTTTGGCGTAGTAAGAAAAACACCTGATTTTGAAAAGTGGTGATGCAGAATCATTTTGTTTTTAGCATGTTTTTGGCACTTGATTTATTTTTTTTTGTGATGCTTTTTATGTCGATTTTGAATAATGGTGGCGTATCATCACCAAAAAAAAATTAAAGGATTGATTTTGACACTATACATTTTCTAATGACTTTTCTTCCGTGAGATGTTTATTTTTAAGTGTTTTTATGTACTTGTGTTTTAAAAAGGAAAAAGTGATTTTTTTTAAAATAAAAATTTGCAATGATATCTTTACTTTTTCGCATAGGTAAAAAATGAAAAAGGGGTCAATATTATAAAGTTTATATTTTCTACAAGTTTATGTATTGCTAATTAACTTTTCAATGCACATCAAATGATTATCGCTAAAAAACCAATATTTTGAATGATATGACAAAAAAATACAGATTTTCAATATAAATAGAATGCAAAAAATACATTTTTAGAGACTTTTTGTTTAAAAAAACATGTTAAATAAACTAAATTTTTGGGAAAATCTTAACAAAAAATCTTAAGAAAATAACATTTTTATTGAATTTTATGTCGAAAAATAATAGTGATCACTGTTTTTTGCAAAAAATAAGGATTCTTCTCATAAAATATCAAAGTCTAAACATTACAAATAAAAATGATTCATAGATCTCAAAAATGAGCTTTGTTTGCAAGCTTAACTTAAAGATCATCAACAATATCAACTAGTATATGTTCAACATCATCTAGAACATCATTGATGGCTTCTTCCGCAACATTTTCTGCTTCATTTCAAGGTCATTTTCATCTTCTGATGGATCTTTCATGTCTTCAAATCTTCCAAAGTGTCCCTTTCCAATCATTCCATATAATGATGGTTGTGGTTTATTTTCTTTTTTTACCACACGTGATTCATTAAAATCCCCTTTCCTAAAACCAACTTCTTGCTTCGCATCTGGAAGGAATTCAAGAGCATTAATTATTTGTTGAATAAATTTTCATTGCACTAGGTCTTTCTCAATCACAATGCAATTTCTTCCTTTTGGTAGGCAACATGCTAGTGTTGTACCTAATCATCAAGCACAAAAGAAATAAGTAAGAAAATTAGTATAAAGACATAAAAAGCAAAAAATAAAATATCTAAATTTAAATTTGTATAATAAAACTTACCTGAACCTGAGAATAAATCCAAAACCCAATCTCCTTCGTTTGAACATAGATCTATAATATAATTAATCAATGCTTGCGGTTTTTTATAAGATAGATCTCCTTTTGCACCTTTATCCTCTTATGTTAGTTTTCTTACAACTGCATCATGAACCAATACTTGACTATGACTCTTCCCATCTACTTGATTCATAAGAATATGCTTATAGCTATACTCTTTTGTCCAAAATTCAACATGTTGAACTTGCAATCATTTATGATAGGCTGATCTTTGGAAGAAACACTATTTTACTTATGCCTATAACATAACATAGTAAAAGTTCAATTAAATTGTTCATAAAGAAAAAAATTAACAGTAATCAAACACACAATTTCAAAGTCTTACCATGTAAGTTGCATCCTTGAGTTTTCTTTTCCATTGAAGCTTGTTAATAACATTGCAAACTGTGTGTCTGAATGAAATGTCACAAATCACCAAAGTGGTGATGTTGTCACTTTTTGAAAACCCGTAACAAATTTACTAAAAGCTTGATAAGTATATGGTTCACTATCATATTCAATGTCTTGGAAATTGAAACCATGAGGAATATCTGAAATAACTAGGGCATATTCCCTTTTAGGTATTAGTGATGCAATGTCTTCACAGTCACCTTGTATTATTTGATATTGGATATTGTCAAGCCCATTACAAATGTAATGATTAAGAGTAGGATCAAGTTCAACATTCATAAGACGTTTCTTTCTCATCTTTTCCAACTCAATTTCTTCAATGAATCTTTTGAAAGTATTTGGTACTCCATTTCCATCCTTCTTCGAGATCTTTAATGACATAAAAATATATATGTATAAGTAATAAAATAAAAATATTTTAAACATGAATAAAATGAATTTATAAATCAACATACCTTATTGAATGAAATATAAAAATCTAAGTGTTGTTGTAGAACTTGCTTCCGGGTAGTGGTGCACAACATCATCCCAATTGTCTTCATTCAACATTTTAACCATATGTTCTTGTATTTTCATAAAAATATTTTGACTGAATAAATAAAGTTAAAACTATTAATATAGTGACATGTATAACCAACTATACCAACAACATTATGTTTTATTTAAAATAAAATTATAATGAAAGGAAAATAAGAAATAATTCAAGAAACTTACTTTTGAAATTCTTCATACATTTCTTCCATTGATAATTCACCCGACTACACAAGGGCTAATACTGATTTGACTAGTTTCTCATGCTTCACACCTTGCATTGTTCTCTAAGGTGTGATAGTCATATCCTGTGGAAGTTGTTTCATTTCACGACCTGTCTTACTCTTGGTACATATTATGGGTTTACTCTTTTTAATCTTCTGATTTTTTATGGAAATATTCTCCCACCGGTCAAAATCTCATCAATAAAATACCACATCTCCCTAGTTCTAAATGCCAACTGAAAAATGTTATCCATGCTTCTAAATATACTTGAATGCATTTTTCCATATTTTTCTTTGATTTTTTCATCAATTTGATAACCTATTTCCATTAAACATTCCTTCCGAAATTTTAGACTAACTTGTGTCTTATCCCCACCACATTTTTCTATGAATTCATTTTGAATAAATCTGAACCTTTGGATGAAAGTCATTTTCATTTTGTACTCATTATATGCATTATGATCCCATGCCAATAACTTTGATTCTATTTCTATAAAGCCAATGTAAATGATGCATTTCACTATTTTAAAAAGATAGTTATTGGGATATTCCTCAATAAACTGCCTTTTATCCGCTACCGAATGATTCCCTCCAATTACATAATATTTATATAATCAAAACATTTTGTCTTGTCAAATGCCTGTTTGTCGGGAACCTGACATGGATCGACAAGAACCACATAATCCACCACATGTGCATATGGATTGAACCTGAACAATGCTTTCGGATTATATAGATGTAGGTGATGGGCCTTTCTAATTTGATATTGTGAGTGTCCTTCATCTGGCATATAAAATTGGCTGACATTAAGCTCAAATGTTTGGTCACAAAGAATTAATTTATTCTTCCTCAACTCCTATTGAATAGCATTTTGTTTTATTTTAATAATGCCATCCTCTAACTTAGCACCTACTGTTATGTTTTCTTTTCTTCCATTAAAGCTTTCAGTTTGTTCTTCAATGTATTCTTATTGGTTAACATATGAGTTCTTTTATAAACAAGCTCTTCATCATCAAGTAAAAGAGAGACATATTGGCCATTTTTCTTTTTGGTGTCTGATTTGTTTTCTCCTTTTGCACAACAATTCTAATCTCCTCCTCACTAATTCTATCATAATTTTCAGTTTCATGTTCCACATCTTCAAAAGCAACATGTTTAGGTTTACTATATTGATGCATCTTAGTGACTCTTAGTTGATCCCCTCTTTGTACTATTGCAATGTCACGAGCTATTGATCTTTGCTTCAATCTCCTTTCCTCTACTTTGTCTGTGTGGAAAGTGTTGATCACATTCATAACATCTGACTCCATATAATAAATACCTTCAAACATGTTTGAAAGACTCAAAACAAAATCCTATGAAACAAAATAAAACATGTCAATGATCAATAATTTATAAAATATTGAATGATCCTTACAATAATGCATAGCGGAAATAAAAATAAGCATACTTACAATGTTATTTGCAATGTTTCTTGAGATTTATTCAGAAAAAATTATAGATATTTCATTTGTGTCATACTTGACCTTTAATAGACGATATTTAACCTTGTCACTTTTATTAGCCTTTCTTGCAAGAACATAAAAAGTGTTTGTATTCTGGACCATACACATGTCTCGTACTCTGGCCATCACATCATATGGTTCATTTAAGTCAATCATACCACAAACCACATAGATATGTATATCAGCCTCCATTTCACTGTCTTCAAGATACCTTGAGAAATCAGTTTTATCTATTTCCTTGGCATTCTTCCAATCAGAAATAAGCTTTAATGAACCTGGTGGGCCAATTGCTTAACTTTTATTAGTGTGTGCAACAATGTCCTTATTGCGTCCAGCAGTGTCCATAGTGCGCCCAGCTGCAACTTTAGATTTGGGAGTTGTATCCATAGTGTGTCGAGCTGCAACTTTAGATTTGAGAGTTGTTGCCCTAGGTGTAGAAACATTCACAAAAAAAAAAAATCTGTCATTTTCCTGATAAAAAGAAATATATATATTAATTAATAAGAAAAAGTTAATCAATTTTTTTTTTTAATTTATCAATATAAATTTAAATTTACCAAAAAATAATGTCTATAAAATAAATTAAAAAACAAAATATATTTGTAACTAAATAAATTGAAAATAAACCAATAAATTTAACTATAGAAATTATTCATTCAAAAACAAAATATTAAAGATCATATTTAAATATATTTGTATATATCTATATAATAATTTTAGAATACATTTTATAAAAAAAAATGAAAATTTGTTTTAAATGGTATAAAACAATTTTAAAAAATTAAAAATTAATTTGAAACTTAAGTTTTTATTTAATATTTAAAAAAAAACACAAAAAAAAAACATTTACAATTTAACAAATGTTAAAATTAATATTTGTTTTTTTTAAGCTAAAAAAATTATTAAAAAAAATGTTTATTTTATGTTTTAATTTAAATTGCATTGTTTTATTAAATATACACTTAATCAATTAAAACATATATTTTAAATTTAAAGTTAAAACTTATAATGTTTTATTGTATTTTATAATTTTAAAATTTTATTTTAAAATATTGAAATATACACTATTTATTAAATTTTAAAAATGTTAAATATAAAATAAATTTTAAAATTTTAAATTAACATATTGTTTATAATTATAAATATAAATAAATTTTAAAATTAAAACTTTATATTATAACAATATTAAAATTATATATTTAAAAAAAAATCGAAACTTTATTATAAAACATTATATATTTTTAAAAAATTTAAAATTTTATATTAAAATTTTTAAAACAAAACATTAATATTTTACATTTAAAACAAAATATATAAAAAATAAATAAATAAAAATTTATAAATTTGATTATATATTTAAATTTCAAAAAAAAAAAAAATTGTTTTCGCTCCCGCCCGGGGCTGGAGGCCAGTAGGGCAGTGCTGTCGAGGGCTGCTCAACCGAGGGCTGGAGGCAGGCTAGGCAGCCCTCGACAGCGCCGCTCCGCCTGCCTCCGCCCAACTGGGGGCCAGAGGCAGGCTGGGCAGCCCTCGACGACGCTGCCCAGACTGCCTCCGACCCCCGGTTGGGGGGAGAGCGACTCTGATAATCGCCCTCCACCCAGCCAGGGGCCGGAGGCAGGCTGGGTAGCCCTCGACGGTGCCGCCCAGACTGCCTCCGCCCAACCGGGGGTTGGAGACAGACTGGGCAGCCCATGATGGTACCGCCCGGCTGACCTCCGCCCAGTCGGGGGGCCGGAGGCTGGCCGAGCAGTGCCATCGAGGGCTGCCCAGCCAACCTCCGACCCCCAGCGGGCGGCAAATTTTTTTTTTTATTTTTTTTTTTTCAAAAACAAACTATATAAAAAATTTAAATTTTTTTTTTTAATTTTGTTTTAAACAAAAACTATTATAATAAAAAAATATGTATTGTTTAATATTAAAAAACACTATTCAATTAATATTTTAAAATATAAAAAAATAATAAAAACAAATTAAAAAATATGTTTCAAAAAATAAACAAACACATAAAAAAAAAAATTAAATAATAATAATAATTTTTTTTTTAATTAAAACCATTATTATTTAAAATAAAATTAAAAAAAAAAATTAAATATGTTTTAAAATATAAACAAACATAGGAAAATTTAATTTTTATTTTTATTTTCTTAAAACTAAAACAATTATAATCTAAAATATAGAAAAACAATAAAAAAAATTAAAAAATATGTTTTAAAACATAAACCGACAAGTATGAAAATGTTAATTTTTATTTTTATTTTTAGTTTTTTTAAACTAAAACAATTATAATAAAAAAAAACAACTTTATATATATATATATATATATATATATATATATATATATATATATATATATATATATATATATATATATATAACAAATTTAAATTATAAATTACAATTAAAAATAAGGTTTAAAATTAAAAAATATATATAAAAAAATATTGTCAAATAAAAAAAAACAATTTAAATAATGAAAACCACCAATATATTTATAAAAAATGAAATAAATAGATTTAATATAAACTAAAATTATTCATTTTCCCTCTAAATAAAAAAATAAAATATCTTATCGTATTTCTAAAATTAAATTTTCATGTTTTAAAATTCTAAATTTTTGCCCTAAAAACCCTAAAAAATTGTGTTTTTTTTTCCATTTTCTTCACCAAAAAAATATAAAAAAATTATGGTTTTCGAACCTAAAAACCTTAAAAAAATCATTTTTGAACACAAAAACCATGAAAAAAAAATATTTTCCCCAAAAGTGTCTTTAAATGGACAGAATAGAAGGAAAACTAACTTTTGAAATGCAAAAAACTCCTGTCACCAGTGCGAACACAACGCCTCCACAAAATTACCAACAGCAACACAACACCTCCAATGCAAATGCAATGCCTCCACGAAGTTACCAATGCCCAACGCAACACCTCGAGAAAATTTCTCCAACAAAAACCAGAAAACTTGATGTGATGTGATGAATAGAAACAATGATTCTTATTATATAGCGAATATTGTGTGATTGGTTTACTGTTTAACGAATGTGGGATTAAAGTTTAAAATTTAAGATATTTACATGTAGTTTATTATAGTTAATATTATAGTTAAAATACTTAATATTTGCATGTAGTTATCATAGTTAATATTTTCATGTAGTTGTCATAGTTAATATTTTAGTTGATATCTACATGTATTGAATGTTAAATCATTCAAATATAATCTCATATTAAAATTTAAAAATTAAAATATTTAGATGTAGTTAATTACGGTTAATATTATAGTTAAAATAGTTAATATTTGCATGTAGTTATTATTGTTAATATTTACATGTAGTCAATCTTAATTCATTCAAATAAGAAAATTATTTTAGTTTGGTAGGCATGCATGAAAGGAATATTTTATGGATATTTTGAATAGAAAGTATGGTGAAATATTTCAAGGCCAACAATTTATTAAGAAATTTTGAAATATATTTTAGATGAATATAATGTAGGTTTAAAATTTAAAATTTAAAATATTTACATGTAGTTAATTATAGTTAAAATAGTTAATAATTGCATGTAGTTATTATAGTAATATTATAGTTAATATTTACATGTAGTCAATGTTAAATCATTAAAATAACAACATTATTTTAGTTTGGAAGTCATGCATGATAGGAATATTTTATGGATATTTTGAATAGAAATATCGGTAAAATATTTCAACAGAAATAGTTTATTAAAATGTTTTTAAATACATTTTTTGACGAATATTTCGTACGAAATATTTGAAACGAAAATTTTGGAGGGAAAGTTTTTCGCGAAATGTTTTGGGGGGGGAATTTGGAGGGAAATTTTCAGTCTTTAAGATATATATTGTAATTGGGAGAGGCATTTGTATCATTCAACATATTCTTGTTGAAAGTCATGGTTTATTTGGATAACGAAGTTTTTCTTTGTACAACATCAACATCTTCATCACACAACAACTCTATTAAGATTGATGAATATAACAGGAGTTCGGTCATCATGAATGGAGAGTCAAAAAATTGACTTGGTCATAATCCCAAGGATGATGAGAACATAATTGATGAGGTGCAGCAAAAAGATATTTTTGTAAATCGAGAGTTAGTTATTCCAGTTACTCTTAATCCTAAGGATTATGAAAGCAACAGTGATGAAGGGCGTGATGAAGAATTTCCAGAGTCAAAATTTTCACTTCATCCTAATCCTAAGGATTATGAGGGCACCACAGATGAAGGGGGAGATGAAGAATATCAACTTCATCATAATCCCAAGGATTATGCAAGCACCACAGATGAAGAGGGGAATGAAGAATTTACAGAATCAAAATATCCACTTCTTCCTAGTCCTAATGATTATGCCAGCACCACTGATCAAGAGGGGAATGAAGAATTTTGAGAGTTAAAATTTCCACTTTGTCCTAATCCTAAGGATTAATCCAACACCACTGATGAAGAGGGGAATGAAGAATTTAGAACGTCAAAATATCCACTCTATCCTAATCATAATTATTATGCTAGCACCATTGATGAAGAGGGGGATGAAAAAATTCCAGAGTCAAAATATCCACTTTGTCCTAATTGTAAGGATTATGCTAGCATCACTGATGAAGAGGGAAATGATAAAATTCTAGAGTCAAAAAATCCACTTCGCCCCAATCCTAAGGTTTATGCCAACACCACTGATGAAGAGGGAAATGAAAAATTTGCATCGTCAAAATATCCACTCCATCCTAATCCTAAGGATTATGCGAGCACCACTGATGAAGAGGGGGATGAAAAAATTCCGGAGTCAAAATATCCAATTCATCCTAATCCTGAGGATTATGCAAGCACCATATATGAAGAGGGGAATGAAGAATTTGTAGAGTCAAAATATGCACTTCGTCCTAATCATAAGGATTATTCTAGTTCCACCGATGAAGAGGGGAATGAAGAATTCACAGTGTCAAAATATCCACTTCGTCCTAATACTAAGGATTATGCCAGCACCACTGATGAAGAGGGGGTTGAATTTCCAGAGTCAAAATTTTCACTTCATCCTAATCGTAACGATTATAAGATCACCATTGATGAAGGGGGGGATGAAGAATTTCCAATAAATATAGATTCAAGGCATCCACTGATTCCTAATCCTAAGGATTATGAGAGCACCAGTGAGGAAGGGAAGGGCATGATGAAGAAATTATAGTGAATACAGATTTAAAGCTTCCACTTAGGTCTAATCCCAAGGATTATGAGAGCACCACTAAGGAAGGGGAGGATGAAGATTTTCTTGCAAATGATCATTTTAGAGGCACATATTTGAATAATGCATTTTCTCTAAGTGATCATTTCAAAGACACATATCTGAATAATGCATTTTCTCTAAGTGATCATTTCAAAGACACTCATGGTGATGAATAATTGAATCCTCCCAGGGAAGAATTTGAAATTATGGATCAAGATGGTGAAGAACTTCATCTGAGTCGGGGTTACAAAAGCGCAAATGATTCTTGTGAAATGTTTTCTTCAAGTGATGATGGTAATGAAAATTTTCCAGGCAATGATTTTGATGAATTTCTTAACTATGTTGAGAATGATGATAGTAGAAATAATACTCCTCCTAATGGTGATGAAACTGCTTCTACAAAGGATGATGGAATGATGAAGTCGTTGCAAGAAAATATTGTAACTAGGAGTAGGAGTAGACCTTTTCATATCAACCCAAAACATTCCAATTATACATGGGTGAGGACAAAATATCTCACAAAAAAAAGTTATGTTGTTCATTTGATTTCAAGTGAATTTTGTTGAAGGGATTGTTGAAACATATGGATTTCAACTTTGTTTTGGAGAAAAGGAAAATATAGATTTCAATGAATAAAAGCATGAAAAATTCATATTTAGTGGGTTTCATGCAATCTACACTAGCAAGTTATGATTATCGTGTTGGGAATGTGTTGCTATGTAGAAAGGATTTAAACATGTTGCATTCAATTGGTAATTGTCATTTGTCAAGAATCCAAGAAAAATTGGAAAAGGATCGCACATATTATTCATAAGTACGTTATAAACAGGAGGTTGGTCCGTTTGTAAATACTGCTAAGACATGGATGAAAGACTTCTTTTCAAAGATTGGATAGTGTATGCCAAATAAAGACACAATACATATTCAAGATAACTTCTCGAGACGAGAAATATTCATATTATACAGAGATTATGCAGAAGTTGTTGAAGGAGTTGGTAATTTTATTACATATTCTTATTTTACAAGGTTATTGAAAAACAAATTCAACAATGTTCATATTCCTAAGAAGACAAGGATTGGGGTTTTCAACACATGTGCTTATCTTAAAGAAAAAAGAGATAAATGTCAAGGGGCAGAAAGAGGTATGCATTCAAAACATTGTTTTTTAAAATTGGATAGTTATCAACTATGAAAATATATGTATTCATATGTTTCTTTTATTTTATGTACAGATTCCGTTGTTAAAGAACTTCAAGAGCATCGCAATTAGCAAACAAGTGAAAGGAAAAAGTTGTATAAACATTAAAAGAAGTGCTATGATCATCCAAATAAATATATGGGTTTCATAATTGATGGTATGGACCAATAGAAAACACTTCTTCCACATTTTTTCCGCACGCCAAAAAAATTACAGGAGGAAAATTTAATTCAGTTTCACTTGGTTGGTTGTATGGTACTTAATGAGAAGATGTTTCCAAGAGTTTTCTTCATAATTCCAAATATTCACAATGATGCAAATCTGAACATAACTATAATCCATTATGTGGTTACTCATTAGTCTGGTATTCTTCCTAGACAACACAAGTTGTGAAAATAAAAATCAAGTTCTTTTTGGGTATCTAAACATGCTAGTCGAATTGGGAATTTTTAGAAAGATAAAGGTTGGTTTCCTTCTTTTTGGGCATACTCATGATCACATTGATCAAATTTTCAGTCGTTTTTAAGTAACACAGAGAAGGAAAGGTGTTGGGAGCCTGCCATAATTAATTGATTCTATTAAGAAATCATACATTCCAGAGCCCGTTTTTCATGTGTTGGAAGAAACTATTGGCCTGTGAAGGTTTATTTTGGGATCGCATGGTGAGGAGAAATGCATTGAACAACTTAATGACATTAACTTCTAGCATCATTTTCGTATCAAAAAAATTGATTTGATAACACTTATATGGGGCAAGAAGTATTCAACTGTTGCAGAATGGGATCAATCATCAGGTTTAGCATTTTTGAAGTTCATTCCAAAGCATCCAATATTTTTATCAAAGATATTTTTATTACAGTTAGTTGCTGAAATCCATAATGCCTAAAGGCATAAGAGAGACACAAATTATTCTGAATGTCTGGAGGAAATTAAAATATGTATTAGATATACATATGAGTACTTCGATGTCGCTGATTCAATTTGGTGGGAGTATTTTTTCAGTAATCAAAGTGATATGATTTGAATATCTATAAATGTGTATACGCTTTTGAAGTCTCCTTTTTTTGGCCACAAAATATGCCAAATGAACATTAGGAAACAAACATTGTTGAACAACAATAGTCTCAAGCTATTGTTAATTCTCCACGGGTAGAGGAAAGATAAATCTATATTGGTTCTAGAAGATCACGTGCACAACGTGAAGCCATGGAAGACCTTTACAGGTGTTCTGTGTAGGATGTTAAGGAGGGTTGAATGATAGCAGTGTTAGCAAATGAAGATCCACTTGGTTATCCATTCTAGATTTCCAATGTTATAAAGGTCATTAATGAAAATGAAGATATTATAGCTATTGATGTACATTGGTATGCCACAAGTACCCACCCTTTCAATGGTGTGTACAAGCCAGAGATGGTAGTTGTCAAAAAAATTGGCAGAAAGAGAAAAATAAAGGGCACAAATATAAATCCTCGCCGCACAAATGTCTTAAAATTGGAGGATGTTGACATACTTGTGTATGAATTCAATTTGACAAAGAGAGGACCTCTTTGGTTGAAGAACATAAATATTTTGAAGAAATTGCTACCAGAACAATTACTGTTAAGATGGGACTCTCCAGAATGTAGTCGTGGATCTACAATACATTTGAACTCTGAAATGGTGGGCATGCATGTTGACTCAGATGGGGCACTAGTTGATGAACAGTAAGAATATGGATCATCTTCATCTACATCAAGTCATTGATCTGAAGATGTAGGTTCTGACGAGGTGCTAGAACCTATCGTTGATTTTGAATAATTGTCTAAGACACTTTTATGTAATTGATGTTTGCATGGTAACTTGAAATACAAATTTTCACTTCCATCTAATTTTTCATGAAGTTATGAGGAATTTCTATGTTTGTTGGAGTATATGTTTTAATTATGAAGAATTCATCTCTTTAGAATATCCACAGCGCAACAATGAATTAAAAAAATAATTTATGTTATATTCAATGTGCCAATGTTGATATTTTGATTAAAAGTAAAATAGAAAATAGAAATTAATGTCGCATTTTTAGATTATGCAGTGATATTACCATTATATTATGTATTTTTACCATTTGGTATAAGATACTTTTCAAAATTTTAAAAATTTTATGCCTCATTGAAAGGGGACACTTTGTTTTGATGCTCTATTTTTAGGTTTTGGTTGAAATTAGATTTAAAATTTTCTTATGCTAAGATTTGAAAAGAGATATATTTTTATCCTTTAAAATTAAAATTACTCTTCAAATAATAAATTTTTCATTTACTTGTTCATTTTTAAAAATTGTTTAAGTCATATAATTTCTCCGTAATTTCATGGTTCAAGTATGTTGAAAACTTAAGATTGAAAAAATTGAGATTTACAACATGCCATTAAGGTTTTTATGCACTACAAAATTTTATATTTAATGTTATGGTTGAAAATAATTACAATTTTAGGGTTTTTTAGAGTCGATATTTTATGTTTAACAACATGGATGAAAATTGTTCTAAATGATAATCCCTTCAGACATGTTTTTGTTTATCTTTAATATCATCTATCAAAATTTTTAGAATTTTACAAATTTTCAATGTCCTAATATGTTGTCATTAATTCCATTGTTACAATGTGTCAAAAGTGTGACACGATGTTTTTTTTTGTTATTCCAACATCAACTCGTTTTGTTTTGAGGGTGTTTTTTCAATAATTTTTTCAAGAAACAATTTCGTTTTTAGCATAATTTTATAAAGTGTTGAAATTTGACCTTTATAAAAAACCAAATGCATTCTGGAATACACACTTTTTGTTTTTGGAGCTTTTTTTCATGTTTTTTGAGTCTTTTGGGCTAGAGTCTTTATTTTTAGGTAATATTTCTCGTTTCCACGCAATGTTGTTTTTCAGGAAGATTGTGAAAATCTCAAAAGATGAACGAGTTGATATCAGAAATATTCCAGTAGGAATTTCCAAAAAGGTGTACAAGGAGATGGTAAAAGAAATGGACAAAATTGCATCACAGGGGGAGCCATCTCAGCAACAACATGCTTCAAATGTAATATGTAATCATTTAATGTTTTGATCATTAGGTACAATAAATAAACAATTTAGCATTAAATATTAATTTTCAAGTATTTTTCTATTAAAATAAAGAAAAGAAAATGGAGCCCATTCAACACATAAAATAGGACGACAAGGAAGAAAAGGGTTGATATCCATGTTTGTGAGTAATTTTTACTTCCTTATAGCAACTTAACTAGATTTCATTTTTGTATTTTTTAAGTTTTTTTACAAAAGTCATCATTGAATGTCTTCAAACAGGTGCTAACATACAAAGAAGAGCCATTAGAAAAATTGATTGAAATTGGGTTAAATATGGGGTGTGAGTATATGTTGGCATATCAGAAATTAATTGTGGAATTTGTAAGCATCTATTGATCTTGTTTTACTTAACTCTGTCTATATTTAATTGAAAAAAATATATTTTATATTAAATATATGATTTGTTATAGGGTATAAAACTTGCAGGAAACAAAGTGTTGAACTGCGCCAAAAGATGAAATCTTGAAAGATGGCATGTTACATGGTTTTGAAAGAATGCGTATATTTTATGAGCCAATTGTTGCAATGGTACGTCATTTCTTTTCGAATTACATTGATGTATATTATTTAATATTGCAATTTTCATTATTCTCGCCAATGTATATACAATCATTACAGTTTATTTTTATGTTTGTAGATGGAAGGTGAAGAAGAAGAAAACAATCAACACCATGAACAAAACATTCCTGAAAATAACCCAAGTCATGGAAGTAGCTCTAGCAGTGACAACAGTTCAAGCGAAGAATGATGATCACTATGTTTGGATATCAAAGCAAGGCATTGTATTTTTTGAAATATTTGTCTGTGAAGTCAGAAATTTTGTTTAATGTAATGGACATAGTGTCCCAATTGAAAGAAAAATGGATACCAATAATTGTCCCATTTTGTATGACAAATTTTGTCTTATATATATATATATATATATATATATATATATATATATATATATATATATATATATATATATATAATAAAATATGTTTTAATTTATTCTATTGCGTTCTCCATTGTCGTTGTGAAATGTAACACCACTGATTAAATTTATGGATGATTAAACATTATAATGAAGAGATGTGAAATTTGATGATATGATATAACAAATTAATCCAAACATCACATTCAAATGCACTAATAAAAATTTAATTCATATGAATTCTGTTATAAGATATATATGTGTTGACTTTTGATGAATAATGAATTTTAAAAAATTGTAATAATTATGATACGATATAACAAATTAATCCAAACATCACATTCAAATGCATTAATAAAAATCTAATTAATATCAATACTATTATAAGATGTGTCATGTTTTGATGAATAATGAATTTTAAAAAATCACAATAATTGCAATGTCACAGGTCGATGTTTCTAAAAAATACAAAATGAACATCGGTGGGTATCAATTACTATACACTGGTGCGTTTGTATGCTAAATTGCACTAGTGTGTTCTACGACATATGGGCACTGCACAAATACCAAAACAAATTAAAAATATTGGTGCATTTGTAGGATACTGCGCACCGGTGCGTTTATGTGGCACTATGCACCAGTGCATTTGTACGAACTATGGGCACCACAAAAATATTGATACCAATTATAAATCTCGGTGTGTTTTTTTGATACTGCACACCGGTGTGTTTATGTGGCTCTACGCACTAGTGCATTTGTACGACCTATGGGCATCGCACAAATACCGATACCAATTATAAATCTCAGTGCATTTGTGTGATACTATGCACCAGTGCATTTCTATAAGTCTACGTACCGGTGTGTTGAGACGACCTATGGGCACCGCACAAATCCCAAGACCAATTAGAACAACCCCATGCATTGTATCACCAACATTTCACCCAGTGCGGTTTTATACCTTGACAGCCTGGTGCATGCTCCTTCGACCGCCCCAGGCCACCTTCTAGTTGACATGCACCGATGCATTGAAACCCGAGTAGCACACCGATGAAAAAAAAATCCGCAATAACCTCCGGCCACCCATTTTTTTTTAGTTATGTTGAATTTCTATTAAAAGCTCCGCCAAAACCTCCGTAACCATAAACGGATGTTGTAGAAAATGTTTTTTTGAATATTTTGACCAATTTATTACACTAAAAACCTCCTTTATAACCTGCGCTAGAGGGTCTTTTCCTTGTAGTGTCACCACATGAATCCCTAAATTTAAGCTACAACTTTTCTTTGTATTCATTGTATTAATTTGTCAAAGTGAAATACACTAGCTCAATGTCCAAGACTCCAACCCTTGGAAATGATTAGAAAAGGCATCATATAGCCACTGAGGTCGAAATCCTCCCTTGGAGGCCAAATTTTCCAGCAAGATAGTCAAATTCATGCACTTATCTAAAGACTGCTACACACTAGGGAGGTTACACAACAAATTCCTCCTTTATCTAACAATTAAGAGACATATCCTCAAAGAAATAAATGGAGGATAAGACACCTATTCAACTCAATTTAATCATTTACATTTAAATTTTGACTTTTACATTCATCTACCTTCACCTTTTGACTTTTACAAAAGTCAAACTGGAAAATGGAGAAAATTACATAGTGAAAATTTTATAAAAATCTCAAAAAATTGCAGATGCGTAGTTCCATCTTGGAGGCCATTTTTAGGCACCTTCCTGAAGTCAAAATTGAAATCTAAGAGAACGGTAAACTATCCTTGTATATCTAATTTCCATAACATCTTGAATTTTTTAAAATGACCCATGGGAAGGGCTTAAAAAACTCATTCTCCCAAGGTGTCTCTAGGTGTGCAGCATCTGTCAAAAACAAAGGCAGAATGTTGATTTTTGACCTCTTTTCTTCATTTTTATCAAAATATGAGCCTTGAACAGGAAAAATGAGCAAATGGGTTTTTATAGGAGGTCATAAAATTTCCAAAAATGTTTATTTTATGCCATTTGGATTCTTGAGGAAAAAGCACAGCACCAAGGCACTGCGCTTCTAGACCTAGTGGAATTTCTAAATTCTGCAAATTTTCACCAAATTTCAGCAAAAAGAAAAAATTTCTCCAAATCTTCTCCAAATTGGTCCAGAAGTGCTAAATGAGGTTTATTATGCAATAATGCAGGCATTATAAAGAAAATCAAGTTTACCCCTCTCCTTTTGGTTGATTAGGGTTTTCTTAAGCTTGTCTTGCAATTGCTTGACTTTAATATGCACAATCTGATTTCTTGTTTGGTAGCAGGCAGCCATGCATTTATGGATCTTGTTATCCTTTTTTTCATTGTCAAGGAGACTTTCCAAGTGATTATTGACCTTCTCAAGCCAAAACTCCTTGTCCTCATTGATCTCATTTGCAATCCTCTCTTCAAAAGTGAGCTCCTCATTTGTATGGTTTTTCTCTTTTTCTTTCTGCAGTGCCTTTTTGAGACCCATGGTTCTTAGCCTCTTCCTCTTCACTTGTGGTTCATGTTAATCATGCTCATACACTTCTTTTCCTTTCCCATCATGTTTGTTTTCCTCAAATATCATTTTCTCCAAAATTAGTTGTTTTGTCTTCAACTTCTCGTTTTCTTGCTCTATAAATGAAATGACAAATTTTTCCCTTGCCAAATTGTCTTGGAGCTCTTTGATATGAGCATCCTTTTATTTGATTACCCTCTCCAAGTTTTCTTTCTCATCATGTTCCTCCAAGTCAACTATTTCAAAATCATGTTCCTCCTCATCATGCATGGATGTCTCATGTTGTGCTGATGGTGATCTCTGTAGTGAAGTATGCTTGGCCCCTTCCTCTTTCCTAGGAACAAACACAAGCCTCCTGCCTCTATGATAGGTGAGATTAACCTCAGGAATAGGCCTATTTGAAACTTCAGCAAGTTTTCTTGATGATCCCACTTCCATAGGTTGTGCTGACATGGCAGGTCATATGTTTTTTTGTTGAGTTGGTGTAGTAGTTGTGTGCATCTGCAAGGCTGCCTCAATGAAGGTATACGTTCTTCTCTACCAACTAATGGAGAACTATGATCTTCACCAATTTGTGGTATTGGTACAATATGGAAAACATACCCTCATATGTGAAGAGTTTCATCACAACCTTCATCAATGGTGCATACCTCTCCAACAAGTATATGAATGGAAGAATATGAGAATGAGACTCTTTGTACTGTGATTTTATGAATGGTTTGTACTGCTTAATGTCTAGGTTCATGCCTTTGAACAAATATTCCCCATGATTTGGTATCCCTGTAGCAAGAGACATGGCATCAACATAAAATGTGAAATAAATCCCTACAATGGTGGCCTTTTCTCCCTTCAAATTGGTGGCAAAAAAAATATGTAAGCTCCTCATGGTACCCTACCTCCTCCACTCTTTGACAAAACCCTAGGTAGTTGACATATTCAAAGAATTTTCTGATGAAGGGTGAGGAAGTGAGTTAATTTCACTTTGAGGATTCATACCTCATTATCTTCCCCCCTTTGTGATGTTTTCTCTTCTCTGATGGTGAATAATCTCCTTCCATGATTGAAACCCTAGATGATATGAGGGGAAACAAATAGGGAAATGTGAGTGAAGGGATGAAATGAGGGAGTTAGGGAAGGGAGATGGGAGTAGTAAAATTTAGGGAGATGGAAAAGGGTCTTAGGAATCTTTAGGGAGTGAAATGAAGGGAAATGAGTGAAAGAAATGAGCTAGGAAATTCAATACAAGCCTAGCTAGGGAAATTGCCCAATTTGGTAGAATAGGGCTAGGGTTTATAGGGAGATGATGCAAAATGAAGGGAAATGGTTTTTTTATGGATGGAAATGATGAATATCTTGCAAAACAGTGTGTAGGGACAGTGATACTAGGGTTTTAAAGCTTCAATTTATCATTTGTAAACAAAAGCGTGAAATTCATACAAACCCCTAGGGATTAATCTTATGATTATTTCTTGGTTTGCAAAGGAAGAGAGGGCATGAAAATGGATATACTTACTTTTTGTGATGCTTTAAGGGTGAAAATTCCTTAAAGGAAGCTGAAAATTTTGAATTTAGTGATTTTTAGACAAGTTTGGGGAACTCTTCCCCATGCGTAGCACAATTCACTAGTGTGCATCACCTGCAAATTTTTCCACTTTTAGCTAAAAACGTATTTTTCTCACCAAATGAGTGATGAACTTGATGATGAGAGTGAAAATTAAATATGTTTATGAATTTTAGGCCCTTTTATAGATGTCAAATGACTCCCTTGTGAGTGATGATGGGCCCCACAAGTCTTTTTATAGCATGACTTTCATTCTCTTTTCTTTTTAACCTTTGACATTTGTAATCTGAACTTTTTGTATCTTCTTTGGAACATTGATTTGCATCTTTTTAGGACCCTGAAGTGCTTATTACATATAGAAACATAAAATTACATTGTTTGAAATCAAAATTTATCGAAGAAACTTGTTTCATTACCACTCCTCCAATTGTCGGATTTTATGCATGAAATGACAATTTGGTGACCTTGAAACCCTAATGAACTAACAGAGACACTCAACTAAATGAGATCAGGGTGGTGATGATTGAAATGATGATGAGAATTTGTGAATAATGATATACTCCACTTATTTGATGACATGAACCAACAATTTATTAATTTTGGGAGGAGTGGAAAATAATCCTAAACCTAATGCCCATTGACCAAAATGTTTCTTGAAGACCTAGTGAAATGACAAAAAATTGACTATGGGACCCTAACAAGACATGATAATAGTCCATTTGATCACTGGTGAGAGGATGAAAACACTAACACTAACGATATCTATGGCTTTCTATTATATTCTCATGAAATTATCTACCTCTAGATCTCAAGGGTTGTTGTGAATAGATTCATCAACCATGGATAGTCTAGTTTTATGGTTTTTATCTTAAGCCAACTCTTGGATCCTGCACTTTCCCACAAATACTCCAAACAACAATGCTCTGATACTTATATTTGTAAATTGACATGGATGTTCAAATGGAAGAGTTCAATACAAAAAATGTTAGGATATCATGAAATATTTTATTTTGTAGACTTATTTTTCTTATATTCCAAATTAAATATATTTCGTAGATTTATTTTTCTTATATTCCAAATTAATTATTTACTAGTTTTCTTCAATTTTATGAAATAAGTGATATAAGAAATGGAAAAAATAGGCACATAAAAAAACATCTACACAAATAAACACAAGATTTATCCTAGTAAACCAAGTAAAGGAGAAATCCCAACTGGAAGGTGAGACCTATCATTTTCTTTCTTTTCTTCAGTTATAAAATACACATAAAGAATGTGAGCTTCTATGGAGTTACATTTTGACATTATGGCATGAAAAAACACTACAAGATCCTCATTCTCCTCTGACATGCTCTAAAAATTCCACTCTTAGATGTTTTTTCTCTAATATGGAATAAGTACAATGCAAAAAAATGGAACCTTTTTTCCTCATAAGAACCTTCTATTTAACATATCTTGATAGCTATCTAAGTTTGGGGTTTGACTTTCTCAACACTTAATGTGAAAAACATTTTGGCCTTCTGGAATATTCTTGAAATTTTTCACATGGCTAGCCCCACATGTGTGAGTAATGGCGGTGACATGACATCCCATCATACCATGGTGGCTAACTAGATAGGTCAACTTGCTAGAGGCATAACATTCTCATATGACCTTTGATTGAGGTGAATTTTTGCACCGTATAGATATTGAAGTGTAGATCTACAATTTGGGGATGGGAGCTATTCTCACAAAATTTTGATTTCATCCCCAACAATGTCATTTGATGCCACAAAATAGTTCTAGAAAATTTGATATCCCAAATTTTCTAGCGAAGGCTACCACTAAAATGGGCCATACAAACTAATCCCTCCAATATTTCTACCCAAAAAATAACACATTATAAGATTATCTCATCCATATCACTCAAATTACCACAACATAAAAAACAACTTTGTGAGCTACTATGCATGGTGATTGAACCACTTTAAAAAAAAATTAGCATCAACTTGATAATTGAAAATAAGCCCTCACTACGATTAATTTTTAATATACGTTTCATTAATAACTCTTGAACTCTAAAATAATACTAATACCTGTTAGTTTTTAGTATTTCCTTTTCGGCCAAAATAGTTCCCCATTGCCTACTATCCCTAATAAGTGATAAGTTAACAATACTAAAAAAATGTGGATGTTAATTTCGATTAAAACCTCTTGCCATACAACCATGTCTCTTTCATGACCAATGATTAACGTTAGCATAAGAAAATTTTAGCGAAAAATTGAGCTTCTATGAATTCAATGGCAAGGGTAACATTATGGATCGTGAATTAAGCCACTTGAGTGTTGGAGATGGAGCCAAGGTGCCCTTGCCTTTTCCAAATCCTATTTTATATCTCATGCGTTAATTTGAAATTGTTTCCACTAGCGTAATGACAATGCCCTGATTTTTCCAAATCCTATTTTATATC
The DNA here is from genome assembly GCA_034641835.2 of Pinus albicaulis. Classification (NCBI taxonomy): domain Eukaryota; kingdom Viridiplantae; phylum Streptophyta; class Pinopsida; order Pinales; family Pinaceae; genus Pinus; species Pinus albicaulis. The sequence continues at coordinate 185,542 of JAXQQM020072950.1, forward strand.
CCATGTGTTAATTTGAAATTGTTTCCACTAGGGGTGATGAGAACCACTCGGAATCCATTCTTCTAGCACCATGGAAGTGACTAAACAAGCAATAAAGTTGACCATCTTGATTTACATGCACGTGGTCATAAGATTATAGTTATCTCAAGACACCTATTTCACCAGGGTAGTAAAATATTTTCAAACTTAATATCATTTTTAATATACATTTTAAATAATTTATTATATCATAAAATTATATTAAAATAAAATAATTTTTTTTTAAGAATAAAATTGTTAAATTTTTTCGGTAATAATCACAGGAATGGAACATTGTCGACGCGTTTGAACCAACCCGCTGTAGTTCATCATGAGAACAGGTGAGAGATGAGATCAAGTCAATAAGTTTAAATAGTAGCAGAGATGGTTAAACTAGTCGTTAGGAAAAGCAGTAGTTTAACTTTTACAAAAAATTATTTATCAATTTTTAATTATATATAATATTTTAATTAATTAATAACGACTAATTCCATTCTATTATTAAACTATTTAATTTATTTATTCACTTAATTAATAAGATTAATAAACTTTTATATATATATATATATATATATATATATATATATATATATATATATATTTCTTATTTAGTTGATTTAATTATTTAATTATCAATTTTATTTATGTATTAAAGCATGAGGCCCAAATAAAAAATAATCAATCAAAAAATAATAATAATAATAATAATAATAATAAATAATAAAAAAATACAAATAAAAATCAAAATAATAAAATAATAAAATAACTTTTTTCAATAGTATGTGAAAATAATATTTTGTTCAGAATATGAAATTTAAATTGTATTTTTATGTTTTTAATATAGAATTTAGGTTAAATGTTAATGATGATGATTATTAACATCATTCCGTCTATCATACTTTAAGAAAATAAGATATTAATTGCAACTCTTTAATATTTATGCTGTAAAGTGTACTTATTTGAAAACATTTTTCCTAAACTGCCACGTATTATGGCCCATCATTGATTTAGATGTTAAATGATTAAAATAATGTGTGGTTCCTCTGCTACTTCTGACAAAAAGACGGAAAAATACATGAAAATGTACAGGTCATAGGAAGTTGATCATGTGCCACAGTGACATAGCACAGGGCCAGGAGGCTCAGCCAGCCAAAGATGCAAAGGAATTCACGGATCACAAGGCGAATCAGGGAGATCGGATTCCGAAAATGTTCGGTTATATTTCCAGGTGGATAGTATAGGGGAAGTCTGTGCAAATACCTTTTAAATGCCTTGAAGCCGGAATCCACAGGGTCAGCGGGATAAACATCAGGGGAGAAAATCTAAAGAATAGAAGAGGAATCATGGCGAGGGCAAGATGTAACATCCCCCTTAAGAATGTAGCAGCAGATCATTAATTAGGCTTAGTGAGAGGAGACTGGCTTTCTATTAAAATTGCAAATAATTGTAGAGAGGAGCCTGTCGTATGTCCAAAATGCACTGCGTGGTTCTGATGTTACTGTTTGTATGACTGGAAAAGGGTTCCTACATTTTGTCATCTCACCTCTTAGTATCCATGGATTTCCATTTAACTTACACCATTGGAAATATTTTAGTGGCTCAGCCATAATTTGCAATTATGTTAATCTTTTAAATTGTAATTTTGAGTGTTTTTTTTTTTTAATATGTTTTTTACATGTTGTTTTACTTTTATCTGGTTTTATCTTCCACAATTACGTTGTTATCTCGAACGCTACATATATCTTGTATTCATATAATGTTCAAGTCAAAATATTTTAGGCACTGAAATCACACCTACTGTGTTATCTAAATGTCGCATATTTGTGTATTTATAATGTTTAATTTATATAAAAAGATTAAAAGATATTAAAAGATTTAACATATTAAAAGATTTAAAGATTTAGATCTAATCTAAATAGTTTGTTGGGATGGTGAAATTACGGTGATTCGAAACAATTTCGCAGGCCTGACATTTTCTTGGCAGAGATATATTATTGTATACAAATCTCATTTTCCCTCATTAACAGATTATGAGGCCATTATGTTTTGCTGAATATGTTTGGGTATAATGAACAGTTAATGGAGAAAAGAAAAGCCATTGTGTATATGGAACTGCCGCACGAACCCTTGGGCCTGGTGAATCTGATGCACATAAAATTCGGTAGCAGGAAATATTACCGATACGGGAGATCCCTCAACACTCCTCCTTGCACCGAGGGAGTCATCTGGAACGTGATTCACAAGGTATTTTCCTCGCGGGTTGCGTTACAGCCTAATTACAAACCTGTGTCCGTGGGTATCGACCCTCTGACCTATGCTTTTTAAATTAACATCTAATAATTATTTATTTTTGGAAATATATTTTGAAAAAAATGAATATCCATTTATTTTAGTGTTTATTTTTTTTAATGTATTTTAATATGGTTATTAGGATATAATTTTTTTTTTAGAATTTTGTTAATTTTAATTTAAATATTTAGAATAAAATTAAGAAATGATGTTTAAAGTATATTTTTTCATTACTTTGCAGATTATATTTTAAAAAAAAAAACATTTAATTTTACATTAATAAAAATTCATAATTTATATATAAATTATTAATATTTTAATATTCAATTTATTGTATTTCGCAGGGTTACAATGGAAGACCTAATCAATCAATGAATAGAAGAATTGTTGGCATCTGCACTTGGAAACAACGTTAAGCTTGATTTCGTTAAATTTTATCAGACATATTTGGACCTATACTCCATTATTTATTTTATGGATTTTCCTATTCTAATTATAATTCATCAATTATTTTATGAGATTCAAAAAAATAATAATGACAATGTATGTACATTTTGTGTACTAAAATGTTAATTTCATGGTGTGATTGATAATGTATTTTAATTTATATAGAAATATGTTTTATTAATTGATTATGTTGAAATTTTATGAATAAATTATGTTATTTATTTGAATTATAAGTTAGAGTTATAAATGTAGTAATTATTTATAAATGATTTATAAGTTATAGGTTTATTGTTTTTTATTTTCCAAGTTTTTTTTTAATTGAGATTGTATTTTTCGAAAGTCATTTTCAAAGTAATATCTAGTTTAGTTCTATTGAATATGAAATAATTTCTATAAATACATATTGTTTTTTTAATTTTATTTTAATGATAGTTTATTATTTTTAATGTCAAAATGCTTTCTTGATTTTATTGATGGCATATTTTATTGTATTTATTAATTGTTAATTATGTACATGCTCTATCTGCTTATTTGTATTGTTTCTCAAGCTTGTTCAATGTAGAATTACCAAATTTATTTGTAATCCTAACAATCTGTTTTATTATTTCTATTTTTTTATTACATATATATTAAGTATTTCTAACTATTATTATTTATATGATTCTTAGGCTTGTACTATTTTAATTTATTCAGAATTACCAAATTTATTTGTAATCTGAACAATTTGTTCTATTATTTTCTAGTTTTTATTACATATATATTGAATATTTCAAACTATTCTTTTTTATTACATATACAAGGATGCATATGTTGATGGTGGTTTAGAGTAATTGTGAGTTATACTTAATTCACAATCTAAGCATACATACCAAGCCCACCTACCTACAATTTTCGGTTCCATTTTATAAGTCCGCCATGTGGCCCATAGTGCATAATCAGACATCACTATGAAAGGAATTTATAAGTCTGCCATGTGGCCCATAGTGCATAATCAGACATCAATATGAAAGGAAGAGAAAGGAAGAGAGTTATAAAAACCCATAATTTCTTTTAAATAAAATAATTCATATTTATAAGTTAAATATTCAATTAAATCACATATTTTTCTTCTATACTACTCTTTCCTATGTTACTTCTTTATAGCCTTTCTTTTGTAACATATGGTGCAATTGCTAGTTTATGTCTATGATAAAAAATGAGGGAGAGAAACGCTCCAAGATCACTATAATTTCGCTGAATTCATAATTCAAGAAGGTTGGAAGTGTGGAAAATGTTTTGGAAATGAGAACATATGTGAGTAGGAGTTAATCAATCTAAGAGAAAATGTTTTTCATTTTCAACCCTCTAATTAGTATCGCAAATGTGACATATTCTTTCGTCCTAGGGTGTCTTGGGAATAGACTAACACTCAGTTTTACTTCGAAGCTCATTAGAATTAATTCTTATCCTTGCAATGTTCATTTTCTTCTTAGTATTGGTCATGATAGAGAGATAATTTTGGTTAGCAAGGGTGTACTTAATCATCTTCTTATAACACCTAAGCTTATTTTTTTCCTCTAGCTCCTTATCATCCCACAATTTATCCTTAAATTTAGAGGTAATTATATTTTTTATGATATCCTTATTCCCCAAGTTAATCTCCTCCTTTATCCACCAATGGTCAAACCAAGACTACGCATCCTTATGCCATCCACACTTGATATAGAGGTGGGGGTTTTGGCTAGCGTTAGAGGCAATTTTGGGAAACCTATTAGCTTTCATGTTGTAGAGCTTCTTCTTATACATCAAATACCTAAACATAGTCACACTTTCAATGGGGGAAAGTCTAGCTTCGATCAAGAGCATAAGATAGGGAATATTTTCTTTAATCTTGAGGTTGTAGGTTATAAATTTATTTTAAATCATCTTGATATTCCTCCATGATTCTATGGATATACTACATCCCCAAACCTCACATCCATATAAAACAACATGGGTGACAAGAGCCTTAAAGAGTAACATTTTTTTACTCCAAATCTAGAGATCATTTAACTTACAGTTGATTTTGAGTTCATAATGAGTTTTTCAGCCTCTAACAATCTTTTTCTCAATGCTATAATTCTAGTTGAGTTGATGATGAATGTCAATACCTAAATACTTGTAGGAAGAAACCTGCTTGATGTAATTTTTGTCATAGATGAAATTACCATGGTTGGTCTTTTTGGATATAATTTTCATGACTTTAGCCTTGTCGGTATTAATCATTGTACCCATCTTGGAGTAGTAATCATGGAGGGTCTTAAGCTGCTTGTCTATATCATTGTGACTTTTTGCTAGAAGAATGATATCGTCGGCATAGAAGAGAAGAGTGATGACCATACTAGCAAGCTCAGGTCCATTGCATCTTGGAGTTTATAAACACTCTTCTAGCTTATCAATGTAAATGCCAAAAAGGGTAGGGGATAGTGGACATCCTTGCTTAACCCCAATACTACATTTAATTTCTTTAGACCACCCCGCTTTGGTTTTAAGCTTGGAAACAACATTCTCATAGATTCGAATGACAACGATCCTTAACTTGGCAGGGACCATTAACTCTTCAAGTATTTTCCATAGCTTATCCTTTGGAACAGTGTCGAAATATTTTCTAAAGTCAAGCAAACATATGAAGAGGTCAGTTTACTATTACGACACTTCTCGACAATGATCCTAAGAGTGACAAGATGATTGATAGTCGAGTGATGTCTCCTAAAACCAACTTTCCCCTTATCTCTTTTACCATGGATTTCAAGCCAATTTAAGGCTAATATTATTTTACCACATTATCCCATATAATTTGGATAAAATGTGGCTAATCATAATGTTCCTATAGTTAGAGGGAACATTCTTGTCCCAATTTTTAAAGATATGCACAATAAGGATTTGCATCCAAATCTGATCCTGATTTATGCAGGAACGCAACAGAATACAGAAATAACCATAAACATAGAAATATAGCGGAAATAAGGCTTCATTTCATTAATATCAAATCACAAAAATATTCTTACAAACATGATGGAAATAAAATAGCTAGGGTGTTGGTAGCGAATCTCTGAGAAGAGATGTGGCGGCTACAGGCCTCTGAAATGTGTTACAATGAGGCTCGAGGGCCTATTTATTATGGAGAAACAATGGAGAACTCTAAACATCCAAAAACCTAACCCTAGGAGATGAAGCGCCAAAACTATGGGCCCCGTTTGGGTAAATTGGTGTTTCAACTTACCAGGAATGTAACTTCGGCATACTATCTCTGTTTGGGGCTTCAAAACGGCTCCGGAAGTTCAAGACCCGAAAAACTGCTAAAAATAGTAAGTTGTGAAAAAAACTGAAAGAGACAATGGTGGGGCCCGAAGTGGAATAGGCGAGTGGCCACCAATATCCACCTGTATCATTCCTCCCCCCTTAGAAAGCAATGGTCCCCATTGCATTGAGTTCCTCCATGAGATGAGGAAACTTCTGTTGAACTTGGTCCCGGGTGAACCACTTGCCTTAGTGCAGGAGTTGGCTAGCTTTGACAACCTGATACAGTTGGATCTTCTGTCAGCGAGTGTCCTTGATTTTCATGTCCATGATACAGTCTGTGGTGCCCTGTTCCATGCAGTCTGGGTTTAACTCTTTTGGTGTGAGTTCTTCTGCAATGTCAAAGGTGTCCAATAGAGGTGGGAAGTAGGGACGAAGGCGGTCTACATTGAATGCTGGGTGCAGAACAAGGAATGGTGGAATATTGAGCTCGAAGTAATTGTTCCCTATAGCCTTGGTGATGGTGTACGGCCCATATCAAGGCGAGAAAATCTTGCGGTGGGGTCTAGTGAGGCGCTCCTTCTACAAATGTAGCTACACTTTTTCGCCCACCTGGAAGTTGTGTGGCACCCGATGTTGATCATGCCATTTCTTGTACTTAGCATTGGCTCTGTCCAATATGTCATGAACCTGTTGGTGGATGTGCTGAATGCGCTCGATGAAGTTGTTTGCTTTGTCAGCTTCAGACTAGACATGAGCCGAATCGGCCTGAGTAGCTACAAATGGCATGGCTATGTCAATGGGACATAGTGGCTGGAATCCCAAGCCCACCTAAAAGGGGATGTGGTCGGTTGAGTTGTGGAGAGCCCGGTTATAAATGTGTTGTAAATAGGGAAGGCTCTCATCCCATGTGCGTGGATGCTTTGAATTGTACATGTGCAGAATGTGTACAATCATCTTATTGACGACCTCTATCTGGCCATTAGTTTGGGTATGGAATGTCGTGGACTTGGTGAGCTTGGTGTCCAAAATTGACCAAAGGCTGGACCAAAATGTGTTGAGGAACCTGATGTCGCGATCTGATATGATAGACTGTGGGATCCCAAAGTGCACCCACACTCGTTCAAAGAAGAGTTTAGCAGTGGCTTCTGTTGTGATATTCTTCTTGCAGGCCACCATAATGGCCATCTTTGAGAATCTGTCAACGACCATGAAAACATAGTCGTTTCCATGCTTAGTAGAAGGAATTCTTGACATGTAATCCATGGAGATGGATTCCCAAGGTCGACTAGGGGTAGGTAGCAAAGTATAGAGCCCTTGCTTCTTGATGCATAAATCAGTAGCAATACGATTTCATGCAGTAGCAGTGTAGGATACGATGTACTTCGACATCTGTCGGAATGTTGACCAATGAAATAACTTAAATTTTCTACTATTTCTCTTAAAAATGCAACATTTCGTAGTGTGCTTCCCATATCATCTTGGCGCACTCAATTTGAAGGAACACAAAGGTGTCTCGAGGTGACATAATGGTCCATCTTGGAGGTGAAAATTTGGAACTGCATACCCTTTAAGAGTGCCTTGTATGTGTAGGTGGTCTGGATCGCTCTTGTAAAGAAGTAGCCAATCGAACTCTCATGCCCACTCTGTGTACTTCTTTGGCTTCATGGTGTTGTTCTTTGCTTATGTCTTTGGCGAGGGTTGTCTTGGGGCCGCCATGCCTTGGCTCGGTCCTTTCTTCTGCGGTTTGGAAGCACCTTTCCCTTGCTTTTGATTCGCAAATCCAAAGTCTTGCTTCTTTTGCTTGAATTTCTGCTCAATCTTGGCAGCATACCGGTATGTCGTACCAAGCGAGGAGATGTCAAGGAACTCCATTTCCTCCTGAATGTATTTGTGCAGACAACTGCGATACTTTAGCACCAGATGTTTCTCTGAATCTTTGATACCCAACTTTATGCGCAGGGTATGGAACAGATTCGTCAGCTCATGCACATCTTGATCCCTTTGTTGTCGCAGCGTGGTCCATTGTATGTACTTGTCCTCATAGCTCCCCACAAGATAGTATTGTTCCTTGACGGCGTCTCGGAAAGAATTCCAAGTTGGTACGGCCGAGAACAGAGAGGGTTCTGTCTGGTCCTTGTTCTCACAGTAGGTTTCCCACCAGTCCTTAACATGGGGGTAGCTTTGAGGAGTGCAAAAATAATCTTCTCCCGGTCTGAAAAGTCATGAACAGAGAAATATCCTTCTAATAGATTCAACCATCTATCTACGGCATCTGCGTCTATTTGACCCTCAAATATGGGAATGTCAAAATTTACTTGTAACTTAAAGGGAGTCGTGCATCTAGAGTGGATCTTGGAATTGAATCTTATTCTTAGGTGAAACGATAGTTGAAGGATGTTTTTAGGAAAATTTGTCCATATTCAGCGTTCCTTGCTTTTCCAAGGGCCTCCTTGAGCAATATTTTGATAGGATCTCCTGCTCCCTCATCTTTCTTTTCATCCTCAATGGGTGTCGAGTGGGGTTTATGAGGCTGATATTGAAGGTTCCACCCGAGATCAAGCCTAACTCCTTAGACCAAGCCTCATTGGGGACATGCAAAGAAGGATCGAGAAAAAGCAGACCACTCTGATACCACTGATCCGGATTTATGCAGGAACGCAACAGAATAAACACATAACCATAAATACAGTGATGCAGCGGAAATAATGCGTCATTTCATTAATAACAGAAATATGCTTACAGACATATACAGACAAAATGGAAATAAACTAGCTAGGGCACTGGTAGCTATCTTTGAGAAGAGATGTGGTAGCTACAGGCCTCTGAACTGAGTTACAATGAGGCTCGAGGGCCTATTTATTATTGAGAAACAATGGAGAACCCTAAACATCCCAAAAACCTAACCCTAGGAGATGAAGCGCCAAAACTATGGGCCCCGTTTGGGTAAATTGGTGTTTCAACTTCCCGGGGATGTAACTTTGGCATACTATCTCCGTTTGGGGCTTCAAAATGGCTCCGAAAGTTCAGGACCCAAAAAAATGCTAAAAATAGTAAGTTGTGAAAATAACTGAAAGAGACAATGGTGGGGCCCCAAGTGGAATAGGCAGGTGGCCACCAATATCCACCTGGATCAAAATCTTAGGGAAGCCTTATTTTACCACTAAATTGAGAAGTTTCTAGATATGGTGGATGGGGATAAAGCTTCCCATTATGAATATTTCAGCTTTGTATCCCTCAATATGCCTATCTTTTCCATTAGAAAGCTTCTTAATCCTGAAATCCACGTCTTCCAAAGAAAAGTTGTCCTTCATTATAGGAGTGTTTAAAATGGTGATCATGGTGTCTTAAGAGTCATAGAGCTTCTTAAGATAATTATCTCAGTATTTTAAGGGGATCAAATGATTTTCTTTGGTTTTACAAGCAAGTATGTTATGCCAAAACTTTATGGGATCAACTTAAAAAAAGTGGAGAAGATGCTCTTGTCTCTTATGAATATATGACCTTTTCTTCCTGTTGATAAGGGCTTTGTGTACACTTATGTTATCGAACTTTACAATTTCATTAGGAGCGTCTCTAATCAATTTCCCAACAATTTTGCAGTACTTATCATACCAAGGGTTGGAAGTTCTATTGTTCTTATTATACGACACCTCGGTAGAGATGTTGTTAATGGTAGTGGAAAGGGTTGTATAAGAATTGTAACATATTTGATCAATGTTATTATTATATATTAGGGAGCCTAAATCCTTTAAGAAGAGATCTGTTTCACTTTTATCAAAACTAGTGTGCAAATGAGTCTCATAGTTCTTTTTTGCAGGTGGCTAGTATGCATGACAAGATTGAGGTTTAAGGATCGAGGTTTGTGGTCAAAGTCAAGTTCATGATCATTTGGGAGTTCAAAGTTTGCAATGTGATTTTACTAAATTTTATGCTTAAAAGAGAATTGAATTTCTTATGAGTGTCTCTTGGGTTTTTAGTATGATGTGAAACTATTTTTAATTGGTTAAGAGTTCATATTTTTTAATATAAGGAATTAGGTTAAAGGTTAAAAATGAGAAGCATTTGATAAGAGCCCAACTCTCTTTCCTCATGAATGTGTAAATGATGACATAGTTCTATGTTTTGAACATTTCTCCAATAATATTTTATCATTAAATTTGTCTAAAATTCATCTTGAAATTTTTGAAATTGCAAATTTGAATTATTAATTCCACACACTATTAATGTCTAAAAATATTGAAATATTAAATTCATTTATACATTAAAAAAACAATTTTTTTTTTTATGATTTAACCAAAAATTAAATAACCAAATTTCAATTAAAAAAAAAAAAAACTTAAAAAATGAAAATTTCAAATTCCATTTATTAATTATATCAATAAAAAAAAGTATGAATATTATGATTTTTTTTTACTTCCATTTTTATTGATTAAGTTTTTCCACCATTTCCAACAACTGATTTTTATTGAATCAGTATGGCACAAATAATGTCATGTAATTACATTTAAAAATACTAAAATAATATCTTCAATGACAATTTAAAAAATAGTGATAATAATAAAATGTTTCAATGATAAGTATAAATAAAACAATTTAATCTTCACTTTAGTTTTACATCAATTGTATATAGTAAAATAAAGTAATTAAAAGTACAAAAAATATAATTTTGTTATTAATTGATTTTTACATTTTAATATAGGAGAGATGCGTAATTCTTGCATTACACAACATGGAATTAGCTAGTGAAAATAATATTGATATTACAATTCAATGTGAAAGAGATTGCATAATTCATTTTGTATTAATGTGACATGAGCGTTTTAAAAACCTTATATTAAAAGGTGTATATGTAACTTGAATGAAAGAGTTGTGTATATGTAAAGAGAAATAAAGACTACATATTGAGAATAATTTTTATATATATCTTAACCCTAGATTTATTAGAGGGATCAAATTTTTAAAGGTACAAACATTTTTTCAAGTTTCAGAATTTAAAAAACATAAAGAGATTTAACATAAATCTTACATTTAATTTTCTTCGTCTTATTTTTTTTGGAAAATATGAAGTTAAGAAATACTTAAATTTTACAATTTTAAAAAAAATTACACTTCAAAAAATATGATCTTATATTTCATAAAATTAACATAGATATTGTGTTTACTTTCTTTTATCTTATTTTTTTAATATGGCCACTAATCTTAGTATTATATAAGATCCCAACCTCTACTATCTGAGAGTAGGGGATGAGCCACTAATCTTAGTATTATATGTAGATGATTTATTCCTGACTGGATCATCTAAGCTCATCAAAGTCTATAAGGAGAATCTCGCAACCGAATTCATCATGAAGGATCTAGGGCAGATGCACTATTTTCTTGGTTTGGAGGTTTGGCAGCAGAAGGGAGAAATTTTCCTTGGGCAAGGAAGATACACTACAGAGATCCTGAAGAGGTTTCGGATAGAGGACTGTAGACCCATCGCTATTCCAATGATTACAAAATAATATAACCTGAATGTCTTGTTTGATTTTGTCTATAATTTTATGGGGATTGTCTTTTATCTCATTTTTTTTAATAATTATACAAAAACTTCTTTCTAGAAAATTATTTTTTTTAATAAGAGAAAGTGCCTAACCATTACCATAATATTTCTCAAGAAAAATAACAAACATTTCCCCTAACCATTCAAAATAACCCAAATGAACAATAATTATACAACCATTCAAAATAACGCAAATGAACAATACTTATACAAAAGTTAAATTATATAATTAATATTTTTTTAAAACCTCGAACCTTTTTTCAAGTTTTTTATATTTAATTTTTATAATCTTACTTTCCTTGGTAATTATACAGGGAATTAATTATATAATTAAATATTTTTCAAAATTTTAAAAACTAAATCTTAATCTGCATACTAATTTGCTTCATCTTGCTTAGTGAACATTGGTATAATCCGCAGATAGGTCTTCTTTTTCGTTTAAATAAAATTACAATTAGTATCTATATTGGTCGTCAGACGAAGTCGCAAGACACATGGATTCATCGCGATTTTATGGATTAATATACACAAATTAAAATTAAGCATTATCTTCTTTCCCAAGTAATTTTGAACATTCGTATAATGTAAGCATATATGTAAGCGTAACTACTTTCTCATTTGTACACTATATAAAATTTTATTATTTTAATTTAGATGCGACTCGTAATTTATCAATATTTTTAATTACGAGATAATTCATTACCTAACAACATTTTGTTATGTAATAATATGGTTTAATTGAAAACTGAAGAAGCCTTATCTTCTATCCCAAGTAATTGTGGACATTATTTCTTTTTAATATTATATTATAATTCGTATCTTATATTGGTCGGGAACAGGGTGCTGATAATTCAGTATTTAACAATTTATAGGTAAAGAACATGACTTGAATTATATAAATGTATTAATATGTAAAAATTGAATAAGACCTTGAAACCGTACAGCTGTTATCTGTCTCCGAGGATATTTTTAGAGCCAGATATCAATAGTATTAAGATCAGCATTGTGTTTCTTTTTTAGTCCAATCGGAGCCTAGTGGTGGGTTTGATAAGTAGTTATTAGTAAATATTTGGGGTTTATTGATGGTTATCTTTTTCGTAATTTGGGGTTATTGTTAGGGAATTTGAATTTTGGATCTCTTAGTTTTATGAAAACTCATTATTTCAATTACTTATTGAACTGCTTGATTTCTTAGTTTTCTGAAAACTCAGATTACTTGGATCACTTATTGAACTGCTTCCTAAAATTTTCTTTTCCATTTTTTAAAATAAATTCTGAAATATTTTAATTCTAAGGTGAATTTTTTTTTAGTTTGTAAATTTTATATGGATTCAAAATTTCGATTTCAGATTGATTTAAAACCAAAATAAATAATTTTTATTTCTAAAAACATAAAATAAAAATTATGTTATAAATAGAAAAAAAAATAATATCCGCTATGAACATCTGATATTCATCCGTCATCCCATTCAAAGTAATTGTGACAACATTGGAATCAGACACTTTCTCCCCGATGTCACCCAATTTGTCCTTGAGGTCCTTGACCCTTGCAATGAATCTAACCGTAGATTCATTCTCCTCCATCCTCATGGAAAACAACTTTCCTTTCAGTGATAAGATGTGATTGGTGTTCTGTGTCTGGTATAGATTCTTGAGTGTCGTCCAGATCTCATTGGACGATTTACCGTCTCTGATATGTGGGGTAATATTGTCTTTAACAGATATCTTCAATAAGAATTTCCCCTTATTGTCCCTTTTATCCAAATCTTATATGAGTGCAGCCGCACTTGTTGCACTATTCAGCTTCTACTCATCACCAATGACGATCAACATGCACTCGCTCCCTCAAGCAATGTTTGTAGCTTGAATTTCCAATTGGTATAATTGGTCCCCTCAAGTTTTCTAGTCTCATTGAGATACATGTCTGTAAAATTGTTGATTTTGGACTAATCGGATTCCAAATCCTCCAATATTCAGTCAATTCTAACCAAGTGAAAAATTGCAAGCTACAAAAAAAGCTTCAACACATACTAGAACCTAATCACAGATATGCCACCGATATTGAACGATCTCTGTGTCTGCAACTCAGATCCACCACCGATCTAAAAAAAAATTGTGTTTGCTACTCACATCTATAACCAACCTCGTAAAATCTCATGTGCAGAACCATAAAAATAGATCAACACTCCTATCAGCTAAAAACCCACGTTGTTCAAAATTTCAATAAGGGAACCTCTACCAGCGCTGGAATGACCCCGAAAAACATGCTTATCTGCTTTGTGCTTAGTAAACTGAGACCTATGAGAAACCAAGTTTCTCATGTGAGTAAGGTGTTTCTGCAGACCACCTATACTCTGTTGTGAGCATTGCGGCTCCTATGTGCACTGTAGCCACGAAGGCTCTGTAGCCACGATGGCTTTGTAGTCGCGAAGGCTCTGTAGCCATTAACACTCCGTAGGTAAATCAGCCTCACCCCGTCTGAGCTCTGATACCATGATAAAAACTGGAAAGAAAAGAAATGAATTGAATAACAAGCACCTCACAGGTGAGCAATACACCTTGAGACTACAGAAACTGGAGCATACACTCTACATTCAATTAATCAAGGATACATCAATAAATACATCTCAAAAGAATGGGGAGTTGGGAACAAACTCCTACAACCTAGGAACTAATCCTAACTTGAGGAGTTACATTACAACCATGTAACCATTTCTCCATTAATACAACATAATATTAATTATTTTCAAGTTTGAAAATGGTTGTAGAAAGATTGTAATAGATTTGATCAATGTTATTATTATATGTTAGGGATCCTAAATCCTTCTTTAAATACTTTAAGAAGAGATTTATTTTAGTTTTATCAAAACTAGTGTGTGATTGACTCTCACAGTTCTTTTTTTGCATGTGACTAGTATGTGTTGAGATTTTGTAGTTTATTTTTGGCTAAAAATCTCATAGATAATGCCAAAAATAGTTGTTTGTGCTAATTAGATGGCATCAAATATTGAAGAGGAGATAATTAATCCTATTTTTTTGTGATCTGATTCAATTGAATTTATTATGCAGTTTCTTCACTACATCTATAAATTGTAAACCTGTAGAGGCAGAACATATGAGAAATGAGGGGTGAGGAAGAAGAAGAGCAGATGTGAGAAATCGGCTGTTGTAATATCCTGTTGAATAATAAGAATGTTGATACCTTTGTTTGGTGGATGTAGCCCAGATTGGTTGGGTGAACCACGTTAAATTCTGTCTCCATATTTTAATGTTGTGTTTGCAATTTTAGTTATTTTACTTTCCATTGTGTATATTCTTGGTACTGATGACAAGATTGATGGTTAAGGATAAACCATTATGGTAATCAAGATCATGATCATTTGGGAGTTCAAAGTTTGCCATGTGATTTTACAAAATTTTATGATTAAAAGAATGCGACTTTCTTGTGTGTAACATACACCATTAACTTCACAGGGAAATGTAAGGAGTTAAAATTTTTTTATACAAGTTACTCATCATTACATAGAATGTTTAACAGTTCACATTGTAATTTTATAAATAAGAATAGTAAACTCCTTAACCCTTAACAACCTCCATTACAATATATTAACTTAATACCATACGATGTAACCATCCATTCATCTCATTACTCATATAGTCATCACATAATTTCCATTATGAACATCATAACAAGAAAGGAATCAACCTCATCATCTGGACACAATAATCAATCACATCATTGAACACCAATATACCCTGGAAACCCCGTAGGGTGAAAACCAGCAAATGTTTAATTTTATTATTAAACGCTCGTGAGGGTGTTCAGCCCATCACTCAATGGCTTATAAGGGAGACCATCCCTTAACCATCGTTTATATAATCTTACAAGGAAATATGCAAATATCTAGCTTAAAGCCATTACAATAAATATGATACCATTTACCCTCTGGTCTTCATATCTTTAGATCTTCACATCTTGGTGGCATGGATGTATCTACAATGGACCATCGTACATTGGAACTTCCTGCAAATCGCACTCATCTGCACGAACATTAATCATTTACCTGCCACCATGACAAGCATAATTTTCCTTTGTACATGACAAGCATAACATTATTTTGTACATGTCACCATCATTCCCTGCTATGATGCCTTCAACATAAAATGATGTCAAGATTCATAAGTATTAATCAATTACTATAGTAGTTTCATCATGTACTCATGTATAATCGTGACAAGCAAGTAAAGTACCTTGTCATTCTCTCTTTAATAACACATACTTCATATGTGCTGGTTATAGGTCATCACAATAGCTAATGCTTACGTCGCATAAGCACACATTCCTGCAAGACAATGGCTACATCTCCCAAGCTTTTCTTTAAAATAAACTGATACATAAGCTAAGATATTTATGCATGTGACTTACATACATTTAATAAAAATAGCCAACCCTTAAGCTATTATTTTTAGAGCATGGAATGCAAGTTAACATAATAATTGTCTCTTCCATGCACGCGAATGCATACTGATTCCAAAAGACTCTCCCTAAAGGAGTGCTTACACAACGAAGCACATAACCTCCTTCATAAGTCTTCCCAAAGACAATCTCAATGCAAGTGAGAATGTAAACATATGTAAAAATACGCAATTAAGAATATAAATACATGTCTCATTTTCAAGATTAAACTAACAATCACATTCAATGTAGTTTTAATACTACAAGCTATCTTCTACATACAAAAATGTATGTTATTTTTCTATAAAAGCTAATACATATGTTGCCTGTATATGCAAGATCTTCCTCCAAAAGGAATTTAACATCATAATCATGATAATGTAAAATAATCACTTAGTTTATTCATCTAAGGATTAAACTGATTAGTTTCTTTAACCATGAATTTATTAAGTAACTTAATTTTACCAACACCATGGTAAACAATCCATAGATTTATTAATTGACTAATATCTGCAAACACCATGGTAATCTACCCATGGTTTTATGAAATAATTAATCTCCATCAACACCATGGAAAAACTACCCATGGTTTTATGAAATAATTAATCTTTACCAATGTAATATCATTAGTTGATAAATCTTATTAGTATCTCACATATTAGTATACCTTCCTAAATATTAAGATAGGTCAACATTTCTTTATACATGCAAAGAACATGCTTCTATAATATAATGGCTATTCCTTGTGCATGCAAGGGAGATAACTCTCCCTCTTTGTACATGCAGGAGAGATAGCTCTTCCTTTATTGTAGGAAACACATAATCCCTTCTTAGATTTCTATCATCATGAATTACTATGTTCATGTAAAAAGATTAACATAATAGTAATCTTTAAGACAACCTGGATTCTTTTTACAAAAAATTCTTAGAATACTACCACTCTTAACTATTATTTCCATGTAAAAATATACATAATTATTTCTCAAAAAGGGGTTAAGATAACTTAGTTACTTTATGTAGTTCCTCATGCACAAAACTTAGGGAACCATAGCAAGGTTACTTAATATTTTATACACCTAAGATGCAATATTTTCAATAGGTAACCCTTTTCAAGAAGGTACCATAATTAATCCTTATATTGTGCATAAGGAATAAGAATACCTTTTTAAAATAATAACAAAGTTAATCTTTTATACATTAGCCCATGCAATTTAATCAAAATACCCCATATATAACACAATAATAACTTCTCTTTTACCCACCAGATAAAGATAAAGATATTATTTTAACACAATGGACTTATCTTTCACTTCACAAGATAAGATATTATTTCCAAAGGAAACTCTATAACTTTTGTTAAATGTAATTATTTCTGCTTATAAAAAATCATAAGAAATATTTCATATTTCATTTTCGCTCCAGAAAATGAGTAAGGTATTCAAAAAAAAAACTACTATGCATATGATATATATTTCATTTTCTTTTCAGAAGGTAAGTAAAATAATTCAAAAGAAAACTATTATTTTGAGGAATACTCATCTTTATCAAAGATATTTAACCCTCCTTCATGGACACGCATTTCAAGTTTTGAAATAAACTTTATTGCAACTATCCAAATCCATAAAACCGAAATTACTTACCTTTTAACATTTGACTCCACCGTATATAAACGCTGTCTTTGAATAACATCAACGTGTAGGTCTGGAAAATTTGCAGCAAGGTCTTGTTCACAGCTGATTTCGTCATTAAATTCCTACTCCAAAGCCCTAGGCCGGTGAAGTTCGGCTGTATAATCTCTCCAGCAGTGAAATCCTATACTTTCTCGCAGCTCTGAGAGCTAGGCAAAGACTAGATCCCAATCATTTTCTGTCATTCTGTCAAGAACGCAGAACATACGTTGATCAATAAAAAAAAGGAATCCTACAGCAGTTGCTATGCAGTGAAAACCATTTCGAATCCCCCGAGAACATAAGGGTCTGGGTCTGCTCTTAGTATCAAAACTTCAAAGTATCCCATCAAAATGCGGAAACCAACCCACACTATATCAGTTTTTAAACAAATCAAGAATTCATTCAACTGTTTCTTTATTTTCTTGACAAAACCGTTAAAGTAAAAAAAAATATATATTTACCATATTGTTTACGTAGGAGGTATGTCACATACTCCCCCTCTTAAGAGAACACCGTCCTCGGTGTGCTTCTCTCACTGAATTTTAAACTTACACTCATGATATAATAATATAAACAACCCAAAGGGAGTCCTTCCCCTTCACAATGGAACACTTTCGTTTCCTTAAATGCAATTAATTGAAACAATAATGTTTATATCCATGTTCATAAGTATGTATAGCGCAAAGAAAATTTCATTTCCATTTTATAACTGCTTATTCCTTATTCAATTCACAAAAAATATAGAAAAATCTCTATAAAAACTTACCATTATTTACCAATTACCATTGGAAGAATGATGGCTTTTACGCAAGCTCTCATAGAATTGTTGAAAACGCATCAACACTTCTTGGAAAGAGCATGTAATGTATGACTAACCGTTCAATCACATTAGTCACATAGTTCCAATAAAATGAAAATACTTGCCACTATCAAGCGTTCTTGCAATATATAGAGATATTTTAATCGAAGTACTTCCACAAGTACTCAGAGAGACCAACCCTCTCATCAATGCATCACGTGCACAATGTCTTAGCTCCTGCTAAATACATCCACACAGTACTTCAAAAAGCTACTCAAAGAGCACCTAGCTCTCTAATCATACCAAGGGTCATTCCATGCACCATAGGCATATCCTAGCATCTACTAAGACATTCAAACAAATTAGTAATATTATAAATGAACTTATACATTCAGTAATTAATTTTCCGAGTGCTAAGCTCTTTATACTTATCTGGAAATTTAGTCTTTCAATCTCTGGTCCTCCCAACCATCAAGTGAGGCTATTACATCCTCCACTTGCCCCCTAGCTCCAAAATCTGGACAGTGTCATGGGTCAACAGTGGATTCTTCTGTTGTGACATCGGGATGGCCAATCGAGTCACACTTAGAAAAGCCTGGAAGAGAAATTCGGGACAGTCCGGTCCAATTCTCCAATTCCAGTCATACTCAGATGTTTTTGGATTTACAAGGGTTGCTGGAAGCTATTTTCAACTGGTCCCAACCAGCTCGAGAAAATACTCCCCCTTTACCAATTTCACAGAATGCCTACTCCTCGCCGGGGATCTAGCTTATCCTCAGAGGAGTAGGTAACTGTCTTTCCAACTGTCCCCAACCACTTCCTATTCTTGGAACATTTTTACCATCAGCTTAAAAATATTTTCTTTCATAATTAATTTCAGCAAATTAAATAACTTGCTTTCTCAACAGTGACGATTTAAGTTTTTCTTTCCAGATGAAAGAAAATTAAACAAATTGTCTTTAGCTATTTAATACTAGTTAGCTTTAATGACGCTGCCACAACTCCCCCCTAGAAGTAACATACATGTGTTGTACATTAAAACATGATTCTTTAACATTTACTGATGCAATTCACATTGCAATGTTTGCGATGTTTTACTTTTCACAGATTTTCTGTTTCTATTAAGCTACCCATGCTTACTATAAGAAACAATGCTAATCATAAATATGCATTTCTCAAGCACATATTATCTTACGCAATAATTTTAAGTTCCTGCATAAGATGTTTTCATGCATACCAGTATATATAAATATTCATTAATGCGTATGTGTCAATAACGATTAGGGTATGAGTGCAAACATTTCCAATTTCCCTAATGTTCTGTTTCAACAGACTGACACCCGAATTAATTATCATAACCATTTTTTCACAACTTTCAAATAGCTTTAGTTAAAATTGATTTCTGCATGTAACTTTCATTAGTTATTCATTCATAACTAGTCAATAGTTTTAATGCATCCATGACGACTCATGCAAAACTAGTTAGTCAACTAGTCATTCACAACTTGACCCATTAAAAGGCTTTATTCGATTTAATTTTAACACTATATCATCTTATATAAGTAATTTCCTCATCCTTTGCATTCATGCATTAGTTTCACACACCATCACTATACACATTCATCTTTCTAAAGTAGTGCATGATAACTTAGAAATTTTATTACATGCAAAAACAACTACTTCTTTTCAAGCTCAAATGAAAAGTAACTATTTTCCTTTCATGCCTTTTTTTATACTTTCTTTCCAAAATAAATAAGGCATAATACACATATTAACCTCATATGCATATTCTTATCTGGAAAAAGTATATTATAATAGCATGTATTGTTTAAGAACTCTCTTAAATGGAAGCTAATCTCATGCAATGCCATGTATATAGCAATTCATTTTTAAAGAATCAACATGCATATGCATAGACTTCTTAAAATAAAATAAAATACTTATCTTTATTTCATTTGAAGAACTTCTCTCCCTACCGCAATACTCATCCTCATCCTCATCAGGAATTCACATTGCTCCTCTACAACAATGTTCTCTTTTAGCAGCATTGATAAGATTTTATAGCATGATTAGATAAAACCTTAATCAATAAATAATCAATCTTTGAGTGATCTTTTAACACCTATTCATGTGCATATATGAGATGTGAATGCAATGCCACAACATGCTTTCTTCTAACATCTCTACATTAGTGTGAGTAAGTAATTATCAATTCATGTCAAATAACTCCCACATTATTATGACAATTTTCACACACACACACATTCGTATAAGACAAATCACTATATCTGTTCACAAATTTCTTTAATGGAGAATGACACAATGTGCATTCGCTTTAACTTAAACTTTAACAAAAGAACCACCACTTTAGATTTTGCCTTTGGAGCATGCAAATATAATAAAGCTAACACATTGGCTGTTGTTCCTATGCATACAATGCATAAATATTCTAATCTTAATTTCCCAACAGAGTACTTAACATAATCGAGTAGGCAAACTCATGATTCCTCTTCGAGGACACATAACATAATAGGCATGCAAAACATGGTTTTCTTTTCCATAAAACTAATGGAATAAAACATAAGAATACATACCTTATTCTTGAAATATTATACCCACATTAGCCATGTATGTATTTCAAGGAAACAAAAACATTACTTTAGTTTTTGTACATGTAATTCATCTTCTTTGCCAAAGAATCTTTTCTAAAGTATGATAACAAAACATGTTATCATTTCCACATATAAACTTATGTTCTTTCCGATGAAATCTAATAAAACTATTGCATGCAAAGAACCTCGTTCCTCTATGATTCTACATGCAAGTTGCTCATGCTTTGCTTCCAATAATTTATCATAGATAGCCTCTTTTATGCATAAAAACTTCGCAATACTAACAAGGTTAACTTAACCTTTAATATACCTAAATCAAGAAGTTGACATAATCCATCTAGCAACGTAGTATATTCAAGAGGTTATTCTATATTTATTTTCAAGAAAAGAACTTGGATTTCTTATCATTTAACACATCGGTACGTAGTCCCTTTTAAAGAAAAACAAGCTTCCCATATTTTCTTAAACAAGATATATATAAAGGCAAGCAAGTTTACTTATTTATGTTTTACTACTACTCACGTCTTTCAAGATGCGTACTAGCAATCTTTGAAAGACTCACGAGGGTTCTTATCAGCAAAACTAGCATAGTAGTTTGGTCTTTTACCATGGTATATCTTCTAAAAGATTGTCATATTAACAATGCTTTATTACTTTCCAAAAGAACTAGCACAATCTTGCATATTAAGTAAAACCACATTTTACTCTATATTTGTCTCTTTTACTCGCAAGATTCACATGCAAGATTTATTTTCAAAATTTACATATTTCTCTCAAGAAGAATCAAATGTATATTAGTTAAATTTTCAAGCACACACATGTTCTTCTTCAAGAAACCAAATTCCCAACTCCTTTCAAGGAAACTTCAATACAACAATAGAAGTTTTACGCACATAGAAAATACATATCCTTTTTAAACAAACTCTAACTCAACAGTTATTTACATTGTAAGCAGTGTATTTTCCATAAATGCAATAACTAGTGTTTCAAGAAAATAAAGATAATAATACTTATCTCTTGAAACTCATTGTTCAATCCTGGATTAGAGATGCGATGCCTTCCTTCCCATAAGAGCATTTCTTCTCAAATCCCAAAGGTGCCAGTTTTTGAACCTTTAGCTCTGATACCACTTGTAACATACACCATTAACTTCACAGGGAAATGTAAGGAGTTAAAATTTTGTATACAAGTTACTCATCATTACATAGAATGTTTAACAGTTCACATTGTAATTTTATAAATAAGAATAGTAAACTCCTTAACCCTTAACAACCTCCATTATAGTATATTAACTTAATACCATACGATGTAACCATCCATTCATCTCATTACTCATATAGTCATCACATAATTTCCATTATGAACATCATAACAAGAAAGGAATCAACCTCATCATCTGGACACAATAATCAATCACATCATTGAACACCAATATACCCTGGAAACCCCGTAGGGTGAAAACCAGCAAACGTTTAATTTTATTATTAAACGCTCGTGAGGGTGTTCAGCCCATCACTCAATGGCTTATAAGGGAGACCATCCCTTAACCATCATTTATATAATATTACAAGGAAATAACCAAATATCTAGCTTAAAGCCATTACAATAAATATGATACCATTTACCCTCTGGTCTTCATATCTTCAGATCTTCACATATTGGTGGCATGGATGTATCTACAATGGACCATTGTAGATTGGACCTTCCTACAAATCACACTCATCTACACGAACATTAATCATTTACCTGCCACCATGACAAGCATAATTTTCCTTTGTACATGACAAGCATAATATTCTTTTGTACATGTCACCATCATTCCCTGCTATGATGCCTTCAACATAAAATGATGTCAAGATTCATAAGTATTAATCAATCACTATAGTAGTTTCTCCATGTACCCATGTATAATCGTGACAAGCAAGTAAAGTACCTTGTCATTCTCTCTTTAATAACACATACTTCATATGTGATGGTTATAAGTCATCACAATAGCTAATGCTTATGTCGCATAAGCACACATTCCTGCAAGACAATGGCTACATCTCCCAAGCTTTTCTTTAAAATAAACTGATACATAAGCTAAGATATTTACGCATGTGATTTACATTCATTTAATAAAAATAGCCAACCCTTAAGCTATTATTTTTAGAGCATGGAATGAAAGTTAACATAATAATTGTCTCTTCCATGCACGTGAATGCATACTGATTCCAAAAGACTCTCCCTAAATGAGTGCTTACACAACGAAGCACATAACCTCCTTCATAAGTCTTCCCAAAGAAAATCTCAATGCTAGTGAGCATGTAATCATATGTAAAAATACGCAATTATGAATATAAATACATGTCTCATTTTTAAGATTATATTAACAATCATATTCAATGTAGTTTTAATACTACAAGTTATCTTTCTACATAGAAAAATGTATATTATTCTTCAATAAAAGCTAATATATATATATATTGCATGTATATGTAAGATCTTCCTCCAAAAGGAATTAAACATCATAATCATGTTAATATAAAATAGTCTCTTAGTTTATTCATCTAAGGAATAAAACTGATTAGTTTCTTTAACCATGAATTTATTAAGTAACTTAATTTTACCAACACCATGGTAAACAATCCATAGATTTATTAATTGACTAATATCTGCAAACACCATGGTAATCTACCCATGGTTTTATGAATAATTAATATTTGTCAACACCATGGAAAAACTACCCATGGTTTTATGAAACTATTAATCTTTGTCAACACCATGGAAAAACTGCCCATGGTTTTATTGAATAACTAATCTTTACCAACATCATGGAAAAACTACTCATGGTTTTATGAAACTATCCATGGTTTACCAATGTAATATCATTAGTTGATAAATCTTATTTTCAATATCTCACATATTAGTATATCTTCGTAAATATTAAGATAGCTCAACATTTCTTTATACATGCGAAGAGAACATGCTTCTATAATATAATGGCTATTCTTTGTGCATGCGAGGAGACTCTCCCTCTTTGTACATGCAAGAGGTAGATCTTCTTTTCTGTAGGAAACACATACTCCCTTCTTAGATTTCTATCATCATGAAATACTATGTTCATGTAAAAGATTAACATAATAGTAATCTTTAAGACAACCTGGATTCTTTTTACAAAAACTTCTAGGAATACTACCACTCTCCAACCATGATTTCCATGTAAAAATATACATAATTATTTTCTCAAAAAGGGGTTAATATAACTTAGTTACTTTATGTAGTTCCTCATGCACAAAACTTAGGGAACCATAACAAGGTTACTTAATCTTTTATACACCTAAGATGCAATCTTTTCAATAGGTAATCATTTTCAAGAAGGTACCATAATTAATCCTTATATTGTGCATAAGGAATAAGAATACCTTTTTAAAATAATAACAAAGTTAATCTTTTATACATTAGCCCATGCAATTAAATCACAATACCCAATATATAACACAATAATAACTTCTCTTTTACCCACTAGATAAAGATAAAGATATTATTTTAACACAATGGACTTATCTTTCACTTCACAAGATAAGATATTATTTCCAAAAGAAATTCTATAACTTTTGTTACAAGAAATTCTATAACTTTTGTTAAATGTAATTATTTCTGCTTATAAAAAATCATAAGAAATATTTCATATTTCATTTTCTTTCCAGAAAATGAGTAAGGTATTCAAGAGAAAACTACTATTCATATGATATATATTTCATTCTCTTTTTAGAAGGTAAATAAAATAATTCAAAAGAAAACTATTATTTTGAGTAATACTCATCTTTATCAAAGATATTTAACCCTCCTTCATGGAGGGGCATTTCAAGTTTTGAAATAAACTTTATTGCAGCTATCCAAATCCATAAAACCGAATTTACTTGCCTTTTAACATTTGACTCCACCGTATATAAACGCTGTCTTTGAATAACATCAACGTGTAGGTCTGGAAAATTTGCAGCAAGGTCTTGTTCGCCGTTGATTCCGTCATTAAATTCCTACTCCAAAGCCCTAGGCCGGTGAAGTTCGGCTGTATAATCTCTCGGTGACATTGAGGAAATCCTACTTTTCTTGACTTTGAGGAAATTTAGGCAAAGACTGGATCCCAATCATTTTCTGTCATTCCGTCAAGAACGTAGAACATACGTTGATCAATAAAAAAAAAAAAGGAATCCTAGAGCAGTTGCTATGCAGTGAAAACTATTTCGAATCCCTCGAGAACATAAGGGTCTGGGTCTGCTCTTCGTATCAAAACTTCAAAGTATCCCATCAAAATGCGGAAACCGACCCACACTATATCAGTTTTCAAACGAATCAAGAATTCGTTCAAATGTTTCTTTATTTTCCTGACAAAACCGTTAAAGTAAAAAAAAATATATTTACCATATTGTTTACGTAGGAAAGTGCAGTTTAAAATAATAGAAAAGATGATTTTTAAAAATGATAGCACTAACGAAGAACTAGATTTTGAAAAAGATAGAAATAATAGAAAAAATAGATTTCATAGAAAATATAGAAGTAATCGCTAGAAAAACTAGATTTCAAAAATAATAGATTTAATAGAAAATCTAGAAAAACTAGATTTTAAGAAAAGCTAGATTTAATAGAAAATCTAGATTTCAAAAAATGATAGATTTAATAGAAAAAATAGATTTCGAGATAAGAGAAATTTAATGAAAAGTTAGATTTCATACAAATAATAGAAAAGCGACATTTCAAAAAATTTAGATTTAAGAAATATGCTAGATTTCAAAAAATATAGAAATAATAGAAAAACACAGATTTCAAAAAAAAGATAGAAAAACTATAGATTTACTTAGAAAAGATGCAAATATTAGAAAAACTAGAAAAGACAAATTTCGAGAGAAATAACGAAGAAAACTCGAAAAAGCTAGATTTCAAAAAAGATAGATTTGATTAAAAAAACTAGATTTCATAGAAAATATAGATTTAATATAAAAATTAGATTTCAAAAAACGTAGATTTAATGAAAACGTCTATTTCATAGAAATAATAAAAGCTACATTTCTGAAAAGCTAGATTTCATGTAAAATATAGACTTAATAGAAAAGCTAGATTTTTAAAAAGATAGATTTAATGAAAAACTAGATTTCAAAATAGATAGAAATAATAGAAAATCTAGATTTGAGAAATAAAGAAAAAGCTAGAAAAGCTAGATTTCAAAAAGATAGATTTAATAAGAAAAAACTTGATTTCAAAAAAGATAGATTTAATAGAAAAGATAGATTTCAAAAACATAGATTTAATAGAAAAGCTAGATTTCAAAAGATAGAAATAGAAAAGCTAGATTTAAAAAAAAAATAGATTTAATAGGAAAAACATATTTCAAAGAAGGTAGAAATATTAGAAAAGCTAGAAAAAGATAGAAATAATAGAGGCTAGATTTAGAAATAATAGAAAAGCTAGAAAAACCCGGATTTCAAAAAAGATAGAAAAACTAGATTTCAAAAATATAGAGATGGAAAGGCAGAGAAAAGCTAGATTTTAGGAAGAAAAATAGATTTAATAGAAAAATTAGAATTGGAAAGATAGAAAAGATAGATTACATAAAGATGGAAAAACTAGAATTCAAAGATGGAAAAAATAGTTCAAAAAATGTAAGCAATTTACATTTCAATTTAGTTATAATGAATAGAAAAGCCGAAATTCAAAAAAGAAAAGAAAAGCTAGATGTCAAAAAAGATAAAAAAGCTAGATATCAAAAAATAGAAAAGCTAGATTTAAAGAAAAAGATAGAAAAGATATGATTTAAAAAAATATGAAAAGCTAGATTTAATAGAAAAGCTAGAATTCAAAAAAGATAGAAACACTAGATTTCAAGAAACATAAAAAAGCTAGATTTAATAGAAAAGCTAGTTATAAAAAAAGATAGAGGAAACTAGATCTCAAAAAAGATACAAAAGCTAGATTTCAATCTAGCTAGATTGAAAGATAGAAAACATGATTTAAGATAGAAATGTTATGTTGAAAAATGATAAAAATGCTAGATTTCGAAGAAAAAGATAGAAAATCTAGATTTCATAAAAGATGGAAAAGCTAGATTTCAAAAATATGGAAAAGCTAGATTTCATAGAAATAATAGAAAAGCTGAAAAGCTAGATTTCAAAAAAAATATAATCCAAAAGCAGTTTCAATAACGATAGAAATAATGGAAAAAACTAGATTTCATGAAAAAAAATGAATTAATAGAAAAACTGGATTTCAAAAAGATAAATCTAGATTTCATAAAAAACTAGATTTCATAGAAAGGCTGAATTTCAAAAAAGTTAGATTTCAAAAAATATACAAATGCTAGATTTCCAAAATATATAGAAATGATTTAAAAAAGATACGGATAGAAAGCTAGATTTCAAAGATACAAATAAAAAACCTAGATTTCATACGAAGCTAGAAAAGATAGATTTAAGAAAAGCTAGATTTAATGGTAAAACTAGAAAATCTAGAATTAATAGAAAAGTTATATTTCAAAAAAGATAGAAAAGCTAGATTTCAAAAAATATAGATTTAATAGAAATGCTAAATTGAATACAAAAGATTGATTTAATGAAAAAGCTACATTTCAAAAAAAGATGAAATTAATAGAAAAGTTATAAAAAGATAGAAATAATAGAAAAACTAGATTTCAAAAAAGCTAGATTTAATAGAAGAACTAGAAAAATCTAAAACTAATAGAAAATCTAGATTTCAAAAAAGATGGAAAAACTAGATTTCAAAGAGATAGAAATAGAAAAGATAGATTTCAAAAAATATAGATTTAATATAAAAGCTAAATATCTTAGAAAATAAAAATTCAATACAAAATATAGATCTAATAGAAAAAAATCAATTTCGAAAAGATAGATTTCATAGAAAAGCTAGATTTCAAAAAAAAATAGAAATAAAAAAGCTATATTTTAGAAAAGTTAGATTTAATAGAAAAGCTAGATTTCAAGAAAAGATTCGGTTTTATAGAAAAGTGAGCTTTCAAAAATGATAGGTTTAATAGAAAAACTATATTTCAAAAAATATATATTTGATAGAAAAACAAGGTTTAAAAAGATGAATTAAAAGAAAAGCCATATTTCAAAAAGATAGAATTAGTAGAAAGCTAGATTTCAAAAAATAATAGAAAAATCTAGAAAAGCTGGATTTCAAAAATGACTCAAATAATAGAAAAGCTAGATTTTAAAAAAGATAGAAGTAATAGAAAAGATAGATTTAAAAAAAAATAGATTTAGAGAAAAACAAGATTTTGAAAAAAGACGGATTTAATAGAAAAGTAGATTTCAAAAAAGATATAATTAATAAGAAAAACTAGAAATATAGATTTCAAAAATAATATGAAAAATCTGAAAATCTAGATTTCATAAAAGATAGATATAATAGAAAACTTAGATTTCAAAAAAGATATATTTAATAAAAAAACTAGATTTCATAGAAACCGTAATAGAAAATCTAGATTTCAAAAATATGGATTTAATAGAAAATCTATATATCATAGAAATAATAGAAAAAAATGAAAAGATATATTTCATAGAAAATCTAGATTTCATAAAAATAACAAAAAAGATAGAAACTATAGATTTTACTAGAAAAGCTAGATTTTAGAAATAATAGAAAAAAAACTAGATTTCAAAAAATATTGAAATGAAAAGTTAGATTTCAACGAAAATTTAATGAAAAGCTAGATTTCATAGAAATGTAAGATCTAATATAGCTAGATTTCATAGAAAAGATAGATTTAATAGAAAACCTAGATTTCAAGATAGATTTAACGGAAAATTTAGAAAGAAGATAGAAATAATGAAAAGTTATGAAGACTATAATTCAAAAAGATAGAAATAGAAAAGCTAGATTTCAAAGATAGAAATAATAGAAAATCTAGATTTCAAAAAGATAGATTTAATAGAAATCTAGATTTCAAAAAGAAGATAGATTTAATAGAAAATCTAGATTTCAAAAAAGATAGATTTAATAAAAAAACTAGATTTTAAAAAGATAGAAATAATAAAAAAAACTAGATTTCAAAAAAGGTTGAAATAATCGAAAATTTAGATTTCATAGAAAAGATGGAAATAATAGAAAAATTTGGAAAACTAGATTTCCAAAAAGTAATAGATTTTATTAGAAAAAAAAAACCTAGATTTAAAGTACTGAATTTAAAAGAAAAATACGTTTCGAGAAAAGATAGATTTAATAGAAAACTTAGATTTCATAAAACCATTGAAAGAAACTAAAAAATATAGATTTCAAAAAATATAGATTTAATAGAAAATCTAGATTTCATAAAAATAATAGAAAAGCTAGAAAAACTAGATTTCAAAAAGACGGATTTATAGAAAAGCTAGATTTCATAGAAAAGCTGAATTTTAGGGAAATAAGAAAATACGAAAAAATAGATTTCAAAGAAGATAGAAATATAAAGCTAGATTTCAGAAAGATAGATTTAATAGAAGCTATATCTGAAAAGGATAGATTTAATAGAAAGCTAGATTTCATAGAAAAAAATAGATTTGATAGAAAATATAGATTTAAAAAATAGAATTAATAAAAAACTAGATTTCAAAAAAGATAGAATTTATAGAAAGCTAGAAAAACTAGACTACAAAATAATAACAGAAAAACTAGAAAAGCTGGATTTTAGGAAAAGATAGATGTAATATAAAAACTATATTTCATAGAAATGATAGAAAATATAGAAAACATAGATTTCATAGAGAAGCTTCATCTCATGGAAATAAAAGAAAATATAGAAAACATAGATTTCATAGAAAATCTAGATTTCAAAAAAGATAGATTTAATAGAAAAAACTAGATTTCCAAAAGATAAATTTAATAAAAAAAAACTAGTTTCGATAAACATAGATTTAATAGAAAATCTAGATTTTAGGAATAATAAGAAAAACTAATTTTCATAGAAAGATAGATTTAATAGAAAAGATAGATTTCAAAAAGGATAGATTTAATGAAAAAACTAGATTTCAAAAAGATAGAAATAATAGAAAAAACTAGATTTGAAAAGAAATAGAAATAATACAAAAACTAGATTTCAAGAAAAATTGAAATAATATAGAAAAGGTGAATTTCAAAATGATAGAAAAACTATGAAAACTAGATTCTTTGTAAATTAGATTTAAAAGGGATAGATTTTAACAAAAACTAGATTTCATAGAAAGCTAGAAAAACTAGATTTCAAAAAAGATAGAAATATAAAAGCTAGAAAAACTATATTTCAAAAGGATAGAATTAATAGGAAAATCTAGAAAATCTAGATTTCAAAAATGATAAACTAGAAAATTTAGATTTCAAAAAAGATAGATATAATAGAAAAAGCTAGAATTTAATAAAGATAGGATTTAATGAAAAGCTAGATTTCACTGAAATAATAGAGGAAAACTAGAAAAGGAGACTTAATCAAAATGTTAGATTTCAAAGAAGATAAAGATAGATTTAATAGAAAAGATATAATTAAAAAAATAGACTTACAAGAAAACTAGATTTCAAAAACAATAGATTTAGTAGAAAAACTAGATTTCAAAAATGATAAATTTAATAGAAAAAGCTAGACTTCAAAAATGATAAATTTAATATAAAAACTAGATTTTGTAAAAGAGAGAAATAGTGGAAAAGCTAGATTTCAAAAAAAGATAGAAGCTTGATGAAAAATCAAATTTCAAAAGAGATAGATTTCAAAGATAGATTTAATAGAAAAAATAGATTTAATAGAAATCTAGATTTAAAAAAGATAGATTTAATAGAAATCTAGAAAGAAAAGATGGAAAAGCTAAAAGGCTAGATTTTAAAGAGATAGATTTAGTAGAAAATCTAGATTTCAATAAACATAGATTTAATAGAAAATCTAGATTAAAAAAAAATATTTAATAGAAAAACTAGATTTAAAGAAAGATAGGTTTAGTAGAAAAGTTGGATTTAATAGAAAAGTTAGATTTCATAGAATTAAAAGAAAAACTAGAAAAACCTAGATTTTAAAAAAGATGGATTTAATAGAAAAGCTAGATTTCATAGAAAAATTGATTTACTACAAAAATTAGATTTCAAAGAGGGTAGATTTAAAGGAAACAATGAAGAAAACTGGTTCAAAAGATAGATTTAATGAAAAGCTAAGATTTCATAAAAGATAAAAATAAGAGAAAAAATAAATTTAAAAAAAGATGTAAATGATAGAAAAGATAGATTTTATAGAAAAGATAGAAATAATAGAAAATCTATATTTAAGAAAAGATAGAAAAACTAGATTTCAGAAAATATAGAGAAGCTAGATTTCATAGAAATAATAAAAAAGATAGAAAACCTAGATTTCAAAAAATAGATATAATAAAAAGCTAGATTTCAGATTTAATGAAAAAGTACATTTTAGAGGATAATAGAAAAGCTAGATCTCAAAAAAGATAAAAGATAGATTTAAATGAAAAACTAGATATCAAAAGAATATATTTAATAGAAAAGCTAGATTTCAAAAAAGATAGATTTAATGAAAATGAGAGAAAAAAAGATATAAATATTAGAAAAGCTATAAAATAAAAATACAAATAAAAAGAAAATCTAGATTTGAGAAATAATAAGAAAACTAGAATTCAAAAAAGATAGATTTAATAAGAAAAAGTAGATTTTCATAAAAAATAATAAAAAATATAGACAAAGCGAGTTTTCAAAAAAAGATAGATTTAGTAGAAAGACAAACCTGATTTAAAAAAATAGAATTAATGAAAAGCTAGATTTCAGATGGATTTAATAGAAAGATAGATTTCATAGAAATAATTGAAAAAGTAGAAAAGACTAGATTTCAAAAATGATAGATTTAATAGAAAAACTGAATTTCAAAGAAAAGATAGAATGATAGAAAAACTAGATTTAAAAAAAGAAAAAAGATTTAATAGAAAACAAGATTTCATAGGAAATAATGGAAAAATTGTATTTCTTGAAATAATGAAAAGCTGATTTCATTCAAAGCCTAGATTTCAAAAAGATAAACTTAATAAAATTTTAGATTTTAAAAAGCGAATGAAAATAATGTAAATTTATGTGTGAGAAATAATAGAAAAACTAGATTTCAAAAGAGATAGATTAAATAGAAAAAATAAGCAAAAAAGATAGATTTAATAGAAAATCTAATTTCATAAATGAAAAGCAAACTTCATAGGAAATGATAGAATTAATTGAAAAACTAGATTTCTAAAAAAAGATAGATTTAATAGAAAAGCTAGATTTTATAGAAAAACTAGATTTTTAGAAAAGCTGAATTTACGGAAAAGATAGATTTCAAAAAATATATTTTTAATGAAAAGGTTAGATTTCATAGAAATAATAGAAAAGCTAAAAAAACTAGATTTCAAAAATATGGATTTAATAGAAATAATAGAGAAAGGCTGGATTTCAAAAAAGATAGAAATAATAAAAAACTAGGTTTCATTAGATTTCATAAAAGATAGAAAAGCTAGATTTCGAGAAAAAATAGAAAATCTAAATTTCATAGAAATAATAGAAAAACTAGAAAACCTAGATTTCAAAAAAGATGAATTTTATAGAAAAGCTAAATTTCAAAGCACTAGATTTAATAGAGAAACTAGTTTTCGGATTTAATAAAAAGGTAAATTTCAAAAATAATAGAAAAGCTAGATTTGAAAAAAAATAGATTTAATAGAAAAACTAGATTGAAGAAAGGATAGAGTTTAATAGAAAAGTTGGACTTAATAGAAAAAATTAGCTTCCATAGAATTAAAGAAAATTAGAAAAAACATAGATTTTTAAAAAGATAATAGAAAAACTAGATTTCATAGAAAAAATAGATTTAATAGAAAATTTAGATTTCAAAAGTGGTAGATTTAATAGAAAAGATAGATTTAATAGAAATAATAAAAAAGCTAGATTTCAAAAAAGATAGATACAATAGAAAAGCTAGATTTCAAAACAAATAGATACAATAGAAAAGCTAGATTTCAAAAAGATAAAAATAATAGAAAAAAAATTCAAAAAAGATGTAAGTAATAGAAAAGCTAGATTTTATAGAAAGATAGAAAAACTAGATTTGGAAAATATAGAAAACTAGATTTCATAGAAATTATAGAAAAGCTAGATCTCAAAAAATATAGATATAATAAAAAAAACTAGATTTTAGATTTAATAGAAAAATTACATTTTGAGAGATAATAGAAAACCTAGATCTCAAAAAAAGATATAAATAGAAAAGCTAGATTTCATAAAAGATAGATTTAAATGAAAAGTTAGATATCAAAAAAAGAATATATTTAATAGAAAAGATAGATTTCAAAAAAAGATATATTTAATAGAAAAAGACAGATATAAATAGTAGAAAAGCTATAAATAAAATAAAATAAAATAAAATATAGATTTGAGAAATAATAGAAAAACTAGAATTCATAGATTTAATAGAAAATATAGATTTACTAGAAAAGCTAGATTTCATGAAAATATTAGTAAAATCTACAAAATCTAGGTTTCCAAAAAAAGATAGATTTAATAGAAAGGATAGATTTAATAAAAAAAACTAGATTTCAAGAAAGATAGGTTTAATATAAAATATAGGATTCAAAAAGATAGATTTAATAGATTTCAAAAAGTCAAGATTTAATAGAAAATATAGATTTCAAATAAGATGGATTTAATATAAAAGCTAGATTTCAAAGAATATGGATTTTATAGAAAATCTAGATTTGAAAAAATATGGATTTAATACAAAAGATGGGTTTCCAAAAATGATGGATTTAATAGGAAAGGTAGATTGAAAAAGAAATTGATTTAATAGAAAACATATTTAAAAAAATAGAATTAATAGAAAAGTTAGATTTCAAAAAAGATGGATTTAATAGAAAAGCTAGATTTCAAAAAAGTTGGATTTAATAGAAAAAGATAGATTTCATAGAAAAAATTGAAGAACTAGAAAAAACTAGATTTCCAAAAAAGGATAGATTTACTGTGAAAGCTAGATTTCAAAGAAAAGATAGAATGATAGAAAACCGGATTAGATTTAATAGAAAACCAAGATTTCATAGAAATAATTGAAAAAACCAGATACTTTAGAAATAATAGATTTAAAAAAAGATAGAAATAATAGAAAAAACTATATTTCCATGTAAAAGATGGATTTCGAAAAGATAGAAAAGCCAGATTTTAGAAAAATAGAAGATCTAGATTTCATAGAAATAATAGAAAATCTAGATTTCAAAAACCATAAATTTGATAGAAAAGCTAAATTTCAAATCTAGATTTAATAGAGAAACTAGTTTTCAGATTTAATAAAAAAATAGATTTCAAAAATAATAGAAAAGCTAGATTTAAAAAAATAGATTTAGATAGGTTTAATAGAAAAGTTGGATTTAATAGAAAAGTTAGTTTTCATAGAATTAAAAGAAAAACTAGAAAAACCTAGATTTTAAAAAAGATGGATTTAATAGAAAAAACTAGATTTCATAGAAAAATAGATTTAATAGGAAAAATTGGATTTCAAAAATGGTAGATTTAATAGAAAAAAGATAGATTTAATAGAAATAACAAAAAGATCTCATATTTCATAGAGTGTAGATTTCAAAAAGATAGATTTAATAGAAAAAGCTGCTAGATTTCAAAAAAATAAATATAATAGAAAAAATAAATTTCAAAAAAGATTGTAAATAATAGAAAAGCTAGATTTTATAGAAAACAAAGATAGAAATAATAGAAAATTTATATTTAAGAAAATATAGAAAAAGCTAGATGTAGAAAATATAGAAAAAGCTAGATTTTATAGAAATAAGACAAAAACTAGAAAAGCTATATTTCAAAATAAATATAGATATAATAAAAAAAGCTAGATTTCAGCGATTTAATAGAAAATGGATTACATTTCAGTAGATAATAGAAAAGTTATATCTCAAAAATGATAGAAATAGAAAAGTTAGATTTCATAAAAAGATAGATTTAAATGAAAAGCTAAATATCAAAAAAAGAATATATTTAATAGAAAATGATAGATTTAGATAGAAAAGCGTATTTAGATAATACAAAAGCTCATAAATAAAAGCTAGATTTAAATAGAAAATATAGATTTCGTGAGAAAGATAGATAATAAAAACTATAATTGCAAAACTAGAAAGACTCAGATTTAATAGAAAAAGATAGATTTCATAACAAACTATATCTAGAAAGATCTAGAAAAACTGCAGAAGGTTTTCATAGATTTAATAGAAAAGATAGATTTAATAAAAAAGAAAAAAGCTAGATTTCGTAGATAGGGTTTAATATAAAGATATAAAACTATCATACAGATAGCATTTAGCTAGAAAAAATAGATTTTCAAAAAAGATGAAGATTTAATAGAAAATATAGATTTTACAAATAAGACTGGATTTAATATAAAAGCTAGATTTCAAAGAAGAAGGATTTAATAGAAAAGATGGGTTTCAAAAAATATAGAATAGAGATGTTAGATGTCAGAAAAGCTAGAAAAACTAGATTTCAAAAGACATCGATTTTAATAGAAAGACTAAATTATAGAATTAATAGAAAATCTAGATTTCAAAAAATGGATTTTAATAGAGATGATAGATTTCGACAAAAAGATAGATTTCATAGAAAGATATAGATTTCATAGAAATAATTGAAAAACTACATAGAAAAAAGACTAGATTTCAAAAAGGATAGCTTTAATAGAAAATACTAGATTTCATAGAAAAGATAGAATTATAGAAAAAGCTAGATTTCATAAAAAATATATAGATTTACCTAGAAAACCATAGATTTCATAAATAATTGAAAAACTAGATTTCTTAGAAAATAATAGATGAAAAGCTAGATTTTATATGAAACCTAGATTTCAAAAAAAGATAGAAATTTATTAGTAAAGCTAGATTTCATATTGAAAAAGCTAGATTTTGGAAATAATAAAAAAGTTATATTTCAAAGATAACGTATTTATAGAAAATCGAGAAAAACTACGAGTCAAAAGATAGATTTTATAGTAAAAGCTAGATTTCAGAAAAGATAGATTTAATTTCTAAAAGATAGATTTCAAAAATAGATAGACTTTAATAGAAAGGCTAGATTGTAAACCATATAGAAATAATAGAAAACTAGGTATGAGAAATAATAAAAAATTCTAGAAAAGACTAGATTTCATAGAAATAATAGAAAAGCTAGATTTTAATAGAAAATCTACATTTCTCATATAAAAATAATAGAAAATCTAGATTAAAGCTAGATTTCAAAAAAGATAAATTAATAGAAAAGCTAAATTTTATAGAAAATCTAGATTTTAGAGAAGCTAGATTTCACAGAACAGATAGATTTCAAAAACTTAAAAAGCTGGATTTCACATAACAGAAAAGTTAGATTTCATAGAAATAATAGAAAAGATAGAAAAACTAGATTTCAAAAAAGATGGATTTAATAGAAAAGCTAGATTTCTAAAAAGATAGAAATAATAGAGAAGTTGGATTTCAAAAAAGATAGAAATAATAGAAAAACTAGATTTCATAGAAAAAATGGATTTCAGAAAAGATAGAAAAGCTTGATTTTAGAAAAAATAGAAAATCTAGATTTTATAGAAATAATAGAAAAGCTAGAAAATCTAGATTTAAAAAAAGATAAATTTGATAGGAAAGCTAAATTTCAAAACACTAGATTTAATAGAGAAACTAGTTTTCAGATTTAATAAAAAAGGTAGATTTGATAAATAATAGAAAAGCTAGATTTCAAAAAAAATAGAAATATAAAAGCTAAATTTCATAAAAGATATATTTAATAGAAAAGCTCGATTTCAAAAAAGTTGGATTTCAAAAAAGATAGATCCAATGGAGAAGTCAAATTTCAAAAATAATATATTTAATAGAAAAGCTAGATTTGATAGAAAACCTAGCTTTTAGAAAAGATAGATTTCAAAAAAGATAGATTTCATAGAAATCTATATTTCAAAAAACATAGATTTAATGGAAAAGCTAGATTTCATAGAAATAATAGAAAATCTAGAAAAACTAGATTTAAAAAAAGATAGATTTATTAGAAAAACTATATCTCAAAAAATATAGAAATAATAAAGAAGCTAGATTTCAAAAAAGAGAGAAATAATAGAAAAACAGATTTCATGGAAAAGACAGAAATAATAGAAAAACTAGAATTCACAGAAAAGATAGATTTTATAGAAGATATAAAAGCTATATTTCATAGAAATAACCGAAAAACTAGAAAATCTAGATTTCAAGAAAGATAGATTTAATAGAAAAGTTATATTTCAACAAAGAAAAATTTAATAGAAAAGGTAGATTTCAGATTTAATAGAAAAATTAGATTTAGAAATAATAGAAGAGCTAGATTTCAAAAAATATACAAATAGAAAAGTTAGATTTTAGAAAAGATAGAAAAGCTAGATTTAAAAAAAATATAGATTTAAATGAAAGCTAGATTTCAAAAAAGTTAGATTTAATAGAAATCTAGATTTCAAAAAGATTGATTTAATAGAGAAGATGGATTTCATAGAAATAATAGAAAATATAGATTTCATAGAAATAATAGAAAAGTTAGATTTCAAAAAAGATAGATTTAATAGAAAACCTAGATTTAATAGAAAAGTTAGATTTGATAGAAATAATAGAATAACTAAAAAGACTAGATTTCAAAAAAGCTAGATTTCATAGATAGCTAGATATCAGAAGATCTAGATTTAATAGAGAACCTAGATTTTGGAAAATATAGATCTAATAGAAAAGATAGATTCAAGCTATATTTTAAAAAAGATAAATTCAATAGAAGTTTAGATTGAAAAAAAAGATGGATTTAATAGAAAATGTAGATTTCATAGAAATAATTAAAAAATTAGAAACGCTGGATCTCATTGAAAAACTAGATTTCAAAAATGATATATTTAATAGAAAAGCTAAATTTAAAAAAAAATAGATTTAATAGAAAATTTAGATTTCAAAAAAGATAGATTTAATAGGAAGACTACATTTCAAGAATTAAAGAAAATCTAAATTTCAAAATAGATCGAAATGGAAAATCTAGATTTTAAAAATAATACATTTAATAGAAAAGCTAGATTTCACAAAAGATAGTTCTAATGGAAAAGTTAGAATTCAAAAAAGATTGATTTAATAAAAGAGCTAGAAAAAAGATAGAAATAAAATAAAAAACAGATTTCAGAGATAATAGAAAAGATAGAAAAACTAGATTTCAAAAAAGGTACATTTAATAGAAAATCTAGATTTCAAAAAATATAGATTTAATAGAAAAGCTATATTTAATAGAAAATATATATTTCTTAGAAATAAAAGAAAAGCTAGAAAAGTTAGATTTAAAAAAGGATTTTTTCATAAAAAAAAGCTAGATTTTATAGAAAAGGTAGATGTGAGAAGAGCTAGATTTAATAGAAAATCTAGATTTCATAAAAATAATAGAAAACCTAGAAAAGCTAAATTTCAAAAAAGATAGATTTAATAGAAAATCTAGATTCCAAAAAAGATAGAAATAACAGAAAATTTATATTTCAAAAAATATAGAAATAATAGAAAAGCTAGATTTCATAGAAAAAGGACAAAAATAATAGAAAATATAGAAAAGCTAGATTTCAAAAATAATAGATTTAATAGAAAAACTAGAAAAGATATATTTCAAAAAGCTAGATTTAATAGAAAATCTAGATTTCAGAAAAAGATAGATTTAATAGAAAAGATATATTTAAGAAAATATAGATTTAATAGAAAATCTAGATTTAATAGAAAAGCTAAATTTCAGAAAAGGTAGATTTAATAGGAATAATAGAAAATCTAGATTTTAAAAAAGATAGATTTAATAGAAATGTTAGATTTCAAAAAGGATAGAAATAATAAAAAAATTAGATTTCAAAAAAGATAGAAAAGCTTGAAAATCTAGGTTTTATAGAAAATATACAAATAATAGAAAATCTTGATTTCAAAAAAGATAGAAAAGCTAGAAAATCTAGATTTCAGAAAAGATAGAAAAGCTTGAAATACTAGATTTCTGAAAAGATCGAAAAGGTAGAAAAGCTAGATTTCAGAAAAGTTAGAAATAGAAAATCTATATTTAATAGAATATATATATTTCAAAAAAGATAGATTGAATATAAAAGCTAGATTTGATAAAAATAATAGAAAATCTAGAAAAACTAGATTTCAAAAATGTTGGATTTAATGAAAAAAATAGACTTTATATATAAGAGAAAATCTAGAAAAGATAAATTTTAAATAATATAGAAATAAGAAAGCTAGATTTCAAAAAAGATAGATTTAATACAAAAGCTAGATTTCAAAAAGATAAATTTAATAGAAAAGGTAGATTTCAAAAAAGATAAATTTAATAGAAAATCTAGATATCAAAAAACATAGATTTAATAGAAAAGCTATAATTTATAGAAATAATAAAAAAACTAGAAAAGATAGATTTAATAGAAAAACCAGATTTCATAAAAATAATAAAAAATGTAGAAAAGCTAGAGTTCAAAAAATATAAATTTCAAAGAAAATCTAGATTTCAAAAAGGATAAATTTAATATAAAAACTAGATTTAAAAAAAAACATAATTAATTGAAAAACTATATTTCAAAAAATATAGATTTAATAGAAAATCTAGATTTTAGAAATAATAGAAAAACTAATTTTTATATAAAATATAAGTTTCACAGAAAAACTAGATTTTAGCCATAATAGTAAAGCTAGAAAGACTATATTTCGAAAATGATAGAAAAAAGAAAAGTTAGATTTCAAAAAGGATGGAAATATAAAAGCTAGATTTCCAAAAAATAGATTTTAAAAAAGATAGATTTAATAGAAAAATTAATTTCATAGAAATTATAGAAAAGCTAGATTTCAAAAAAGACAAATTTAATAAAAAATCTTAGGGAAACTAGATTTCATAGAAATAATAGTTTTAATGGAAAAACTAGATTTCAAAAAAGATAGATTTAATAGAAAAGCTAGATTTTATATAAAAGCTAGATTTCAGAAAAAAACTAGATTTCATAGAAAAAATAGATTTCAGAAAAGAGATTTAATAGAAAACGTTAGATTTCATAGAAATAATAGAAAAGCTATAGAAACTAGATTTCAAAAAATATGGATTTAATAGAAAAGCTAGATTTCTAAAAATATAAAAATAATGGAGCTGCTGGATTTCGAAAAAGATAGAAATAATAGAAAAGCTAGGTTTCATAGAAAAGATGGATTTTAGAAAAGATAGAAAAACTAGATTTCAGAAAAAATAGAAAATCTAGATTTCATAGAAATAATAGAAAAGGTAGAAAATCTAAATTTCAAAAAAGATAGTTTTGATAGAAAAGCTAAATTTCAAAAAATCTAGATTTAATAGAGAAGCTAGTTTTTAGATTTAATACAAAAGGTAGATTTCAGAAATAATAGAAAAGCTAGATTTCAAAAAAGAGAGAATTATAAAAGCTAGATTTCACAAAAGATATATTTAATAGAATAGCTCGATTTCAAAAAAGATAGATTTAATAGAGATACTAGATTTCAAAAAACATAGATTTAATAAATAAGGTAGATTTCATACTAATAATAGAAAAACTATATTTCATAGAAATAATCGAAAAGAAAGATTTTGAAAAAATATAGATTTAATAGAAAATTTAGATTTCATAGAAATAATAGAAAAGCTATAAAAGCTAGATCTCAAAAAAGCTAGATTTCTTAGAAAATTTAGATGTCATAAAAGCTATATCTAATAGTAAAGCTAGATTCCAGAAAAGATAGATTTAATAGAAAATCTAGATTCAAGTTAGATTTCAAAAATAATAAAAAAACTAGGAAAGCTAGATTTCAAAAAATATAGATTTGATAGAAAAGACAGATTTTAAAAAAATATGGACTGAATAGAAGAACTAGATTTGAAAAATTATGTATTTAATAAAAACGACAGATTTCATAGAAATAATAAAAATGCTAGAAAAGCTGGATTTCATAGAAAAGATAGATTTCAAAAATGATATATTTAATAGAAAAGCTAGATTTCAAATAAGTAGATTGAATAGAAAAATTAGATTTCAAAAAATATAGATTTAATAAGAAAGTTAGATTTCAAAAATAATAGAAATGCTAGATTTGAAAAAGGACATAAATAGAAAAACTAGATTTCAAAAAAGATACATTTAATAATAAAGCTAGATTTCACAAAAGATAGATTTAATAGAAATGCAGGATTTCAAAAAAGATAGATTTAATAGAAAAACTAGATTTCAAAAAAGATAGATTTAATACAAAATCTAGATTGAATAGAAAAACTAGGTTTCATAGAAATAATAGAAAAATTATAAAAGCTAGATTTCAAAAAAGATAGATTTTATAAAAAAGCTAGAATTCATAGAAAAACTAGATTTCATAGAAATAATATAAAAGCTAGAAAAGATAGATTTTATAGAAACGCTAGAATTCATAGAAAAGTTATATTTCAGAAAAGAAAAATTTCATAGAATAGAAAAAGCGAGGTTTCAAAAAAGAAACATTTAATATAAAATATAGATTTGGATGTGATTTTTACCGAAAGACTTTTTCACAATTTATGGATCACAGAAGCAATATTCCTAAAAAAGAAATATTTAATAAAAAAAAGTTAGATTTCATAGAAATAATAGAAAAGCTAGAAAAGTTAGATTCTACAAAAGATAGATCTAATAAAAAACTAAATTTCAAAAAATATAGAAATAATAGAAAAGCTAGACTTTAAAAAAGATAGAAATAATAGAAAAACTAGATTTAATAGAAAAGCTTGAAAAGCTAGATTTCAGAAAAGCTACATTTAATAGAAAAACTAGATTTCGGAAAAGATAGATTTAATAGAAAAGTTATATTTCATAAAAATACTAGAAAAGCCATATTTCAAAAAATTAAGATTTAATAGAAAAGCTACATTTCAAAAAGGATAGAAAAATTGGAAAAGCTATATTTATAAATAATATAAAAGTTGGATTTCAGAAAAAGAAAGAAATAATAGAAAAGCTAGAGAAGCTAGATTTAAAAAAAGGGATCGAAATAGAATAGCTAGATTTCAAAAAAGATAGATATAATAGAAAAGCTAGATTCAAAAAAATTAAGATTTAATAAAAAAGCTAGAGTTCAAACAAGATAGATTTAATAGAAAAGCTAGATTTCAAAAAAAAAACATTGAATATAAAAGCTAGATTGCAAAAAAGATAGAATTAATAGAAAAGCCAGATTTCAAAAAAATATGGAATTAATAGAAAAACTAGATTTCAAATATAATAGAAAAGCTAGATTTCAAAAAAGATAGATTTAATATAAAAACTAGATTTCAAAAAAGTTATATTTAATAGAAAAACTAGATTTTGAAAGAAGATAAATTTAATAGAAAAACTATGTTTCAGAGAAATAATAGAAAAGCTCAAAAAGCCTGATTTCAAAAAAGATGCATCTGATAAAAAAAACTGGATTTCATATGAAATATACATTTAATGGAAAAACAATATTTCAATAAAGACAGATTTAATAGAAAAACTAGATTTCATAGAAATAATACAAAAGCTAGATTTCAAAAACGATAGATTTAATAGAAAAGCTAGGTTTTAAAAAAAATACATTTAAAAGAAAAACTAGATTTCAAAATAGATAGAGTTAATAGAAAACCTAGATTTCAAAAAAGATTGAAATAATAGAAAAGCTAGAAAAAAGATAGATATAATATAAAAGTTAGATTTGAGAACAAAATAGAAAACCTAGATTTCAAAAAAATAGATTTAATAGAAAAACTAGATTTCAAAAAAGATAGATTTAATAGAAAATGTAGATTACAT
This sequence comes from Pinus albicaulis, assembly GCA_034641835.2. Classification (NCBI taxonomy): domain Eukaryota; kingdom Viridiplantae; phylum Streptophyta; class Pinopsida; order Pinales; family Pinaceae; genus Pinus; species Pinus albicaulis. The sequence continues at coordinate 228,444 of JAXQQM020072950.1, forward strand.
AGAAATGATAGAAAAGATAGAAAAGATAAAATAGCTAGATTTCAAAAAATATAGATTTAGTGGAAAGGTTTGATTTCAAAAATCATAGATTTAATAGAAATGCTAGATTATATGGAAAAGCTAGATTTTAGAAAAGCTAGATTTCATATAAAAGCTAGATGTAATAGAAAATATAATTTCAGAAAAGATAGATTTTATAGAAATAATAGAAAAGCTAGAAAAACTAGATTTAAAAAAAATAGATTTATTAGAAAAACTATATCTCAGAAAAGATAGAAATAATAAAGAAGCTAGTTTTCAAAAAAGAGAGAAATAATAGAAAAGATAGAAATAAAAGAAAAACTAGATTTCATAGAAAAGCAAAATTTTAGAAAAGATAGAAAAGCTATATTTCGTACAAATAATCGAAAAGCTAGAAAAACTAGATTTCAGAAAAGATAGATTAAAAAAAACAGATTTAATAGAAAAGCTAGATTTCAGATTTAATAGAAAAACTAGATTTCAGAAATAATAGAAAAGCTAGATTTCAAAAAATATAGAAATAGAAAAGTTAGATTTCATAAAAGATAGAAAAATTAGATTTGAAAAAAGATAGATTTTAATGAAAGCGAGATTTGAAACAAGTTAGATTTAATAGAAATCTAGATTTCAAAAAGATAGTTTTAATAGGGATGATAGATTTCATAGAAATAATAAGAAAGTTAGATTTCATAGAAATAAAAGAAAACCTAGAAAAGTTAGATTTAAAAAAGATAGTTTTCATAAAAATGCTAGATTTCATAGAAAAGCTAGATTTCAGAAAAGCTAGATTTCATAAAAATAATAGAAAACCTAGAAAAGATACATTTCAAAAAAGATAGATTTAATAGAAAATATAGATTAAAAAGATAGAAATAATAGAAAATATATATTTCAAAAAAGATAGAAATAATAGTAAAGATAGATTTCATAGAAAAAATATAGAAATAATAGAAAGCTAGAAAAACAAGATTTTAAAAAGCTATATTTAATAGAAAAGATAGAAAACCTAGATTTCTAAAATGATAGAAAAACTGGAAAAAGCTATATTTCATAAATAATAGAAAAGATAGATTTCAGAAAAAGATAGAAATAATAGAAAAGCTAGAGAAGTTAGATTTTTTTTTTTTAAAGATAGAAATAGAATAGCTAGATTTCAAAAAAGATAGATATAATAGAAAAGCTAGATTCCAAAAAAGTAATATTTAATAAAAAAGAAACAGTTCAAACAAGATAGATTTAATAGAAAAGCTAGATTAAAAAAAAAAAAAAAATAGATTGAATATAAAAGCTAGATTGCAAAAAAAAAAAAAAATTTAATAGAAAAACCAGATTTCAAAAAAAGATTGAATTAATAGAAAAACTAGATTTCAAATATAATAGAAAAGCTAGATTTCAAAAAAGATATATTTCAAAAAGCTCGAAAAGCTAGATTTCGAAAAAGATAGAGTTGATAAGAAAAACTAGATCTCATAGAAAATATAGATTTAATAGAAAACTAGAGTTCATAGAAATAATACAAACCCTAGATTTCAAAATAGATGGATTTAACAGAAAAGCTAGGTTTAAAAAAATAGATTTAAAAGAAAAGCTAGATTTCAAAATAGATAGATTTAATAGAAAAACTAGATTTCAAAAAAGATGGAAATGATAGAAAAGCTAGAAAAAGATAGATATAATAGAAAAGTTAGATTTGACAAAAATAGAAAAGCTAGAAAAGCTAGATTTCGAAAAAAATAGATTTAGTAGAAAAAGTAGATTTCAAAAAAGATAGATTTAATAGAAAACCTAGATTACATAGAAATGATAGAAAAGCTAGAAAGGATAGAAAAGCTAGATTTCAAAAAATATGGGTTTTATAGAAAAGCCAAATTTAAAAGAAAAACTACATGTCAAAAAAGATAGATTTAGTGGAAAAGTTAGATTTCAAAAACGATAGATTTAATAGAAAAGATAGTTTTCATAGAAAGGCTAGATTTCATAGAAAATATAGATTTTAGAAAAAGATAGATTTTAAAGAAATAATATAAAAGCTATAAAAACTAGATTTAAAAAAAGATAGATTTATCTCAAAAACTGTATCTCAAAAAAGATAGAAATAATAAAGAAGCTATTTTTCAAAAAAGAGACAAATAATAGAAAACCTAGATTTCATAGAAAAGATAGAAATAATAGAAAAACTAGATTTCGTAGAAAAGCTAGATTTCATAGATAATATAGAAGAAATAATAGAAAAGATGTAAAAACTAGATTTAAAAAAAGATAGATTTATCTCAAAAACTATATCTCAAAAAAGATAGAAATAATAAAGAAGCTATTTTTCAAAAAAGAGAGAAATAATAGAAAACCTAGATTTCATAGAAAAGATAGAAATAATAGAAAAACTAGATTTCGTAGAAAAGCTAGATTTCAGAGAAAATATAGAAAATCTATATTTCATAGAAATAATCGAAAAGCTAGAAAAACTAGAATTCAGAAAAGAAGGATTTAATCGAAAAGCTAGATTTAGAAAAACAGATTTAATAGAAAAACTAGATTTTAGATTTAATAGAAAAGCAAGATTTCAGAAATAATAGAAAAACTGGATTTCAAAAAAGATAGAAATAGAAAAGTTAGATTTGATAAAATATATAAAAGCTAGTTTTGAAAAAGGATAGATTTAAATGAGACCTAGATTTGAAAAAAATTAGATTTAATAGAAATCTAGATTTCAAAAAGATAGTTTTAATAGAGATGATAGATTTCATACAAATAATAGAAAAGCTAAATTTCATAGAAATAAAAGAAAAGCTAGAAAGGTTATATTTAAAAACTATAGTTTCATAAAAATTCTAGATTTCATAGAGAAGCTAGATTTCAGAAAAGCTAGATTTAAGAGAAAAGTTAGATTTCATAAAAATAATAGAAAACCTAGAAAAGCTATATTTCAAAATGATAGATTTAACAGAAAATATCAATTCAACAAAAGATAGAAATAATAGAAAATATAGATTTCAAAAAAGATAGAAATAATAGAAAAGATAGAAAGGCTAGATTTCAAAAATAATAGTTTTAATAAAAAAGCTAGAAAAACTAGATTTAATAGAAAATCTGGATTTCATAAAAGATATATTTAATAGAAAAGATAGATTTCAAAAAATATAGATTTAATAGAAAATATATATTTAATGGAAAAAGATTTCAAAAATAATAGATTTAATAAAAAATCTAGAAAACCTAGATTTAATAGAAAATATGGATTTCATAAAAGATATATTTAATAGAAAAGATAGATTTCAAAAAATATAAATTTAATAGAAAATATAGATTTAATCGAAAAAGATAAATTTTAGAAAAGATAGATTTCATAGAAATAATAGAAAAGCTAGAAAATCTAGTTTCATAGAAAATACACAAATAATAGAAAAACTAGATTTCAAAAAATGTACTAAAGCTAAAAAATCCAGATTTCATAAAAGATAGACAAGTTGGAAATCCTAGATTTCTGAAAAGATCTAAAAGCTAGAAAAGCTAAATTTCTAAAAAGTTAGAAATAGAAAAGCTAGATTTCATAGAAAAGATAGATTTAATAGAAAAGATAGATTTCATAAAAATAATAGAAAAGCTAGAAAAGCTAGATTTCAAAAGAGATGGATTTAATAGAAAAACTAGATTTCATAGAAAAACTAGATTTTATAAATAATAGAAAATCTAGAAAAGTTAGATTTCAAGGAATACATAAATAGAAAAGCTAAATTTCAAAAAAGATAGATTTAATAGAAAATCTAGATTTCAAAAAGACAAATTTAATAGAAAAGCTAGATTTTAAAAAAGATAAATTTAATAGAAAAACTAGATATCAAAAAAGATAGATTTAATAGAAAAGCTAGATTTCATAGAAATAATAAAAAACTAGAAAATACAAATTTCATAGAAAAACTATATTTCATACAAATAATAAAAAAGCTAGAAAAACTATAATTCAAAAAAATATAGATTTCATAGAAAAGCTAGATTTCAAAAAAGATAAATTTAATAGAAAAACTAGATTTAAAAAAAGGTAAATTTAATAGAAAAACTATATTTCAAAAAATATAGATTCAATAGAAAATATAGATTTTAGAAATAACAGAAAAAATTATTTTCATAGAAAATATAGATTTCATAGAAAAACTAGATTTTAGAAATAATAGTAAAGATAGAAAAGCTATATTTCAAAAAATATAGAAAAAGAAAAGCTAGAATTCAAAAAAGATGGAAATATAAAACCTCGCTTTCCATAAAAATAGATTTAAGAGAGAAGCTATATTTGATTTATATATATATATATATATATATATATATATATATATATATATATATATATATATATATATATAATAGAAAAGCTAGGTTTGATAGAATTGATAGATTTAATATAAAATCTATATTTCATAAAAAGGGCAGCATTAATAAAAAAAAGATAGATTTAATAGAAAATCTAGATTTTAAAAAAGTTAGCCAGCTACCCACCAGGCAGACAAAGAAGTCCAGCAAGCCCATCATCCTCTATTAAATTATATTAATAATTATTAATATAATAATTAATAATTATTATTAATACAATTATATTATTAAATTATTATTATTATTATATAAAATAATAATAATAATAATAATAAATTTAGAATCTATTTTAATAATATTTTAACCTTGTAACCATTAAAAAAATCTACTTGATCACTCCAATGAGTAAATTGTATTTTAATACAATCCATAATTAATATACATTAATTAATTTAAACATTAAAATATTAATAAATTGGAGCATTAAAAATTATTAAGTAAAATACTAATTAATAGCATTAATTAAAACATTTTACAATATGTAATTAAAACTTTTGTATAAAAAAATGTTTAATAACAATAAAGATTGATTCAAAAATCTGGAAAAAATTATATTAATATTAATTAATAAAAAAGTGAAATAATTATTATATTTCCATTATTACATTGACATATTAATTAAATCATTAATATGTAATTATTATATTTAATTACATTATTCAAATATATCTAAACATGAATAAATTGAGATTTAGTTAATAATAATAATAATAATAAGATGTTGGAATTATACTTAAATGCTTTTAACTTTAAAATATTAATTAAAACTTTTGACAATATATTAATTAAAATATTTATTTAAAAATGTTTAATAAAATTAATTTAAATATGTTTAAAGAAATGAATTAATACAAGGTTAATTAATTAAACTATTAAAACAATAATTAACATTAATATTAATTAATTACAACATTAACATTAATTAATTAATTAAAGCATTTAATAACATTAAATAAAATACTTGACGATATACTAATTAAAATATTTATATAAAAGTCTGCAAGGTGAGCGAAGATGAAATCTCATGAAGTGTGGTTAAACGTTGAGACAATTATTGTCGTAATTGAGACAATTATTTGGTATAATATGAAAGCTTATATTATTGAGTTTAATAATAAGTCTTATAATATTTGTTTTAATATTATAGTTTATAATATTAAGTTTCTATATATATAGGGCTTATAATATTTGGTTTTAATATTATTATTTACGTTATGGAGTAATATGTTGGGTTATAATATATATTCTAATATATGGGGTTTATAATTAGGCTTTAATATTGCGTTTATAATATTTGGGTTTAATATTAGGGTTTATAATATTTTATTTAATATTTAGAGTTTATAACATCAGGGATTATAATATTTCAGTTCATAATATTGATTCTTAGGGTTTATTGTTATCTTGTGTTTTTAATATTGATCCCTTGGACTTATTGATCCCTTATGTATTTAATATTTATTTCTTGGGTTCATGAATATCCTCGGTTTGTATTTAAATCCTTGGGTTTATTAGTTCATTTGGTTTATAATATTAATAACCCCTTGGGTTTATTAATCTCTTAGAGTTTAAAAGATTAATTCTTATGGTTTATTAATCTCTTTATTTTAAAGTATTAATTCTTATGCTTTATTAATTTCTTGGTTTATAATATTAATATTTATCCCTTCGGTTCACCAATTCGTTTGGTTTATAATATTAAACCCTTAGGTTTATTAGTTCATTTGGTCTATATTATTAATAATCTCTTCAGTTTATTAATCTCTTCATTTTAAATTATTAATTTTTAGGGTTTATTAATTTCTTAGGTTTTTAGTTTAAGGTATTAATTATTAGGGTTTATTCATCCCTCGAGTTTCCAATTCTTTGGTTTGGTAATATTAGGCGTTAAATATTAGTCTTACACTTTAATATTAATGCATGGTCCAATGTCACGTTATGAAAAACATTGTCTCAATATGAAAATCAGCCATGGGCTACCATTGTTAATCATAGTTAGTCATAGTCAATGAAGGTCTTCCATGCTCGAATGTCACATTGTGACAAAGATTTTCTGAATATTAAAACTAACCATGGCAAACCATGGTCATTCTTCATGCAACGTCGCATTGTGACAATAATTTTCTGAATGTTTACATCAAGCATGCTCAACCATGTTTATTTTACAGTTTATAATATTTATCTAGATATTTTTGTATAATTGAGGTTTAGAATATGTATCTAAAGGTTTTCATATACTTTAGTTTTATAATATTAATATCTTAGGTATAATATTATTCCCTTAAGTTTATAATATTAATAATCATGTGAGTTTATCAAACCTTTTTGTTTAAGATATTAATGTTTAGGCTTTATTACTCTCTTATGTTTTTCGTATTGATCCCTTCACTTTATTGGTCCCTTAGGTTTTTAATATTTATCCTTTGGGTTCACTAATTCTTGTGGTTTATAATATAAAACCCTTGCGTTTATTAGTTCCTTTCATTCATAATATTATTCCACCCTTCGGTCTTAGCATCTCTTGAGTTAAAAATATTAATTTTTAGGTTTATTAATTTCTTAGTTTTTTGAGAAAAAAATATAAATTCTTAATCTTTATTAATCTCTTGTGCTTTTAATATTGATCCCTTGACCTGATTGATCCCTTACGTTTTTAATATTTATCTCTTTGGTTCACCAATTCCTTTGGTTTGTAAAATCAAACCCTTGGTGTTATTAGTTCTTTATGTTTATCATATAAATAACCCCTTGGGATTATTAATATCTTGAGTTTAAAATATTATTTCTTAGGGTCTGTTAATCTCTTGAGTTTAAAATATTAATTCTTAGGGTGTATTACTTTATTGGTTTATAATATTAATATTTATCCCTTGGGTTCACCAATTACTTTGGTTTTTAGTACTAACCCTTGAGTTTATTACTTCTTTTGGTTTATAATATTAATAATGTCTTGGGTTTAAAAATCTATTTAATTTAAAATATTAATTATTACGGTTTATTAATTTCTTAGGTTTTTATTTTTAAAATTTTTATTCTTAGGGTTTAATAATCTTTTTTGTTTTTAATATTGATCCCTTGACCTTATTTATCATGAAGGTTTTTAATATTTATACCCTCGGTTCACCGATTCCTTTGGTTTATAATATTAAACCCTTGCATTTATTAGTTCTTTGGTTTATAATATTAATAATCCCTTGGGTTTATTAATCTTTTGAGTCTTAATATTATGATTTACATTGTGACGTAATATGTTGCATTATAATATAGATTCTTATATATATTGTTTATAATTAGGGGTTAATATTGGGTTTATAATATTTGGGTTTAATATTAGGGTTTATAAGATTGTGTTTAATATTTAGAGTTTATAACATTGGGGATTATAATATTTTGGGTCATAATATTGATTCATAGGTTTTATTGATCTCTTGTGTTTTTAATATTTATCCCCTCACCTTATTGATCCTTTAGGTCTTTAATATTTATCTCTTGGTTTCACCAATTCCTTTGATTTGTAATATTAAACCCTTGGGTTTATTATGTTGGTTTATAATATTAATAACCCCTTAGGGTTTATTAATCACTTAAGTTTAAAATATTAAGTCTTGGGGTTTATTAATCTCTTAAGTTTAAAATATTAATTCTTTTTCTTTACTAATTTCTTGGTTTATAATATTAATAATCCCTTTGGTTTATTAGTCTCTTCACTTTAAATTATTAATACTTAGGGTTTATTCATTTCTTATGTTTTAAGTTTAAGATATTAGTTATTAGGGTTTATTAATCCCTTGAGTTTTCTAATTCTTAGGGTTGCTAATATTAGGTGTTAAATATTAGTCTTACACTTTAATATTAATGCATGGTCCAATGTCACATTATGAAAAACATTGTCTCAATATTAAAACCAGCCATGGGCTACCATTTTTAATCATAGTTAGTTAAAGTCAATGAAGGTCTTCCATGGTCGAATGTCACATTGTGACAAATATTGCCTCAATATGAAAATCAGCCATGGGAAACCATGATCGTTCTTCACCCAATGTCGCATTGTGACAACAATTGTCTCAATGTTTAAATCAAGCATACTTAACCATGTTTATTTTATGGTTTATAGTATTTATCTAAAGATTTTTCTATAGTTCAAGTTTATAATATTTATCTAAAGGTTTTTATATACTTGAGGTTTATAATATTAATATCTTCGGTTTAATATTATTCCCTTGAGTATATAATATTAATAATCATGTGAGCTTATCAAACCTTTTTGTTTAAGATATTAATTTTTAGGGTTTATTAATCTCTTATGTTTTTCATATTGATCCCTTCGTCTTATTGACCAATTAAGTTTTTAATATTTATCCCTTGGGTTTATAATATAAATCCCTTGGGTTTATTAATTTTTTTCATTTATAATATTAAACCACTCTTGGATCTAAGAATCTCTTGAGTTAAAAATATTAATTCTTACGGTATTGAATTTCTTAGGTTTTTGAGATAAAAATGCTAATTCTTAGGCTTTATTAATCTGTTGTGTTTTTAATATTGATCCATTGGCATTACTGATCCCTTAGATTTTTAATATTTATCCCTTTGATTCACCAATTCCTTTGGTTTCTAATATCAAAACCTTGGTGTTATTAGTTCTTTATGTTTAAAATATTGATTCTTAAGGTTTTTTAATCTCTTGAGTTTAAAATATTAATTATTAGGGTGTGTTAATTTATTGGTTTATAATATTAATATTTATCCCTTGGGCTCACCAATTACTTTCGTTTATAATATTAAACCCTTGGGTTTACTACTTCTTTTGGTTTATAATATTAATAATGTATTGGGTTTATTAATCTATTTAATTTAAAATATTAATTATTAGGGTTTATTAATTTCTTAGGTTTTTTAGTTTAAAAAAATTATTCTTAGGGTTTAATAATCTTTTTTATTTTAATATTGATCCGTCGACCTTAATGATAATGTAGGTTTCTAATATTTATATCCTCGTTTCACAGATACCTTTGGTTTAGAATATTAAACCCTTATGCTTATTATTTATTTTGGCTCATAATATTAATAATCCATTCAATTTATTAATATTTTGAGTTTTAATATTATGATTTACATTATGGTGTAATATGTTAGGTTATAATATAGATTCTAATATATAGTTTTTATAATTAGGGGTTAATATTGTGTTTAATATTAGGGTTTATAATATTGTGTTTAATATTTACAGTTTATAACATTGAGTATTATAATATTCCGGTTCATAATATTGATTTTTAGGGTTTATTGATCTCTTGTGTTTTTAATGTTGATCCCTTGGCCTTATTGATCCCTTAGGTCTTTAATATTTATCCCTTCCGTTCACCAATTCCTTTGGTTTGTAATATTAAATCCTTGAGTTTATTATTTTGGTTTATAATATTAATAACCCCTTGAGTTTATTAATTTTAAAATATTAAGTCTTAGGGTTTATTAATATCTTCACTTTAAAATATTAATTCTTATGCTTTATTAATTTCTTGGTTTATAATATTAATAGTTATCCCTTGGGTTCACCAATTCCTTTGTTTTATAATATTAAACCCTTCGTTTTATTAGTTCTTTTTGTTTATAATATTCATAATAGCTTTAGTTTATTAATTTCTTTAGTTTAAATTATTAATTCTCAAGGTTTATTCATTTTTTACATTTTGAGTTTATGATATTAATTATTAGGGTTTATTAATCCCTTGAGTTTCCTAATTCTTTGGGTTGGTAATATTAGGCATTAAATATTAGGCATACACTTTAATATTAATACATGGTCCAATGTGACATTATGAAAAACATTCTCTATATGAAAATCAACCATGGGCTACCATTGTTAATCATAGTTAGTCATAGTCAATCAAGGACTTCCATGGTAGAATGTCACATAGTGACAAATATTGTCTCAATATGAAAATCAACCATGGCAAATCATTGTCATTCTTCGTCCAACGTCGCATTATGACAATAATTGTCTCAATTTTTATGTCAAACATGCTCAACCATTTTTATTTTATGGTTTATATTATTTATCTAAAGGTTTTTATATACTTGAGGTTTATAATATTAATCTCTTAAATTTAATATTATTTCCTTGAGTTTATAATATTAATAATTATGTGAGTTTATCAAACCTTTCTTTTAAGATATTAATTTGCGGGCTTTATTAATCTCTTATGTTTTTCGTATTCATTCCTTCGCCTTATTTATCCCTTAGGTTTTTAATATTTGTCCATTGGGTTCACAAATTCATTGGGTTTATCACATAAAACACTTTTTTTTTTCTAAATAAGCTTAATCTATTAATCATCAGAAACACAATATATACATCAGGAGTTAACCAGGACTAGGCCTGAGGACGAGGCCTGTAGAGCAAAAATTCATAATCTTAGCACTGCCCTCTGAGGGAAACCAGTGCATATACTGATCCAGCAAAAAGAACCCACGCAGGGGCAATGTCTAAGTCTAGAAAAAGCCTATAAACCTTTGACCAAAACCAGAAAACAAATAGAGACATTTTGCATACTGAAGGCAGTGCCATAGCAAAAAAACCTGGAACAGAGGAGGCTTACTCGTCCGGTTCCTCTTCCTCGACCCTGCACCAAAACTCATCTGGTTCGCCATCAGAATTATAAAGGTCCTCAGTGGAGTGAATGACCTTTTCAGCAGCAGGGGTGCGCTGTCCATCGCCCGGATGAGGCTGGGGCTGAGCGTTTGCAGTGGCACAGTCTTGAATTGCACTTTGCTTCTCATCCTGTATCAGCTCAATATCAACATTCATGTCATTGCCATGACTAGCAGCTTCCTCGGTGATAGCTCTGTCCTGCTCAGGCATTTCTTCATCATTCTGCCCAAATTGACCATCCCGCCCTTAAGCAACTGGAGCCTCATCGATAGGGGACTCACGGAAAACAATGGTGACCGTGGCTATAATGCGTGGGCAATTAAGCGCGCTTTGAAAATAGAATTGCCTGGTTTGAGAATGTGCAGGAGCGTTCTGGCGAGTGGTGTGCCATTGCTCAGACCGGAGAATTCGACCACGAGCAGCTTGAGAGGTTCTAGCAGAGTCAAGAAAGTCCGCAGCAGAGGTGCTGGAGGACGGGGAGGAGCGCCTGTACATTCTCCAGGAAGAGCCGCGACGGCACCTCATTCTGTGCCTGAGACGAGGCATGCTGTCAATCGGAGCAGGAGAGCTGGTGGTATGCTGAAACCCAAGCTGAACGTTTGTCAAATGAGAGAGAGGAGGTGCGTTGGGAGCTCTGGGCAGTTTCTCAAACCAATTCCCAGACTTACGCATGCAATTTCCAGCAATGGAGAAATGAAGATTGTCGCCAAGCTCAAGACAACCATGAAGCCTGGTTCTCTTGCCGGTGACAGTGCGCTCGGAGGAAAGCCGCACTGTGGGCAAGCAATACACCGCTAAAGGCCTGGGGAAGCTGCTTCTGACGTGCTCGTTCTCCATCCCGTATTCATGAACCTCAAATCTACTGCCGTCCCACTGCATTAACCTCTCCATTAAAGGAGTAATGACCATATCCTGTTTAACCTGCAGAGAATAATCTCGAACTTCGCTATTAGAGTTGTGAACCGCGCCTAGCATTGATTGACTTAAATGCATCACGCTTGAGTACAGACTCCATCGGACATTTGCAGGGCCATGAGGCCGACGTCTTGCCGGAGTGCCGTCTGGCCGACGTCCTTTTGCTAAATTAACCACCCGCATCCGGGTCATAAAACACTTTTCTTATTATTTATTTTCGTTTATAATATTAAACCACACTTGGGTCTTACAATCTCTTGAGATAAAAATATTAATTCTTGCGGTTTGTTAATCTCTTGTGTTTTTAATATTTGATCCCTTGGCCTTATTGATCACTTATGTCTTTAATATTTATCCCTTGGGTTCACCAATTCCTTTGGTTTGTAATATCCAATCCTCAGCTTTATTAGTTCTTTTTGTTTATAATATTAATAATCCCTTCGGTTTATTAATCTCTTGAGTTTAAAATATTAATTATTAGCGTTTATTAATATTTTGAGTTTAAGATATTAATTATTAGAGTTTATTAATTTCTTGGTTTATAATATTAATATGTATCCTTGGGTTGACCAATTACTTTGGTTTATAGTATTAAACCCTCTTCTTTTGGTTTATAATATTAATAATGTCTTGGTTTTATTAATCTATTTAATTTAAAATATTAATTATTAGGGGTTATTAATTGCTTAGTTTTTTGAGTTAAAAAAAATTATTCTTAGGGTTTAGTAATCTTTTGTGTTTTCAATATTGATCCCTTTGACTTATTGGTCGTGTATGTTTTTAATATTTATCCATTGGGTTCATCGATTCCTTTGGTTTATAATATTAAACCCTTGCATTTATTTGTTCTTTTGGTTTATAATATTAATAACACCTGTGGTTTATTAATCTTTTGAGTTTAAATATTGATTATTATGGTATTAATATCCTAGGTTTTTCAGTATAAAATATTAATTCTTGGAGTTTATTAATTTTTTGTCTTTTTAATATTAATCCCTTGGCTTTATTGATCCCTTGGGTTTATTATTTCCTTGGGTTTTTAATATCAATCCATTTTTTTATTAATCCTTTATATTTTTAATTCATTGGTTTTATAATATTAACAATCCCTAAAGTTGATTCTTATCTTCGGTTTATAATATTAATAATCAAGTGAGTTTATCATTCATTTGTATTTAAAATATTAATTCCTAGTCTTTATTAATCTGTTCTCTTTTTAATATGGATCCCTTGGGCTTGTTGATCTCTCAAATTTTTAATATTCTCCCCTTGGGTTTGCCAATTCCTTGGGTTTATAATATTAGACCATTGGGATTATTAGTTCTTTTGGATTATAATATTAATAATGCCTTTGTATATTTGTAAGAAATATACACTTATTATAAATAGTAATAAAATACTAGTATTATGTTATATTTTAATTTTAGTATATTTTTAATTATAACTATTAATGTATTGAAAAAATTTAACAATATTTTATTATTTTTTATTTTATTATCAAATTATATATATATATATATATATATATATATATATATATATATATATATATAATTTTAATATATAGTACTAATATAGTTTATATTATTAATATATTACAAGTAGATATATAAGATATATTGGTAATTATATTCATAAATGTATAATGACTATTTTCGTAAAATATATGTGGTGGGTGTTGCATAGATATCTATTCGCGTATATTAAACACATTAGTGAATGTGGTTGTAAATCTATTTCATATACGTCTATCCCCATATATCAACCACATTGATAAATGTGATCATGCTAGTATGCTATCCCCATATCAAGGTTTGAATGAGTTTGGGATTTATGGTAATAGTCGTGAGAAGGGACATAGTATTATAACATAAATACAGGAACTAGATGGAAAACATAAGGAAATTTGTTAGCAACTATCAAAACTATTAGTAAAAGTGGAATAATAAATAGCAACTATGTTGCTCAAATTCCGTTATCACAATAGATATTGAGTGTAGTGGAGAAAGTATGAAAGGAAACCACACTACTAATTTGCAATGTGGTTCATTCAACTCAATTCAAAGCCGATGCTGGAAAGGTTTAGTTTTAATACGAACTAGGCAACACAACACATTCAGTAGAGAGACTAGAAATTTACCGTCAAGTACACTGGGATGTCAAGTGAAAATATTACATTCAACTTTGAATAACAATATGAATTAATCAATGGTGACAACATGTAGGAAAAATATATATTCCTTAGACAGTTATCAAATATATAAGAGCTCAACAATGAATCATGAAAAAGAGGCACAGTAGACACAATATATATCGTGTAATTTACCGAGTTCTATTAGCAGAATAAAATTCGAGAAAACAAATCTTTTGTTTCAAACAAATAGTGAAACTAAATATCACAAAATAAAATTCACCCAAGAACGAACCATATGTTAATCAAGTTACGTAAATTTTGAAGTTATATTCTAATTCAATTCGGAATTTTTGTAAACTATGGTCATACATCGTATTAAATTAAATATATTCACAAAGTATAACAAACGTATATGATTATAGCGATTTTGCTGAGCAAAATAAAAACAGAAATGCACCATAACTATAACCCATAAGAGGAATGGCATCCATGAAATATACTAAATTTGTAAAAATTTAGTGTATTCAATAACTTGAATACACATCATGTATAGACATTCAGGAAATTCATAGATGTGTCATTTTAATCAACTAATCCCTAGAATCGAGAGACAATTCCATATCAACGGAGTAGTAGTACAAATTTATGTGCATACTCGATAGCACATATAATAATTTTAAAGTGTTTCAAATACATGAATCATAACCAAGGACATAATATTATAGAGAGGGGTGTTTTTAGACAATATTTAAAATATTTTATGAGCAAATTGTCTTAATTTGAGATTAAAAAAGATTGTAAATTATCTTTAAGAAAGTGTCTCAAACTATTGTCTTAAAAATTGTTTCTATAAACACAATATACATTACTACATATAAAGGGATTTAAAGACAAAATTTGAGACAATTTTTTGTTAAATTGTCTTAACTTGAGACAAAATAAAAGTTGTGTGTTGTCTTAAAAATTTTCTCTAAGCCACTATCTCAAAATATTGTCTCTATGAAGAAAATATATACCACAAGCATTGTTGTCTTTTAGGAAAAAAATTAATTTTTCTCTCGAGATACAATAGTTGAGATTAAATAATATTGTCTTTATAGAGACAATATGTCTTTAATCCCAAATATTGTCTTTTTAGAGAAAATAAAAAAATATATTTAACGTCAATACAATATTACCAGAAAAATATCTCACAATTGAAATAGATAAATATAAAAAGTATTTAATTTAAAATAAACTACAATGTTATTAATTGATTCTTGTTAGGGTACAATGGAATCAAACCGCCAACTTGCTACTTATAAGACAATTATTTTTCCAATGAGCTAGATCCATTTAAATAATTGTATAAGAAATTATGGAAGTCATTGAAATTGAATAGACAAACATTGATTTAAAGATAATTCTTGATACATAATGGCATAATCTTTGTAATGTCCATAATCATGCAACTCCTATTTTTAACTCAATAAAAAATAACTTATCTAAATAAGGTATCAAATCCATAAACCAATAAACCAGCAATATAACACCATGTTGGAATTTTATTTTGCATTAATACACATCTTCGTTATCCATTTTTGTTTAAAAAAAAACTCGTGCAAGCACAAAGACTTTGATTTTGATATTAACCTTGATTCAAAAGTTGTAAGATTTTTTTGGAATTCTCCACCTTGTAAGTCACAAATGAGCCAGAATAAATGGCCACCTATATAAATAGACAACTTTAGAAGAATTCAATTAGACAACATGAAAAAATAATAATAATTCAATTACACAACATGAAAACATAATATGAAATTGGATTTATAGTTTATTAGACGTAATCATCAAATACAATGGAATAAATCAAAAAAATTTCCTCTTTCTAGGGAAAGACAGAAACTGCATTTTTTAGTGAGCAATCTTAACTATTGTTGCAAATATCTTATATTTATCTTGAGTTTTATAGGTAGCTGATTCGTTCAATATTTTCATATCTTCATTTCTACGTTTCTTCAGTTCCAATATTTTCCTACAATTTCTATCATTTGAAATATTGTGTGATATTTCCTGGAAGTTCTATCATCTGATATTTTTTTTATATTTCCAAGGATTTTCTTTCTAGAACCTCATTTATTTTTCCGCAAAACCTTATTATCAACAAGGATCTATACTAGCATTATGAGATGTAATGTTTCCAGGTTGTAATTCTTCCAAAAAAGTGAGTTTCTACCGAGTTGGTTGGGAGGAAAGAGCACGCGATGAAGGGTAAAAATGATATTTATGAATATTTCATATGATTATCTTGTTCTTACGCACATTATTCAATGTAATAACAATTACACCAATGGTTACCATAATTGTGGTTTTTTCTACCAAAGAAACAACATGAGATACTACCTTTTGCAATATCTGTATGATATGCCATATAACTATGAAGCTTTTTCACTTAGACTCTGTATGGCCATTTTATATGCATACATCAGGAGCCACCCCCTTGAATGTTAAATTTTCCAAACTAGAAGACCTTTCTTCCTTTCTGTCTTCTCTCCATCTGACTAAATTGATGGAAATACTCTTGAATGAATAGCCCATATATTCATAGTATTTGGCATGTTCCTTATCTACGTGAGAAAATGATGCAAAGTGTTGAAAAATAGAGGAATAGTGAAAATAAGGAAACCATATATTATGTGTCTGTTTCAAGGGCCATAATAGAGGAATGGTTAAAAGACTACACATGTCCTAATAGTATAACCATCAAATGGAAATTTCAAAATACCATATAGAGACTAAGAAATGCTCTTACGAAGTCATATTTTTGGTAGAACAGCCCTGCCCCATATGAGGATCGTAGCTTATCCCACATGGTGATTCATTATCCTACTTTGAAAAAAATAAATCATTTATTCCTTAACCTCTTATCTCCATCCCAATGACATTATGGCATCATTATTCAATCGACGTTCCATATCTTCATAGTATTTGGCACGTTCCTTACCTGAGTGAGCGATGCATTTTCTAGTGAGAACATCACGTGAGATGGTTGGTGTGAGTTATAATTTTGATGCACTCGCTCCTATGCGAATGCAACTGCCTCCTCCACAAATTTCTTTGCCATTCCTTGATGTTGCCTTTAGCCATTCCAAGACAATTATTTTTCTTTCCTCAAGATCAAACATAATTTCATCTCTATCAACTTAATTTTGTTGTTGCAAAAACTAGACAAGAAACAATATATATTATTTACATACGAAGGAAATCAACATAGAAAACTAATAGCATGTTTGATGAATAAATTGTGAGCACTGCTTAATTTTATTCCCCTATCAAATTTATTTGAAGCCCCTTCCAATGCTTTCTTTGATATAAAAACTAAATATTGAAACCCACGTTATTAAGAAGGGTATAACCAATAAATTAAAAACCCCATCTATGCCGTCAGATTTCTATTATGGTAAAAATTCGCACCAGCTTCTTTGTTTCAAGCATCTCATCTCTATAATAAGTAGTTGATGCAAATTTCTGCCATGATAGAAATCAGAACTATTTGAATGTGAGTGACTACTCACATTGCATGAAGGAAGTGACGGGGAAATTGAAAGAACTGTGTCCTCAATCTAATGGTGCTCGAATACATTCAAGTGGTTCCCTTCTTCATTGTCAAAATAATACCTTATATAGTCAGGATGTGGACACTGGGGATTGTGTTTATTGTTCTCCACACAAATCATAACCGAAACTTCAAAAAATAATGGTTAAGGGAAACACGTAAATATTCTTGATGAAAAATTTCCAACCCTTCCACAATCAAAATTTTTGAAGGGGAGTTTTCCTTTATATTTTTCAAATCCCCTTTCCAACTTCCTAGCAAATTTAGCAAATTAATGATCTGATTCATAGTTGGAATATTATTCATATTCTTATTCTTGAGAAACTCCTAACATGTTTGCGTGGATAACATATTATATTATTCTCATCATAATAGTTGAATGACCATCCTTGCACTAAAATACAATATATTGACTTTTCCGCTAACATTTTAATTAACATTAATTCATTTGCGAAATAATTCAAAGATTGAATCTAGAAACATCGTTTCTCAATCACAACTTATGCGAAATAAAAGTAGTTACAATGAACATTTTCACCAACCAAGTACTACATATTCTTTGGATTTCATTGTATGTCCAAACATATAGTTTCCTTCTCAATATCCAAGGCATCCAATAGACCAACCATGTCTTCAACAAGGCCATAAATTACAACTTTCTCTAGCTTAGAGGGCTGATAAAAACCACCATAAACTCAAAGCTCAAGAGATACAAAATCAAATTCTAATTTTACAAATGCTATCATCTAATGCAGTAAATAGTAGCCCCCCAATTAGGGTGCTTTCTATTAAGCACCACAAGGTAGGAGGAAGGTGATCTCACTGACTAGACAATGGTTCATGCATGAGAACTCAGTCGGCATGCATATCACCAGGTATTCGGCATTATTGAAATGATGACGCATTTGTTAAGACATGTTGGATTGTCAGGAGAGAATCGGAATATGAAAAATAAGAAAAGCTTAAGGAGGCAACAGGGGAATACGCATAAAACATTTCAAAGAAGGAGGCGCAGCGATTTCAGGCCAGGTACTAGTGCAGACATTATTCAGAGGCTTCCACTGTGGGTTCAGGCATATGTAACTCTCTATTCCAACATTACGTTTCTAGTTATTAATTTGCAGATGAGCCAGGATAGAGAAGGATTCAAAATGTGTGGAATGCATTTGGAAATCAACAGTCTAAAGGTCAAGAATTCAAATTTCTTAGTATTACAGGAAGCCATTCAACCTTGTTTTCATGATACATGTAGTGTCAAGGAATTCTATTTCATAACCTCCATGTATTTCAAGCATGCATGCAATTTTAACTCTGATGGTAAATTGAAATTGTTTTCAAATTATTATAATTTATGGATGCATGGAGTTGAATCTAGGCTTATTGGGGAAGCAACCTCGTTTGAGGATTCTGGAAAGTGTTTTTGCACATGTTTCCACCTTTGTTTGGATAATATAAATGAATTAGGGAATAATTGGGGCCTTTGTTGTCTGTTTTAATGCCTCGTCTATTTTAGGCAGGGGAACATCTTGAGAATACCTTGTTTGCAAATCTATAAAACCATAGGGGAAATTCATAATAGTTTCCATGAATGTCTTTTCTATCTGGTTCGGTCAAAGTCCAAGTATCTCTCCAATACTAGTGTTCATCGCAGTGAAGGTAAATTTTATGATCATTGTTCAAAAGGAATAAAATGTCATTGTCATATTTGGATTTTTCCTATATCTTTTGTCAGAGTCTCTATATATGACAACTTAGTTATCCAAATCTATTCATTAATTACCTCAGTTAACGAAATTACAACAATAATTATGCGAATTATGTGCTAGAGGAATATTTATCCCTCAAAATGCAAAGCTTAACTGTAATATCTCTGTTCTTCCATCATACAGGCTCTCGGATAGATTACACAGTTTTTAAGGAGAACATTAAGAACAAAAAAATGGTGAAGAGGAAAATGAAGAACAGTAAGGTCAATGCTCAGGATAAAGGGAAGGTTTAGATGGTAAAACCCAAGGTTGAGAGTAGTAAAAGAGGTAGGAAGACTAAGCAAGAAATATTACAGAATATCTCGCAAGCGTATTCTTTTGGGAACCCTCCCCAAATCAAGAATAAAATCCAGGGATGGGAAAAATAAAGTTACAGTAATGAGGAGGATAATGAGGCAGAGGAGGAAATAATGGATTTCATTACTAATCTAGGTAATACAAGAGGGTGTCTCTCATTGTTCAATCAAAGTGTTCATACGTATTAGATAATGAAATGTGTCCCCGCTAAAGAAATGAAAAGTCTTCGTCCAGGGTAAGGGAATGAAACACTGTCATTTATTGCACTCTTTCAGGATATTACCATTTAGCTTCAACAAATCAAGGTGTCACAATATCAAATGACAACTCAAATAGACCGAATTGAGAAGAAGATTTAACAGATGCAACAAGTGGACATGCCTGGTTCCACTGCTAAGGATCATGCACCGATAGACTCTTTAGATGGATAGTAACCCAACCTATGTTTTATAAATTTGGGAATAGTGTTTATGGTTTTAATTTTCATTTATTTAGTGCTTTAAATAGTAAATTGGCCATTGTGGAAAGTAGAAGAAGGAAAAAATTTCAATTTTGGATGGCTTTCAATGCGCTAAGGTGGCCAACAAACTTGGTTTCCTACGGGCAGGTTGTGGCCACCAGCTTTGTATATGATGCAATCTACTTTTATGGTAATAAAAACTAGTAAGGACCTACCAAATTCACAAAAAAAAAAAAAAAAATAGTAGCATCTCTCCAGAAATAAAAACACATGCTCACCTATATCACGTTGTTACAAATTAGTTAATTCAAAATATAAAAAATATAAAACTCCATCTTCACTCTAGATTTATTAAGCATGGGGATTAAAAAAAAACATATATGAATCTCTCCACATTTATTGACACATACTTTAAGATCTAAATGCATGGAAATACATCTTTTCCACCCTGATTACTATATAACAACACCTTTCTTGTCCTTTGTAATGGCAACAAAGAAATTGTTTGTTATGGGAATCAAACACCTACTACAATTTATTTAACCTTATAACTGAGCTAGAGCCCTCCAACATAAACTCTTTTTTGTTCTTTTTACTCCATTTTTTATGGCTGTGTGTGTATTAGATGATTTGTATTTGCTCCATTGTTGATGGATATGCAAGTATTATATGATATTACTAATGAGGGATAAATTTCTCTAATGAATATATGAATGTTGATTATTATGTTAGTTACTTTTCAGGCACATGCATAACTGTGGATAAAATCATGGATTCAATACTTTATAGATATGAAGGAAATTTTTTAATTGATTCAAAATGAAAAAAGAAGAAGAAATCAAAGTTCTAAAACTTTTAAAATTTTAGACTAGAAAAAATGCCATAAGATTCATAAATTTACTATTGAACCCTTAGCGTTGAACTAATTCATATTGTAGGAATATATTGGAATGTAAAGACAGGTCAAAAAAATTACCTGGTGTTGTCTAACATCCACCAAATTCCAAAATTTGAAAACATTTTGTACCTTTTTCAAAGATAGGTGGTCACTGTCTACAATATGGGAAGTAGAACGGATTATTAATAGCCAAACGAGGATGGACCCAAGGAAAAATTTGTCTACCATAACTTCTCTTGGTATAGCCACTAGAGATGAGATTGGAGTACTTGTGCCAAACAACCTTTTCTACTCATATCCACAATCTATTTTACAAAATGGATATGATTTTTTATAACATTCATAATACTTGAAAATGAACTAGTGAGAGGGAGAGGGAGAGAGGGTGGGAGATTGGGAGAGAGAGAGGAAGAGAGGTATGGCGAGAGGGAGGGATGGTTGGAGGGAGAGAGAGAGGAGAGAAGGAGATAGATGAGAGAGGGAGGGAGGGAGAGGAGGTGAGTGAGACATAAAGGGAGAGGGAGGTAGGGAGAGAGATAAAGGGCAGTAGTGAGAGAGATAGATGGACAATGAGGGAGAGGGAGTGGGCGGGAGAGATAGGGAAGAAAGAGGGATAGAGAGAGAGGGAGGGAGGGGGAATTTGGAGAGGGAGGGAAGGGGTATAGGGTGAGGTAGGGAGGAAGGGGGGATGGGGATGGAGAGAGGGAGGTAGGGAGGGAGTGAGAGGGATAAAGGGAGGGAGGTAGAGGGAGTTGGGGGGGGGGGGAGAGAGAAGGATTGGGAAATGGAGGGAAGAAGTGAGCATGGGAGAGGGAGTGAGAGGGTGAGGCAGAGGGAGTGCAGGAGCAGTGGAGTGAGAGGAGACAGGGAGAGAGGGAAAGAGGGGGGGGGAGAGGGAAGAGGAGAGGGAGGGATGGAGTGGGGTGGGGACAGAGAGAAGGAGGGAGTTGGAGGGTGAGAGGGAGAGTGGGTGGGAGGTATAGAGAAAGAGAGGTAGAGAGAGGGAGAGCCAGAGGGAGAGATTTAGACGGGAGAGTGAGGGAGAAAGAGAGAGAGGAAGAGGGAGTGAGGGAGGGGAGATGGGGAGAGTGAGAGTAGGAGGGATTGAGGGGGGATGGGTATAGGGAGGAAGAGGGAGGGAGATGGAGAGAGAGAGAGGGAGATAGGGAGGAGGGGGAGTTGTTGGGAGGGAGAGGGAGAGGGAGGAAGAGGGAGAGAGAAAGAGAGAGAGGGAGATAGAGAGAGGGAGGGAGGGAGAGAGAAAGAGAGAGAGGGGGGAGGGAGAGAGAGAGAGAGGGATAGGGAGAGATGGATATGGAGGGAGAGAGAGGGAGGGAGAAATAGAGGGAGGGGAAGGGAGAGAAAGGGTGATAGGGAGGGAGGGAGGGAGGGAGGGATATAGAGGGAGAGAGAGAGGTAGAGAGAGAGAGAGAGAGGGATATGGAGAGAGATATAGGGAGGGAGGGGGAAAGAGACAAAGGGAGGGAGGGAGGGAGAGGGGACCGGGGACAGAGAAAGAGGGGGGACGGGGGATAGAGAGAGAGAGAGAGAGAGAGAGAGAGAGAGAGAGAGAGAGAGGAGGGGAGAGAGGTGGTGGGAGAGATGGAGGGAGAGGGAGAGGGATATGGATATGTATATGGGGAGGGAGAGAGAGAGGAGGAGGGGGAGGGAGAAAGGAAAAGGGAGAGAGGGAGGGAGAGAGAGAGGGAAGGAGAGGAAGTGGGAGGGAGAGGGTGAGAGGGATAGGGAGAGGGAGACTGGGTAGGAGGTAGGGAGAGAGAGAGAGAGAGAGAGTGAGCGAGGGAGGGAGATGGGAGAGGGAGGGAGGGAGAGGGGAAAGGGATGGAGAGTGGGAGGGAGAGAGGGAGTGGGAGGTGGACAAGGAGATGGCAAGAGAGGGAGTGAGGGAGAGTGAGTGGGAGGGACAGAGGGAGATGGAGGGAGAGAGGGTGGGAGGAGGAGGAAGGGGGAGAGAGAGGTTGAGAGGGAGCAAGGGATAGGGAGAGAGGGAGGGTAGGATAGGGGGAGAGAGGGAGGGTAGGATAGGGGGGAGAGGGAGGTAGGGAGAGTGAAGGGGGAGAGAGGGAGGTAGAGAGAGGGGGGTGGGGTATATAGAGAGAAATAGAGGGAGGGAGGGAGAGAGAGGGGACGGGGGAGAGAGAGAGAAATGGAGAGAGAGAGAGAGAGAGAGAGAGAGAGAGTGGGAGGGATGGAGCGAGAGGGAGAGGGATATGGATATGGATATGGGGAGAGAGGAATGGAGGGAGATGGGGTGGGAGCGAGGGGAGGAAGGAGAGAGAGAGGAGAGAGGGAGGGAAGGAGAGGGTGGTACTGAGAGGGAGAGGGATAGGGAGTTAGGGGGAGAGAGAGGGAGAGAGAGAGGGGGAGAAAGGCGGAGAGGGAGACGAAGGAAGGGAGAGGGCAGAGAGTGATAGAGAGAGAGGAAGAGGGAGATATGGGGGGAAGGGAGAGAGGAAGGGGGGGAGAAAGAGAGGAAGGGACGGAAATGGAGTGAGAAGTAGGGAGATGAGGAGGGAGAGAGGAAGGGAGGTAGAGGGAGCGAGGGAGGGAGGGAGAGGGGTGAGTGAGTGGAGAGTGGGATAGAGATAGAGGGAGAGAGAGGGAGGGGTAGAGAGGGAGAAAGAGAGAGAGGGAGGGAGAGGGGAGAGATAAGGAGAGAGAGATGGAGAGGATTTGAGGGAGGGAGGAAGGGAGAGAGGGGGGATAGGGAGAGGAAGGAGAGGGGGAAGGGGGGAGAGGGAATTAGAGGGGGGGAGAGAGAGAGAGGTAGTTGGAAGGAGAGAGGGAGTGAGCGAGAGGGAGAGGGAGAGAGGGCGGGAGATTGGGAGAGAGAGAGGAAGAGAGGGATGGAGAGAGGGAGGGATGGTGGGAGGGCAAGAGAGAGGAGAGAAGGAGATAGATGAGGGAGGGAGTGAGAGGAGGGGAGTGAGACATAAACGGAGAGGGAGGTAGGGAGAGAGATAGAGGGAAGTAGTGAGAGAGATAGGGGTACAGTGAGGGAGAGGGAGCGGGAGGGAGAGATAGGGAAGAGAGAGGGATAGAGAGAGAGGGAGAGGGAGGGAGGGAGGGAGGGGGGATGGAGGGAGGGAGAGGGAGGGAGGGAGGGAGGTAGAGGGAGGGGGCGGGAGAAGAGGAGGATTGGGAAATGGAGGGAAGAAGGGAGCATGGGAGAGAGAGTGAGAGGGTGAGGCAGAGGGAGTGCGGGAGCAGTGGAGTGAAAGGAGATAGGGAGAGATGGAAAGAGGGGGGGGGAGAGGGAGGCAGAGTGAGAGAGAGGTGGGGATGGATCGGGGTGGAGGTAGAGAGGGATGGAGTGAGAGGGAGAGTGGGTGAGAGGTATAGAGAAAGAGAGGGAGAGGGAGGGAGAGCAAGAGGGAGAGAGTGAGAGGGGAGGGTGAGGGAGAAAGAGAGAGAGGATGGAGGGAGTGAGGGAGGGGGGATTGAGGGGGGATGGGTATAGGGAGGAAGAGGGAGGGAGATGGAGAGAGAGAGAGGGAGAGAGGGAGGAGGGGGAGTGGTTGGGAGGGAGAGGGAGAGAGAAAGAGAGAGAGGGAGATAGAGAGAGGGAGGGAGGGAGAGAGAAAGAGAGAGAGGGGGGGAGGTGGGAAAGGAGGGAGAGAGAGAGAGGGATAGGGAGAGATGGATATGGAGGGAGAAAGAGGGAGGGAGAAACAGAGGGAGGGGAAGGGAGAGAAAGGGTGAGAGGGAAAGAGCGAGGGAGAGAAAGAGGGAGGGATGGAGAGAGGTAGGGAGAGAGGGGGAGTGGGATAAGGAGATGGAGAGAGGGAAAGGGAAGGAGGGAGAGAGCATGAGATACATGGAGAGAGAGAGAGAGATAGAGAAAGGCAGAGATGGAGAGGGAGGGAGAGAGAGAGAGGGAAGGTGAGGGAGAGAAAAAGAGAAGCAGAGGGAGAGGGAAGGAGAGGGAGAGGGAGAGGGAGAGGGAGAGCGATATAAAGATAGAGAGGGATATTGATTTAGGGAGGTAGGGAGGGAAGGAAAGGGGGAGAGAAAGGGAGAGAGAGAGAGAGAAGGAGGGAGAGAGAGGGAGAGGGAGAAAGGGACACACACACACACACACACACACACACAAGGAGAGAGGGAGAGAGAGAGAGAGGCAAGGGGGAGAGAGAGAGAGGGAGGAGGTGTTGTGAAACCAACTCCAAAAATAGAAGAAAAGAGATATCAACACCTTAGAAATAAGCCACTTCTAGGGGGAAACCTCCAATAAATTACATTAATGACCAATTATTGGATGATACAAATTACAAAACCTCCTTTCTATATATAGGAGTCCATGGGGCCATAATATAATCCTAGTGGGGCCACAATGTAATCCTAGCCGACCTAACAATAATAATTTAAGGACACAATAATAACAATATGGGGGTTACAGGGGTACAATAATAATAATAAGGGGGTTACATTAACAACAATAAGGGACTATACTAGTAATATAGGGACCTAACATGCCCCTCTCCTTCAAAAAAGTGTTGTCCTCAACGCTTGAGTAGCTCTGGGTGCTTATTTATAAAATTCTCATCCTCCCATGTAGAATCTTCAGTGGGTAAGTTCTTCCACTCGATGAGATACTCTGAAATTGATCAATTCCATAGGTGTCGAGTTCTTGTTTCCGTGACCGCTTCAGGTTCCAATATGATTTTTCCTTCCTCTTCAAGTTCTAGAAATATTGTTTGAACTGGAAGATTTTCACCTATAACCTTCTTTAAGCATGAAACATGGAAAAATGGATGTACTCGTGAAGAAGCAGGAATCTCCAATTTGTATGTCATAGTACCAATCTTTTGCAACACCTTGTAAGGACCATAGTACTTTGGCAATAATTTATTATCCTTCTTAGCTTGCTTGAGGGAAATTTGTTTCTATGGTTGTAGCCGTAAAAATACCTAATATCCTACATCAAAAATTCTCTCGCTATGATGTTGATCTGCCTGTTGCTTCATTCGATTTTTTTGCCAAATTCAGGTTATCCTTTAAGAGTTGGAGAACTTCTTGTTGATGCTCGATGTGATCTTCCACTGCTTGAACCTTCGAATTTTCTGCTGGCAAACCAAACATTTCGCCACAAAATTTTGAATATCAGATTTAAGGCCATCCCAAAAAAATTCTTTCTTCACCCTGTGGTAAGTTTTCAAAAATCTTGGGTGTCCTCGAAAAGCTAGAAAAACTAGAATTCAAAAAAGAAGGATTTAATAGAAAAGCTAGATTTAGAAAAACAGATTTAATAGAAAAGCTAGATTTTAGATTTAATAGAAATACAAGATTTCAAAAATAATAGAAAAATTGGATTTCAAAAAAGATAGAAATAGAAAAGTTAGATTTGAGAAAATATATAAAAGCTAGTTTTGAAAAAGGATAGATTTAAATGAAACCTAGATTTGAAAAAAATTAGATTTAATAGAAATCTAGATTTCAGAAAGATAGTTTTAATAGAGATGATATATTTCATAGAAATACTAGAAAATCTAAATTTCATAGAAATAAAAGAAAATCTAGAAAGGTTATATTTAAAAAAGATAGTTTCATAAAAATTCTAGATTTCATAGAGAAGCTAGATTTCAGAAAAGCTAGATTTAATAGAAAAGTTAGATTTCATAAAAATAATAGAAAACCTAGAAAAGCTATATTTCAAAAAGATAGATTTAACATAAAATATCAATTCAAAAAAATATAGAAATAATAGAAAATATAGATTTCAAAAAAGATAGAAATAATAGAAAAGCTAGATTTCATAGAAAAAAGATAGAAATAATAGAAAAGATAGAAAGGCTAGATTTCAAAAATAATAGATTTAATAAAAAAGCTAGAAAAACTAGATTTAATAGAAAATATGGATTTCATAAAAGATATATTTAATAGAAAAGATAGATTTCAAAAAATATAGATTTAATAGAAAAGATATATTTAATTGGAAAAAGATTTCAAAAATAATAGATTTAATAAAAAATCTAGAAAACCTAGATTTAATAGAAAATCTGGATTTCATAAAAGATATATTTAATAGAAAAGATAGATTTCAAAAAATATAGATTTAATAGAAAATATAGATTTAATCGAAAAAGATAAATTTTAGAAAAGATAGATTTCATAGAAATAATAGAAAAGTTAGAAAAACTAGATTTCAAAAAATATAGATTTAATAGAAAAGTTAGATTTCAAAAAAGATAGAAAAGCTAGAAAATCTAGTTTCATAGAAAATACACAAATAATAGAAAAACTAGATTTGAAAAAATGTAGGAAAGCTAAAAAATCTAGATTTCATAGAAGATAGACAAGCTGGAAATACTAGATTTCTGAAAAGATCTAAAAGCTAGAAAAGCTAAATTTCTGAAAAATTAGAAATAGAAAAGCTAGATTTCATAGAAAAGATAGATTTCATAAAAATAATAGAAAAGCTAGAAAAGCTAGATTTCAAAAGAGATGGATTTAATTGAAAAACTGGATTTCATAGAAAAACTAGATTTTATAAATAATAGAAAATCTAGAAAAGTTAGATTTCAAGGAATACATAAATAGAAAAGCTAAATTTCAAAAAAGATAGATTTAATAGAAAAGCTATATTTCATAGAAATAATAAAAAAACTAGAAAAGACAAATTTCATAGAAAAACTATATTTCATAGAAATAATAAAAAAGCTAGAAAAGCTATAATTCAAAAAAACATAGATTTCATAGAAAACCTAGATTTCAAAAAAGATAAATTTAATAGAAAAGCTAGATTTAAAAAAAGGTAAATTTAATACAAAAACTATATTTCAAAAAATATAAATTCAATAGAAAATGTAGATTTTAGAAATAACAGAAAAACTTGTTTTCATAGAAAATATAGATTTCATAGAAAAACTAGATTTTAGAAATAATAGTAAAGCTAGAAAACCTATATTTGAAAAAATATAGAAAAAGAAAAGCTAGAATTCAAAAAAGATTGAAATATAAAAGCTTGCTTTCCATAAAAATAGATTTAAGAGAGAAGCTATATTTGATATATATATATATATATTTAATCGAATTGATAGATTTAATATAAAATCTATATTTCATAAAAAGGGCACCGTTAATAGAAAAGATAGATTTAATAGAAAATCTAGATTTTAAAAAAGTTAGCCAGCTACCCACCAGGCAAACAAAGAAGTCCAGCAAGCCCAGCATCCTCTATTAAATTATATTAATAATTATTAATATAATAATTATTAATAATTATTAATACAATTATTTTTTTTTTTTGTAAATTCGATGAGACCTTGCCGTTTCTATTTATATTTTAAGACAGGTTACAAAAAATATAAAGTCATTCTTGACCTCAACCTGCCCGAGAGGGAAACCAGGTTTATTGGCCTTCTAAAAACATGATTTGCACCCCAAAATTGGTATTGTCTCTTGCGTCTATGGTTTTCTTGCACTACCTGATTCTCTACTTTAATATATACAAACATAACAGTTTCAAGAGTTTAAAATTAACAAAAGAACCCTAAAATCAAACATCTTCTACCCCTCAGATGAGGAGACTGGGGCAGGGTCTTTAACAGTAGACCCTGGCATTTCTGCTTGGTTAAGTTGCTGAAGAATCTTCTGGAGAAGTTTCTCCATGTGTCCCATTTTTTCATCTAGTCTGCTAACCCTGTCTGCTGTCTGGTACTGAGTGATCTTTAGGTGTTGCTGATTGTCCTGAATCTCCAACAGTTGGGCCTGGGTGCGTGGTTCTGGTTGAATTGATTCCGTCTTTACTTGGACTGGATGGTTGCTCTGGATTGCTTTTTCTATCAGGCATTTTACAATCCAATATGTATGGACTGTCTGATTAAACAATGTGAACCTGCCTCTTGTATGACCTGGATCTGTAATGAAATTAAGGATCTCTGCCTCAGTCTCATTATCCTCTGGTTCCTGTTGAATTTCTTGTTCCCATCCACGGATATCATTTCTGACTGCCGAAGGATTTCTCATAACATAATTTACTGCCAGTGTTTCCAAGTGTTCCAGATACGTTTTCCGTCCCCTTTTCTTAGGAGCATGTTCAGGCTGAGCAGGTTGCTTTCCCTTCTCCATGGCTGCCCTGTGATGGCGCTTGCCATTGCTGGGTGTGAAATTCGAACTAACTCTAGCATGCATAAGTAAACAGAATAAAAATAAGTATTAAGACACAGCATGCACCTTGCGGTGCCCTTGGACGCTTGATTAACGGAATTGGCTAAGCGCCTCTGTTCCTTTTCATGATTATACCTTTGGAACCTAAGAGGGGACGGGATGGTTTCGGCCAACTTCTTTTGAATGGAAAAGTTTCTACCCCAGGAGTTGGATTGACTCTGAGACTTAACAATATAATGCAACAAGATTTGGTTATGAAGGCACAGAACCTGCGCGGATGACCTTAGCCACTCTATCATTCCTTTCATATAATATTCATTAACAGTCATGTAATTGGAATTTGCTCCGCACAGACAAGAACTCTTACCAGGCCTGAACAGAAGGGGGTTTCTATTTAAGGTTTGACGCCCTATATAAACTTGTCTATCATGGTGATTTGACATAAAGCTGAGGGTTTTACTCCCATACCTTCGCCCAGTGCCTGCATCAGGTGCTTGGGAGTGGCTGAGGGCCGAGGAACAAGGAGGGACCGGGTTCGATTCAGGTTCCCGCCAGTTAACGAACAACAGAAACAATAAGACCAGCATTATATCTAAACTATCATCTTCCCTATCGACGTTATCAGCTGTATTTAACATCAAAAAATGGAAATAACAAGGGTCGCGGAAACATGGGGGGACCGGGTTCAATTCCGGCTCCAAACAGTCAACAATGAAAGGAAACGACAGAATTCCTAGACTATTATCATCACTGTAGGCCATGGCAGCAGCATTTAACATCAGAAGTGCTGAGGTTATTGTAAACACATACCCGGGCAGAATTTCGCTGTATCATGGATGCAGGGCTGTAGCTCTCAAGCTCTGCCTCCTCCAGTCTTTCGCATGCAAGGGATAATGCATGCAAGATTGAAAGGGTGAGTTTAATAAACTTACCAAGATCTTACCTGCCTTTTCGCTGGCCTAACAGCCACCTTGGCCATCATGCGCCATCAAAACTATGTCGGCGCTCGCACACTCCACCTCTCTGTTCTGACAAACCATGTTTAATGATCGTTATGATTACTACCGGGAGCGCTTGCCAAGTTGCCGCCTCCTCTTATCATTATGGCATGTGTACACCCCGATCGGGGGGAATTCATTTTCAGAAGGAGCGCCTCACTAGACCCCATTGCAAGCTTCGCCCACTATGATATGCATTGTAAACCATCACCAAGGTTGTAGGGAACAATGCCTCCAAGCCCAATATTCCACCATTCCTTGGTCTGCACCCAGTATTCAATGTGGACCGCCTTCGACCCTACTTCCCACCTCTACTGGACACCTCCGACATTGTAGAACAACTCAAACCAACAGAGTTAAACCCAGACTGCATGGAACAGGACACCACAGGTTGTATCATGGACATGTAAATCAAGAACATTCGTGAGCATAAGATCCAGCTGTATCAGGTTGTCAAAGTTGACCAACTCCTGCAGCAAGGCAAGTGGTTCACCAGGGACCAAGTTCAACAAAAGTTTCCTCATCTCATGGAGGAACTCAACGCAATGGGGAACATTGCTTCGTAAGGGGGGAGGAATGATCCAAGTGGATATTG
The DNA here is from genome assembly GCA_034641835.2 of Pinus albicaulis. Taxonomy (NCBI): domain Eukaryota; kingdom Viridiplantae; phylum Streptophyta; class Pinopsida; order Pinales; family Pinaceae; genus Pinus; species Pinus albicaulis. Next base: position 259,264 of record JAXQQM020072950.1, read on the forward strand.
GTGGCCACCCACCTATTCCACTTGGGGCCCCACCATTGCTTCTTTAGTTTTTCAGTTTCATTAATTATAGCACAGTTTACTATTTTTACTAGTTTTTCGAGTCCTGAACTTCCAGAGCCATTTTGAGGCCCTAAACGAAGTTTTTTTTGGGAAAATCAAGAGAAAAATGAGTCTACAACCCATGTTTTTGAGTCAAAAGTTGTAGTCCTTGGATATATATTTTTAACAAGGTATTGAGCATGTAAAACAAAGATCCTATGCCAAAGTTACATCCGTGGGAACTTGATGTAACAATTTACCCAAACAGGGCCCATAGTTTTGGCGCTTCATCTCCTAAGGTTAGGTTTTCTGATGTTTAGGGTTTTCCATTGTTTCTCAAGAATAAATAGGCCCTCGAGCCTCATTGTAACATAGTTCATAGGCCTGTAGCCACCACATATCTTCTCATAGATTAGCTACTAGCGCCCTAGCTAGTTTATTTCCATTCTATCTGTAAACAAATTTCAGTTCTTTGATATTAATGAAATGAAGTGTTATTTCCACTGCATTTTATTTATTTATGGTTATATGTGTATTATTCTTGTTGCTGCATAAATCTGAATCAGTGGTATTAGAGTGGTATGCTCTTTCTCGATCCTTCTTTAAATGTCCCCAACAAGGTCGAGGTATAAGGAGGTAGGGCTCGATCTGGTTGAACCTTTGCAAGATTAGCCTCACAAACCCCGACGGCTGCCCATGGGCGACGAAAATAAAGATGTGGGAACAAGAGATCCTATCAAAATATTGCTCGAGGAAGCCCTCGAAAAACAAAGGAATGTGATGATGGATAAATTTTCCCAGATCCTTCAACGACTGCCCACTGGCGGCGTAATTGCATCCAGCAGCCACTCTAGAGGCGCAACTCCTTTTAAGGTACAAGTAAACTTTTACATTCCCATATTTGAGGGCCAAATATATGCAGACGTCGTAGATATATTGTTGAATCTATTAGAAGGATATTTCTCGGTTCATGACTTTTCCGATCGGGAGAATATTATGTTTTCACTCCTCAAAGCTACTCCCCATGTCAAGGACTGGTGGGAAACCTACTGTGATGAAAAGGATGAGGAGGAACCCTCTCTGTTTTTGGTCATACCCACTTGGAATTATTTCCAAGACACCATCAAGGAACAATATTATCTCGTGGGGAGCTACAAGGACAAGTACATACAATCGACTACGCTGCGGTAGTAAAGGGATTAAGATGTGCATGAGCTAACGAATATGTTCCATACCCTACACAAAAAGTTGGGTATCAAATATTCACATAAAAATTTGGTGCTAAAGTACCACATTTTTTTACACATATACATTCAAGAGGAAATGGAGTTTCTCGACATCTCCTCGCTTTGTACGACATACAAGTATGCTACTAAGATTTATCAGAAATTCAAACAGAAGAAACGAGACTTTGGATCTGCGAATCAAAAGCAAGGGAAAGGTGCTCCCAAATCGCAGAAAAAAGGACAAATCCAAGGCATGGTGGCCCAAGATAACCTACCGAAGCTGCAAGCAAAGAACAACACTGCGAAGCCGAAGAAGGACACAGGAAAGTGGTGTGAGTTCCATAAGAGCTCCACTCACAACACAAGTGAGTGTCGGGCTAAGCAGTCATTGGTGGCCGAGATGAGGGCTTCTAAATCAGATGCATGCTTCTATTTTGAATCAGAACTAGACAAGGGGAATGAAAAAGCAAAGCAGATTATTGATGCGAATCCCAGAGCCACCGTTTCCGCTGTAAAGATCTAGAAGGAGGAACCATAAGACATAGAGAAGGAGGAGTGTCTCTTCCACTCCCAGATGTGGGTAAAGGGCTCCACACTATAGTTCATTATCAACAGTGGGAGCCAAAAGAACCTCATTTGAGCAGAGGCCGTGAAGTAGTTGGGCTTGCTGACCATATCACACCCACTGTCGTACACCATCGGGGGGCTTCACCAAGGACAAGATATTCACGTCAGCCAACAGTGTTGCCTCCCCTACAACATCAAGCAAGCCCTTCATGGTTGAGGTATTATGTTACATTACTCCTCTTGATGTTTGTGATGTATTATTAGGCCAACCATACTTGTGGAAGTGACATGATGTGTATGAGTCTTGGTCTTGCGCCGTTATTGTTACTTTGGGAAATATGTTGTATAGGATACCAGAGGTACCACCGCCTGCGAATATCTCTTTGGCTACTCCAAAAAAATGTATTAAGCTCATTTCCATAACCAATAAATTTGTTTTCCTGATGATCCGCCCCTAGGGAAAGAAGAAGATTGTGGCCATGACCTCCAGACAGGGCCCCTCCACCTGACAACAACAAATGGACAAGGTCGTGGAGGAGTACGAGGACATATTCACCTCACCCATAGGGGTTCCTCTGCACTGTCAGGTCAAGCACCCCATCGATATAAACCCATGTGCTCCACTATCCAATGGACAAATCTATTGTTTCTCTGTTCTGGAGAACGATGAAATCAAGAGGCAGATTCAGGAACTGCTGCAGAAAGGTCACATCTGGTCAAGTTCATTGCCCTGTGGGAGCTTGATTATGTTGGTGCAGAAGAAGGATGGGACTTGGAGACTCTGTATTGAATATCAGGCACTAAATACGATCACTGTCTGGAATAGGTACCTGATCCCATGCATTGATGACCTTCTAGATCAAATCAAAGGGGAGAAATATTTCAACAAGATCAACTTGAAATCTGAGTATCACCAGGTACC